>OZ023273.1:111089811-111120026 GCA_964007475.1 Hybos culiciformis
TACCCAGGGACCTCCCATTGGGGCGGATTTTAAAAGTTCGTCCGATTTCATTCAAATTTGGTATGTAAAAAGAAGAACTGATTACACACAAATTCCGGAACAAAAAATTTGTTGACCTCTTACCCAGGGACCTCCTACCCAAAGACCGTCCTTGGGGGCGGCCTGCAAAAGTTCGTTCGATTTCATTCAAATTTGGTATGTAAAAAAAAGAACTGATTACACACAAATTTCGTAACAAAAAATTTGTTGACCTCTTACCCAGGGACCTCCTACCCAAAGACCGTCCCTGGGGGCGGCCTGCAAAAGTTCGTTCGATTTCATTCAAATTTGGTATGTAAAAAGAAGAACTGATTACACACAAATTTCGTAACAAAAAATTTGTTGACCTCTTACCCAGGGATCTCCTACCCAAAGACCGCCCCTGGGGGCAGACTTCAAAAGTTCGTCCGATTTCATTCAAATTTGGTATGTAAAAAGAGAAGCTGATAACACAAAAATTTCGTAACAAAAAATTTGTTGACCTCTTACCCAGGGACCTCCTGACCAAAGACCGCCCCTGGGGGCGGCCTGCAAAAGTTCGTTCGATTTCATTCAAATTTGGTATGTAAAAAGAAGAACTGATAACACGCAAATTTCGTAACAAAAAATTTGTTGACCTCTTACCCAGGGACCTCGTACCCAAAGACCGTCCCTGGGGGCGGCCTGCAAAAGTTCGTTCGATTTCATTAAAATTTAGTATGTAAAAAGAAGAATTGATTACACACAAATTTCGTAACAAAAAATTTGTTGACCTCTTACCCAGGGACCTCCTACCCAAAGACCGCCCCTGGGGGCAGACTTCAAAAGTTCGTCCGATTTCATTCAAATTTAGTATGTAAAAAGAGGAGCTGATTACACAAAAATTTCTCCTAGCGGAGCACTTCAAAATTTTGTCCGATTTCATTTAAATTTGGTACATAAAAATTATTAAACACACGTATTTCGTAACAAAAAATTTGGCTCCCTCTTTTTAGGGGGCCTCTTCGAAAATATAGAAATCAATTTCTTTATTACTAATAACTGAAAAATATTAAAAACTAAACAGTCTTCTTTTCTCTCTTGAGCTGATAAGAAGTGATTAGATCAATTTAATTAAAATATAAATAATATCAGTATCAATACTATTATATTATTTTTTTTCTTTTGTTTTTGCTATTCAAGTGATATACAGAGAATAAAGATTTGAAAGTAAAAATTACAAAACAATTAAACGAAAAAATTTATCATCTTATAATGACTCAGCATCGAGTCAAATTAAAAAAAAAATAATAATTCAAACATACATTCAATTATGTCACAAAATTTAACATTAAACGGGAATTATTTTACCCCGCTTCAAACAATTCAGCAAATGGATGACGATAATGATTCAGTAGCTTCAGAAAACAGTCCACAACCTAAACCACCTAAAATTCCACCGATTAACATAATAAAATGTTCGAACGACGACATCCGAAAAGTACTCTGCGATAATGGCATCACTAACTTTTCAATCAAAAAGATTTCGATTGGATACAAAGTATATCCTCAGTCACTAGAAAGTCGTTCCAAAATTACTGAACTTTTCAAATCTAAAAATTATGAATTCTTTTCTTATTCAACTAAGGCAGAAAAACCATTCAAAGTTATTTTATCTGGGTTAGATAAAATGGAAATTAATGAACTGAAAAAAATCCTTGTCGATAAGGGTTTACAGTGTATTGATATTAAACTAGTTTCTAAAACAACAATATACAACAAAAATATCATATTGTATATAGTATACCTAAAAAATAAATCCATTAAATTAAATGAATTAAGGCAAAAAATAACAAATATTAATTACACCAAAATTAGATGATAATTTCAAACCAATAAATTTAACAAAATTACGCAATGTTACAAATGCCAAATGTTTGGCCACGGCTCTAATAATTGTCATGTTAAGAAGTTCTGTGTCATTTGTGCCAAAGAGCACGAAACCTCAACATGTACTGAAGTTGTCCATAAGTGTGCCAACTGCAATGGTAATCGCAAATCCACGTGTCCAGATTGCCCAAGCCGACTAAACTATCTTAAAATAAGAGAAAAGTTAAACATCAAAAAACGTTATGACTCAAAGCGAAATAAACTCATCGGAGATTACGACCAGATGTTTCCTCACACAATCGGGACTAAGCCACCACAACACCAACACTACACGTGGTCAAATTTCAGGAAAGATACAGAAAATATAGGTATTACTAATAATGTAGGTACTTCAAATAATGAGTTATTTAGTTTAAATGAATTAAAGTCAATTACGTTAGAGTTAATTGTAAATTTAAAAAATTGCAAATCAAAAATAAAACAATTTAATGTTATATCAAGTTTAGCTTTTAAATTTTTAGCATGAAGAATAAATCATCAATGAAAATTATATGTTGGAATGCGAGGGGAATCCGATTTAAAAAAGAAGAATTTTTCAACTTCCTTATAACTAATAAAATTGATATTGCCCTTATAAATGAAACCTGCACACAAAAAAAAAACTCAGTATTTCTAACAAAAATATTTCTGTTGCCATTTAACAAAATTCAATCTTTAATTTTAATAAAAAATTTGTAAGAGGAACACAATATTTGTTATTTTAAGTGGATAGAAATTGTTAACGTTAAAGAAAGCTTCTTTGTATTAACAAAAATTAAAATTTCTAAAATTAACAAATATGATCGTTAATTCAATAAATAAGTTTTGACTTTTAACAAAAAAAAATTCCATATTATGCGGATTAGATAAAAAATTTCATTGTTGTAACAAAACTAGAATTTGGTTTTTTTGAACAACATTTTTAATTAAAACAACAAAAAGATTTAATTTTAAATATCTTAAAGTAACAAATACTTGTATCATATTAACAGAATTTTTTTTGGTAAAACAAAATATTTTTGTAACGTACAAAATATATTCTGTGCGAACTTATATTTTCCATTTTACACATTGCCGTAAATGTAGTTCATAGCTCAGTGGATTGCAATGTTTAGGACAGTGGTTCGAAGCTACAAGCGGGCATGAAAAAATTATTAAATAAAAAAAATTTAAAAAATAAATAAAATAAATAATAAATAAAATAAATAAATAAAATAAAAAAATAAATAAAAAAAATTAAATAAAATAAAAAAAAATAAAAAATAAACTAAAATTTAAAAAAAAAAAAAATAATAATAAAAACTAAAAAAAAAAATGAAAAAAAAAATAAAAAATAAAAAAAAATAAAAAAAAATGAAACAAAATGAAAAAAAAAATAAAAAAAATTAAAAAAATTAAAAAAGTAAAAAAAATAAAAAAAATGAAAAAAAAAATAAAAAAAAAAAATTAATAAAAAAAAAATAAATAAATAAATAAAAAATTAAATACATAAAAAAAAATTTAGTCTAGTAAATTTTTTTTTTGCATTTGCGGTGTTTTTGCTGATGAATTTGAAAGGTTTTTGGTTTTGGGGTATAACAAACTTTGTTTTTATAAAGATACAAATTATTCGTAAATTTAACACTATAATAATCGTTAATCAGACAAAAGTTTTTTTCTATCATAACGAAATATTTTATTACATTAACACAATATTTTGAAAGCGATTTTAACATAAATAATTTATCTTTAGAACAAATATTTCTGTTGGCCGCTATACGAACAAAATATTTGTTGTTTTAATCTACATTTTTAGTTCGAAATACTGAGTTTTTTTTTTGTGTGTGGTTAAAACCAGATATAGAATTTAGACATCCAAATTATTCATGCTATAGAAATGACCGAACTGAAATGAGGGGGGGAGGAGTTGCAATTAGTGTTAATAAGGAGATTAAGCATGAATTAATTTCTCAACTTAAAACAGACATTATAGAAAATATTGGTCTTAAAATTTTCTTGCCCGACCAATCGTACTTTAATATATTTTCTTGTTACTTTCCGGGTGGAAAATCTGAAAATTCAAAAAAAAAAAAGTTTAAAAAAGATATTCTTAAATTCAGCCGCATGAAAGAAAAATAGGCAGGTGATTTTAATTGCAGAAACAAATTGTGGGGATGTTTAAAAGCAAATTCCTACGGTAATATACTAAATAGCCTCCTAATAACCACCAATATATCGTTACTTTTTCCACCCAACCCGACATACATACCTACTAATCAAAAAGCAAACCCTTCTACGTTAGATCTCATTTTAACAAACTTTTCTGAAAATATTTCATCACTTACTACTCATAACGCATTATGCTCCGACCATTTACCGGTTGAATTTATTGTAAATAAAAACGCCAAAAAAAATGAAAACAGGACTTACGACTATTTAAATGCAGACTGGAAAAAGTACAAAAAGTATATTAAAAACAATCGAGATTTAAACTTTAGCGCGCGAAATATAACATCTAAAAGCCAAATTGAGTACGAAGTTAATAAAGTTACAACGTTAATTAAAAACGCAATAGAATGTTCAGTGCCAAAAAAAAATCGCAAAAAACACCTAAACACAACATCTTTCCTGACTTTATAAAAAACTTGATAAGCAGAAGAAATACAGCTAGACGAAAATGGATACAATACCGAGAAGAAACTTATAAATTCGAAATGTCAAAATTAAATAACATAATTAAAACGAAATATCTATTTCAAGAAACGAACGATGGAACAAGACGCTACAAAGTCTTGAACCATGCTCTAAACCGTTTTGGAACTTAACTAAAATACTGAAAAATAAAAACAAACAAATTCCAATCTTAAAATGCAACAGTAATACTTACCTAACAAATAAAACCAAAGCTAACTTATTAGCTAATACTTTCGCTCAAAATCATAATTACAAAGAGAACTTCAGCGATAAGAGTATTGAGCAACTGGTTGAAAACTCACTTTCAATCATTGAAACTGATATTTTGCAGCACAGCGCTGAGTACTTCGTATCTGTCGATAAAATCAAAGAAATTATTAAATCTAGTAAAAATAAAAAAAAATCTCCAGGTATTGATGGAATCAATAATTTATGCCTAAAAAACCTACATGAAATAGGTTTTAAATATGTTAGATTCATAATCAATAGTTGTTTCAAATTTTCTTATTTTCCTTCTTCATGGAAAATAGCAAAAGTTATCCCAATCAATAAGCTAGGAAAACCCATGGACAATCCTTCATCATATCGTCCTATAAGTCTTCTAAACTCTTTAAGTAAAATTTTGGAAAAAGTACTGAAAGGTAAATTAAATAATTTTATTCAAAAAAACAACATTCTTCTCGACGAACAATTTGGCTTTAGAACTGGCCACAACACAATGCAACCCCTTTGTCGTATTAGGAAAATTATTAAAAATAAACTGAAAGAAAAAAAGTCGGTGGGTATGGTAACAGTAGACATCAAATCTGCATTTGATTCGGTATGGCACAATAGATTAATCCATAAACTGATAACTATTGGAATAGATAAGCCAACAGTAAAAATTATTGAAAGTTTCTTGGAAAACCGATTTTTCCAGGTATCAGTCGCTAATGAACTTTCCACATCTCAGCTCATTTCTTCCGGCTGCCCGCAAGGCGCTATACTTTCACCTATCTTATATAATATTTATACTTCAGATTTTCCGGTATTAGAAAATACTTGCTCGTCTATATTCGCTGATGACACAGCTATTCTTTCCAGCGACATTTTTGCAATAAATATTATGTATAATCTTCACATTTCTTTAAACACTTTAAGTGAATACTTTTACAAATGGAAAATAGCAATAAACCCTTCAAAAACACAAGCAATCTTTTTTACACGCAGAAGAAATGATATCTATCTACCAAATTCATGTTTAAAAATAGACGTATTGATATTCCTTGGACCAACGACATCAAATATCTAGGAGTTATGCTAGATACAAAGTTAACATTTAGCAAACACATTTCTTATATTATATGCAAAACCAAAATGCTCATTAGAACTTTATATCCTCTTATAAACCGAAACTCAGCTTAAACATACAGAACAAACTAATAATATATAAAGTAGTATTCCTGCCCTTTATGCTCTATGCATGTCCTCTATGGGGAAACTGTGCCCAAACGCATATAAAAAAAATACAGATACAACAAAATAAAATATTAAAAATGGTTTACAAAATACCTTGGCACTCCTCTAATAAATTAGTACATAAAATAAGCAATTTAAATTTAATTAGTGAAAAAATCAAAATAATGTCTGAAAAATTCTTTTCTAAATGTGCCACATCGGATAACCAACTCATTTCCAACTTAGTGGAATTGAATTAATTGAGATACTTAGATATAATGTAGTATAAGTTTTATCCTAATAAAAAAAAAAAAAAAATAAATAATAAAAAAAAAAAAAAATTAAACAAAAAAAAAAAATAAAAAAATAAAAAAAAAAAAAAAAAAAAAAAAGCATTCATAAGGTTTTTTTACACATATTTCCCTTATAATTCAAATATTAAAACATAAATGTAAAATAATGTAAATATTTAATTCATGTAAATATTTAATTCAGTTGATAAGCTTCAATTAGCTAAACTCTGTAAGATTAGTAATATTATTTCTAGTTATTAAGGAACTACTGTAATAATAATGAATTAATAAATAAATAAATAAATAAATAAATAAATAAAAACTAAACCACTCAACCGATCGTTTCGAAATTTACACCGTCTCTTCGTCACGGAGTCGTTTTAGGCTATTTTAAAATTTGAATGGCTGCCAAAGTTCTTCCAATTTCATTCAAATTTGTATCATAAAAAGAGGAAATGGATAAAAACACAAATTTGGTTTGGTTTGGAAACCTGTTTAAGGGAAGGATATCATTCGATTTCATACAATTTAAGTGTTAAAAAAGTAGAAATGATAAATATTAATTCTTCTTAGATATTTTCCCAAATTTATAAAATAACTAGCTCCTATAATTGTTCATAAATCTGACAACAAAAATTTCACTTAAAACGTGTGTTCCACAACAACGTGTGTGCGGGTACATCTAGTTTAATATAAAACAGATTGAATCAAACGTGTAGTCAATAATTTTTAATAATGAATTTTTGGGAGTTTGAATTAGTGAATTCAAATTTACAAACAAAGCTACTATTGACCGAAACTTAATCCTTTTAAATTTTAATGAAATTTTAGGCTTTATTTTTTATTTAAATATTTATTTACATTTTACATATGTATCTATAAACAAAGAGAAGATAATTTTAGATTAAATGATAAAAAGATGTAGCATATATATGCACACTCCAAAAAAGAACTAGGTAGGAAAATCATAGCTTTAAAATATATCAGAAAGATTATAAGTAAAACTTCGTTATTCTCCGGCACAATGTGGTTTAAATCTTTCATTATTAAATATTTTTAATAGTTGACCCAAAAATATACATATATCAAACGAATTTTACAAAAAGCTTCTGCACCAAAACTACAAAAAATATTTTTTAATACAAATTGAATTCTGAAATTTTTATGTCGAATATTGCTAAAACCATATAAGCAATATTTTCTTGCTTTGAGAATCTTGTCAATCTTGGCTAATGTTATCAACTAGTTCTAGGCTCTAGCAATGGACGTACAGAGATCTTAGCTGCGCCAGCTATCTGTTTTTTCTGTGTAAATGTAAAATAAAACACCAAAAAATTATAATTTTATTTCTTTTTAATATGAATACATAACATATATTGCTTTATTAATAAATATTTTATTATTATAAGCAATTTGTGCCCAAAGATAGGACATAATAATATTCCTTCCTTCAATGAATACAAATAATAATAGATATATAAACAAAACACATTGATAGATTAATTGATTTATTTTGATTTGGGTTTATATCATTTATTTTTAATTCATTTTATTTACAAATATTATATATACAATATTTTTTTTTCTATGTGATGAGGGAATATTGACCCTTATTTTTTCTTCGAATTAAATATAATTTTCTTTTGAAAATTTAATGAATTATGTTATTCTTGATTAATTGCTTTCAAAACTCTTTTATAAATTTCATTAACGCTAATATTTGATGTGATAATTTAATAGTTAGACAAAAAATTATCTTTGAATTTACTAAATTTTAATCCTTATTTTATTTTATTATTTAAAAAAAAAGACGATGTTCGTGACAATATTTTCCATTAATGATACTTTTCGGATTAAAAATCAATCAAAAATAAATTAGAAAAGTGAAAATTTAAAACCATTTCCTCCTACGAATATCTTGAAAATTGTATTTGTGTTTTTGAAGAATTCTTTAGACTAGGTTTGATATGTTAGTTAGACATTTCTCCTGTTTGTATACAATAAAAGAAAGCTTTGAATTAATTTATGATCAAGGTAAGCTTTCCAAGAACTAACTCTAGTCCAATAGTGCATAATAAAAAAAATTAAATTGTGAAAGTAAAACAAAAAACACAATCAATCTATGAAAACATTTTAACATTTTAATTGATTTTTTTTTAAATTAATTATGTAACTTAATTCATTAAATTTTAATTTTCATATAAAAAAGTAAAAAAGGCAATTTATCCTCATTCTTTCTTGTTAAGTAAAAGGGTTTACTTGATAATTAAAATCGAAATCCTTTTGTAATTAATCTTGTTCTGATATCTTAATTCGCAAAGTTTTTTTTTTTTTCATTATATCCGCAATAATTTTTTACAAAAATCTGTAAAAATTATTAAAAAACTTATTTTAGGCCGATAAGTTAAATGTTAATCCTTTTCTTAATAACAAAAAATGCGAAACAAATTATTATATAAGAAAATTATAATATTGAATGTAAATATTTGTTATTTTTTGAGACAATATTATATAATTAACTTATAAATACATTTTATAATAATTCACTATTGGCTTTTTGCATTAGTTCATTTAGGAAGGTTCTCATTCCGAGTGTTAATGATTCGGTGAGGCCCAGCCACCGTCAATGAGTTTTCCATTTCAGAAACTATAGTACTCAGTTTAGCATAACAATACTATCTCATTTAAACTAATTTGCTTTAAAAATACATTAAATATAATACAGTTTATTAAACTTTGAAAAATACAAAATTTAATAAAATAATTTCTTTAGAAGCTAAATTTCAAAGATTTTAACACTACAAGTTAAAATTAAATTTCGTCCTTTAATGCGACATTTTATATCCTTGGCAATATAAAATATTTAACGAAAAAATTAAAAATTAAAAAAATTTCTTTGGAAACTTTTTTATTTTTGTGATACATATTACTATTTTCATTTATACTTAAGGCATTTTTCTTTTATTTTCATTCGAGGCATTTTTCTTGGTTTGTAGATAATAATTTTATTATAAGTTTTCTTATTCGCTTATTTAGATGTTTAAAACCTGAAATTTGCCTTTGGAGAAGTCCTTTTTAAATTATCTCTTTGTAAAACAAGAAAATAATATTTACAGTGGTAAACATTTTTGTATAAACGCAACCTATGTATTTTAGTATGATACTAATAAAGATGATAAACGCGAATAAGTGCTCTCTTAATTATATTAATGAGGATATATTTTTTTTGAGGGAGCTGAACTAACACAATTAAGATTTTTTAGAGAGAAAATGAACCAAATCTACCCCAGAAAATTCAGTGTAATTTTTTATGTTGTTATTATTAATTACAGAAATTTGATTATTTATTTATGGTTTTTGACTCAACTTTGATTTATAAGTTTGTTTATAGACTATATCGTTTTAAAGTTTAGAAATTTTTTATTTAATATTTACGATTGCATTTGAATCTACACACTTGTTTAGAAAAATTTAGAAAAAAATTAAAATGCTACAAAAAATGACTGGGTTTATAAAAATGTTTAAGACTGTGTAATAGGTATATTTTTATACTTACATATTATGCCTATTTTAATTTTATTTTTAATTTAAAAAGAAAAATAATATCGATATTGTTCTTTCGAAATTCGAATGGCATGGCAACTACAAAATTGGAGATATAGAAAAAACCCATCTACAAAATCTTTAGGTTTTCGATTGATACTCTCAAAATTGGAACAGTAGTAGAATGATAAATTTTTCTTTTAATTTAATGAAACTTAAATTAAAAATTGTGGCAATAGAATTTTTGATTTTTATTTTAATAGTTTTACTAATTATATTTCTTTACTTACATGGAAAAACTTTATTCAAACACGCATTCTAATGGTGCTGCATTCGCGAAATTGAACAATTTTTCAAAAGAACAAATGAATCAAAATTTACCATAAAAAATATTGAATCAATACTCCTATAACAAATGAAAGTGAATTAAAGCATTGTTCAAACTGCCTGAGAAACAAAAGCAACTAAAATAGAAAATATCCACTCAAAGATGGAAAGAAAAAAAATTAATTTTCTACAATAAAAACAATTTTTTTTATTGGTAATATTATTTATTAACTGAAAATTGAATAATTCTTGGAAACTGAAAAATGATAGCTGGATAAATTTTTTTTATTTTAATGATTCTTGTTTGCTCATTTAAGTAAATTCATTTAAGTAAATTATTATTTATAATAAAATTTTAATGGCTAGATTGGATTCATTGGTTAAGGTGAGAAGCAGATGATGATGATGTGATATTGTAATTAAAGTTTAAAAGAAATATTCACACAAAAAAATATTAAATCACTTAAGTTTTTGCTAAAATCGTCGCAGTAGTTCGATTTGACCTACGTTCATAAAAATGTGCAAAAATTATAGCTATGCTGTTGGCTATCTGTTTTTTCAGTGTATATCAGGATCTAACAATTAATCACAACTTTCTGAGTGGGCTCTGGAAGATATTCTTATTATTTTGATGATATCTCAAGAAAAAATTGTTCAAAATCAACTAAAGACTCGAACCAACCCTGTGCTTATGCGAAAAATATTTATAATCTTCTAATTTCCATAAATCTTACAACGGGACTGCTCATGGGCTACGTTTGCCCTTCATTTAGTCTAGCCTTACAAAAAAAATTAAAATTTTTCTAAACCTAAAAGAAAATATTTTAATTTTGTGTATATTTTCCATAAAGGTACCTTTTGTATTTCTAGTTTTATTGGTTGTTTTATTATTATTAGTTTTGCAAATTTATTATTAAATTTATTGCATGCTTGTTCGTTTGTTTTTTAATAAAATGAATTAGGTTGAATTCAGAAAAAAAAAATTGATTCGCTTCTTTTATTGTTATGAATATCTGTGCATGTAATGAAGGTAGAACTTTTATCTTTTTTTTTAATGCCATAATTCATGTTTCATTTTTATACGAATAATACAGGCAAAAGGAAAATTTAAAATTCTTATTCCAATCCAAAAACTTTGAAAGAAAATAGTGAAATATCATTTATGATTCCTCGAATTTCTTTTTGTTTTTTGTCTTTGATGGTATTAAAATTTTTAATTACCAGTATTGTATTTTCATTGACAAGAATATAATTAAATTTTCACTAATCGGAATTAAATATTCGTTTTGAATTTATAGAACTACAAATACATAATTTTGGACACAAAGCTGGCGCAGCGATAATTTCTTTATATCTCTTACGATGTAGGTCGAATCGAAATATCGAAATTATTTTTTCGTATTATTGAAAAAGTCCTTTTTTTGTAATTTATTCTTCGCTAGAAAAAACAATATAATTCTTGTGTAGTATCATGCAACTATTATAAATTGATGCACATTTTTGGAAGAGGTGTTATATAATTAACAATAAATGCCAAACTTTGTGAGAGCTGCCAGTGCCAGAGCTTGTTGTTAGCCTCAACAATTAATTAGAATGGTATCTAATAGGGCTTCTCATTTCCCGCAATTTTCAAATCCCGGGATCCCGGGACAAAGTTTTTCATATTCCCGGGATCCCGGAATTTTTTTATAAGCACAAATTAAAAAAAAAATTATCTCATAAAATATTGCCATGCTTTCGATCCACTTCAACTTGACATGATGGAGTTACCTAAGTTGATATTTTACATAATAACAAAGAAAAATACTGCATTATAAAAAATTAGTTAACAACTTGAAATTTGCTTTCTAATCCTCAAACTTCGATTATTTTAAATAAATTTTAATTCTATATATATTAAACTGCACTTATTTATTTTTTAAATTCTTTATACTGACTTCACTTCGTTTCCACAAACTTAGAAAATCAAAATTGACCCACTTCCCGGTATTCAATCGTGTTGAAATTACACACACACCTTTATATAAACTTCACTACCTAGTCTCCAAACTTAGTAAGTCAAAATAGATCCAATTTCCGGTATCCAATCGAGGTAAAATTTTGCACATCACTTTGTCGTCGATAACAATATAATTTGGCATCACAGACTCACCCACACACACACCTTTATATGAACTTCATATCAATTGCCTCGCATATAAAGGATTTATATCAAAAACTTTGTTTTTATGGGTTGTGTTTTTTTTTATACTAAAATTGTATATTTTAATTTTGGCTTTATACTGAAACAGTGAATGAAATTACGAGTATGTGATATATAAACATCAAAAGTTTATCAAAGGTTTAAAGCATAGCACTAATAATGAAGGGAATCCTATATATTGTACTATATATAATCTATATATTGTACTTAGCGCCGCATTCAGCAATCACTTAATTAATTCTGTCTAGCTTAGATATAAACCTAAACCTAAAATTTAGTGCAATCACTATTATATTTTTTAATTAAGCGGAAATCCCGGGATTTTTTGTAGAAATCCCGGGATTACGGGATTCAATTTTACAACCGGGATCCCGGGATCCCGTTTGAGAAGCCCTAGTATCTGATCTAATATATATAAAAATGAAAATTCTCTGCTTCTCTGTTTCTCCGTTTCTCTGTCCTCAATCACGCCTAAACCGCTGGACCGATTTGGCTGAAATTTTCAACTTTAGTATCATTGGGGTCCGAGATGGTTATAGGGTACTAGAAAATTTGATCCGAGGCTCCGACGAGGGGGCTACCTTAGAAGCCGGTTTTGAAATTTATTTATATCCCGGAAAAATGTTCTAGCGTTGGAATCGACTATTTAGAAGACTGGATATTGAAAAGCCCCCAACCGTTGTCCCAGGGCTCAATTGGAGGACTATACAACAAATTTCAAAATTTTTAAATTTTGAAAATAAGGAGCCTAGAGACCTAATTGGTGTTATTTTTGATCCGAGGCACCGACGGAGGCTACCTTAGAAGGCGGTTTTGCAATTTAGGTATATTCCGATAAATATTATAGCGTTGGACCCGAATCAACTTTTAGAAGACTAGATGTGTTAAGGCACCGGGGAAGTGGCTATTTAACAAATTTTCAAATTCGGTTTTTTTTAGTGCACAAAATCTGGATTAAAGTGTTTTGATATTAATATAAGTTCGGGACTACCGTGCGAAGCCGGGTATTTCGACTAGTTGAAAATAAAATTGAATCATAATTAACGAAATTTGAGTATATCAATTATTCAAGTTATATATTTGTTTTAACTCAGATTATTTTATTATTAATGAATTCCTGAAAGAAATAAAAAAAACTCTTAGAACCATAAATCAGAAAATTAAATTCAAATATTAAAAAGAAAAAATTTGAATAAATCCGAAATTTACTCAGTGCCAACATGCTATATAAAAAAATTATTACCGATGGCCCAAGGAAACATCAAAAATACTTTTAGTTTTCCATTATGCGAAAATAATAATTTTCATTTTAATCAATAAAAGTTTTCTCATTTTACTTATTTCGAATATACATTAAAAATAATAATATCCTTAAACGAAAAAAATAAATAAATATAAAATATGATGTTTGGTTTTTTTTATTATTTTTTATCATCTTAAATCATCAATTTTATTAAAAAAAAAATATAATAACACCAGTAAGAATTGTATTTACTATTTTTTAGATTTCTTAATTTAAAGAAAGTTATTTTGACATCTGATGGTGTTTAATGTTTATAATAATTTGGAAGACTAAATCAATACATTTGGAAGACTAAATCCAATCTGATTCTAAAAGTTACATGCATTACACCGATTATGAATTAGAATACTTTCTTCTTGCAGTATTGAATGAAAAATAATTTTTAAAATTGACTTTTGAATTGTCTAAAAAGATTTTTGTTGCTAAAAACATTTTTCGATAGATATTTCCTTAGTTTGAAATAAATTTTTCCAGTAGTATTTTAAGTTTTAATATTTTTTTTTCCAGAAAATGTGTTATAACTTTAAAAAACTTCATAAAAAAAGTTTATAATAAAAACATCTGCACTATTTTCAATTCTATATACGTATGTTTAATGTTGAAAAGACTGTTGCAAATTTAAACCGAAAATTTAAAATATTTATTATGTTTTTTTTATTTCAATGAAAAACCATAAAAAACTATATTTTTAATTCTAATTAAAAAATTAAAAAAATTCATTTCTGGGAAAATTTTTTTTTTATGTTTTTGTTTTAATGTTTTATTGTCCTTAATGTTACTTTTCATTCAAAGAATTGTGTGAAAAATGAAATAAAATTATTTACGATACCAGATTTTTGCTAGACGCTTTTCCACGAAAAAGTTAAATGTAGAACATCAGTGCTTCACAAATAAAATAGGGGTCACTTTTCAACATTTCAATATCATATTTATCAATATCAAATATATCTAGTAAACTAATATTACTATACTATGTACTTTAACAATTTTCAACGAAATTCAGCCCACAATTCGAATTCTTGGGAAAAAATCGGGGTTAAACTACTTTTTTAGGTACCTCTAATTGAGCCTATTTACCCAACATAGGCAGGGTTGGACTGGCTATAAAAATTCAACCGGGAAGTTTTGGACTACCGGCCCATTTCTATATTTAAAAAAATACATTGCTTATCCACTTATCTATATAAAAAAATGCAATGCTTATTTAGAATATAGGCCCAAATAAATACGCATTTCTATAAACACTGTTCCCTAATTTTTTAAATTCAATACTATATCAAAAAAAGTATAGGAACTGAACGAAAAATTTTAAGAATTATTGTTAAGTAAATTGGAATATTGGGAAAGAATTAAATTAAGTAGGTATTTGTAAACCATTAACCAATCCATCTATTTTCACTCTAACGATCCAATCAAGTTACAATAACTCCTTAACAAATTTCTAAATTTTCTGATATAATAAATGTTGCCTTTTAATTTAAAGTTTCTGGGAACACAACTAACACTATTCAAATATAAACTTTTATGAAATATTTTTAAATTGATTTCCAATATGGGTTTTGAGCTTTAAATTTTAATAACACTTTTTGAATAAATAATCTATAGGTATTCGATTTTCTTTCCAAACATGACAATTATAAACTAAAATTTTGGAATTGAAAACAATATTTAAATTATTTAAATCTAAGTCAAATGAGTTGTAGGCCACGGAAATCTCATAAATTTCATATATTTTAGCACAAAAGAGTACTTGAGAGTTGGAATCTCATCGAATCAATTAACAAATATTTTTTTTACCATGGTTTCTTTTTTAATTAATATATTTTCCTGTTTACAGCATTTTCAAAGTTTAATTGTTTAGCACTAAGTACCGTACTTTCGAAGCTATTATACTTCGATTCTTTCCCAAAATATTTCCAATCAAAATATATTTAAATCAGATTGCATTGTATCTTTAAAATAATTAGTAATAAAAAGTTTTAATTTATCGGCCCAAATATTACCGGCCCACCGGGAAATGTCCCGGTGTCCCGGTGGGCCAGTCCAACCTTGAACATAGGTACTAATTTTAGTCTATTAAACTTATTAACAAAAATTTAAATATTTTAAAATTTTTCTTAAAAATTATATATATGAAAATTGAATACGTTTTCTCATTTACGAAGGGTAAAAAACATACATAAAGTTCAATTTAACATGAAATAAAAGAAATAAAATAAATTTAAAGCTGAACAACTTTCACATATTAATTTTTTCGTTTTCTTACTAATACATTATCTTTCAGATATAACACTTCCAATTCGCAATTTTATAATTAAAGTTATAATTTCCTTCTGCAATACGAAAGAATTCGAATAAAAACTCATCAATTTATATTATCACCATGTTTTCCACTTAAAAAAAAACAATTAAAACAGAAATAAAAATATGTGAAATAAAGTAATTAAATATTAAGTGATCTGTGACCAAATAACGATATTATCAAAGTCTTGATGCAGAATCCTAAAATTTCTTTCATGCATTAAATTTGAATTTTTTTTATATTTTTTTATACCATAAAACTTTCTCTGAATGATAAAATTGAAAAGGATATTAAATTTTTATTAGATGGAAGTTGTATTTATGATTTACGGTGTTGTATGCGGTTACCCATACTTCTGGTTCCGAATTTTATGTTTGTGTAGTTTGTGTAATAGAAAACTTATTCTATAAAAAGAGAGGCATTTTTATTAACATTATAATAAATCATAATTTTATTTAAATATTTTTGGAATTTTAAGAAAAAAAAAAAGGCTAAATCTAGAACTATTTTGTGTTACTTGACTTTTATTGTAATACTTAACTCTAACTATTTTTTCTTTTTAGCTTTAACAACTCATTTCTATATAAGATAATATATTATTGAATACTTGATCTTGATTATGCCAGTGCCATACAATAATTAAGTTTTTTATTTATTTTTCTTTGTAAGATATCATCATTAACATTTTTATACAAGTCAATGAAAGTAATGAACCGAATTGAAATTATCGTATTTTCAAATATATTTCATTTATATTGATTTTCCTTTTTTTTTTGTTGATTTTCTTGGAAGGACTTTTGTTTGTAAATTTCCTAGGAACAACAGTTAGAAAAGGGATAAAAAAAAAAGAAAAAAAAAAAAATATATATGTAAAAAAGAAAATTCTTAATCCCTTTTTTTTTTGGGAAAAAAAGAAAAGATTACAAATATCTCGTTGATGATATTATTTTGTTATCATTTGTTGTTATTTGTTGTGATGTTGAAAACAGGGTGTTATCTTGGAAGAATTTTGTTTGGTTTGGTCAAATAGTTTCAAAAAAACAAATAGCGCATATGATACTCAATCAGAACTTGATATTTTATTTTTGTTTCCAGAGAAAAGTCGAATAATTCTACATTTAATATTTAATTATTTTGTGTACAGTCAGTTTGTTAGTAGAAAGTCAGAATTATTTTTTTTTCTGTAGAAAAATAGGGGGCTAAAGGCCAAGTGGCAATTTTATATGAAAGCAATTTAAAAAAAGTAGTTAAATTAAAACTTAATTTATTTATTATTCAGCAATAGTGGACTTACAAAAAATTGCTGAAAAAATTTTAAATTTTATATGCAAATGTTGTGAATAAAAAATTTATTTAATGATTTGGGCGGGTAACACGGGTAACATGATTTGGGCGGGTAACACGGGTCATAGTTTGCCGACCGCTGCCCTATAGTTTTAAGGTTTTAATCATAATTTAATTTTAACAAAATCCCTATAATAATAATAAAAATAATAGTTTTTTGTGTATGTATGTTAAAATGTCGAAAAAGTATGAGGCTTACAAAGTAAATCCTTTTTTGTGATATAAAAGCATAATTTTCAATTTTAAAAGATATATGCGCCCAAAAATTATTATTTTGTTTTACAAACTAATTTGATTTTAGTATGAATTAATGAATAATTTCAAAATTCTTTTATTTTATTCAGTTAAAAAATATTTATTGATAATTTTTATTTTCGTGTGCACTGAAAAAAACTCGTTAGCATAATAAAATACAGTAGAAAGATTGATTATAACTAAAACTGTGCTATTTTCAGGCAGAATGTGCTCAAAATATAGCAATTATTACTAAAAATGCAAACAAATTGTATAGCAAAAGTTGCTAAGCTAAATAATTATTTCTACATAGGATATAATAACAATAACAAGAAAAATTATTTTTTGTACAAAATAAGTTTCTGAATTTTTCATGTTAAATATTGCTATAAATATATAAAAATATATACTTGTCTTTCCTAGGACAAATACATACCTACTTTTACTAAAGTCATCCACCAGCACCACCTACTGTGGAGTTTAACTTATTTACATACCAAGGGATGTGAGAAAAATATAGCTACCGCAGAGCTTTCTGTTTTTTCAGTGTTTATTGATATCTTATATAACTATAAGATAGAAATAATTTCAAATTAAATCGTTTAAAATAAATTTTCCTGAATTAGTATTTAGGTATATACATATATATTTCTTCTATGATTTTTATTTTATGAAAATTAAATCTAGTTTATAAAAAATAATTCTTCGACCTTTTTCCTAATGCGATATTTGAACTTCAAAGGTTTTAAATTTTTTTTATTTTAGGTTGCACGTATTATTTTAATATCTCATAGCTACGTACAAAAAAAAAGAAAAATAATGTTAAAGAGGATTATAAAAAAAATACAAAAAATGAAACAGAATGTCTCAAGTTTTTACTATATATTTAAAACATTTTCCACAATTTAAATATTTTTATGTCTTCGTTCAAATTTTGTTTTTTTTTCTGTCTTTTTTTCGAAAATGTAATATTTTGAAGATTTTTGTTTTTGAAATCATTGTTCTGTTCTGATAAAAATATAAAAAATAAACCATAAGAATATTACAAATATTTAAAACTTGGATGTATTATTATTTGTAAAATTTTTAATCAAACAATAATCTTCCCTGTTACTATATAAATATACATACATAATATTAGACAACATGAAAAGAAATCTATAAACAAATACTTGAGGTATGTTTTGTAACAGATATTCTTTAAACAAGACTAGTTTCTTAATGTTTCATTAAAAATAGAAAAAAATCAACATATTCAATTGTATTGATATTTTGATTAATTTTGTTATTTATTTTTAAAAAAAATTAACTGTATTATAATATGATAAAGAATCTTTAAAAAGGTAACTTATTTAAATAGCTAAAATTTAAGTTCTTTTTCATAACAAGAGAAGTTAGATTATAATTTTTTTTAACATTCTAATTTATCTACGTATACCTTCTATACGTGATTTTAATGTCTGAACTTCTTGAAATAGGATCCCAGCTGTTTTTTTTTTTTTTATATTTTCTTTACAAGACTATTCTATTTCCATTATACAACCGAACACGTATTTTTCACATAAGTTTGAAAATTCTTTTTTTTTTTCGAATGGTAATGTTTAATCAATGTTCTTATGTTTAACTTAACTCATAAAATAAGGTAATCAAAAATATGTTTTTTTTTTATATATACCCACTTAACTTGACAAATCTGATTTTCTGTCAATCAAAATTTTTGTGTTATTAATTTATAGTAGAAATGTTTATAAAATTAATCTTCATTCATACTCTTATAAATGTAAAGTGATAAGTTTTAAAGGATTTACTGTAATTTTATAAAAAAAAATATATATATTTCATTATCGGGCTTATTTTTATGATTCAGAGGCTTCGAAGTCAACTTCGCTCTGACTTTTGTTTTAGCATTTCTAAATCACAACATTAAGGAATTGGAAAATTTTGTTAAAAGAATAAAAGATATATTTTGTATGATTATAATTTATAACATTTAATATGAAAAAAAACTGTATATAAAAGGTATTATATAAAATGTATAATTTTAAGAACGCATAATTGATTTTTCAACTGAGAATATCTGTTATTTTCAATTAATTATTCTACTTTATTATGTATTATCTTCTTTCAAAGAAAAAAAAAATAAACATAATTATCTTTAATCACAGTTAAGTACTTTTACTAATGAAAGCTAATTAAATGCTTCTTTAATTATTAAATGTCATAATAACATAATATGTACACATACATGTTTTATATTATATACATATATACGCATAATAACATTAAATGAAAAAAATTATAATAATATGTAATGTTTGTTTAAGTTTCATGTGTAAATTATTTTTCATATAATAAAAATCCACAGGATATTATATAGAAAAACATGTATAAGTCGAATAGATAACTTTTATAAGAAAAATAATTTTTCCTAAGTAGGATATACTTAAAAATTAGAAAGGATTATTATTTTTTTCATATTATGAACACAACTATTATTTTCTTGAATTATTATGTATTTTATTATCAAACATTTTGTAGTTGTGGTGATTATATATACCTATATTTATTCACTAACGATAGATTGCATTGTTTGCTTTGATTCTATAATGGTCGAAACGACGTGTTAATTTATCTTATGTTCATTTGGAAATCAAAGATTAAAAGCACATTATATTTGTAATAGCCTAAGTAACTGCAATATATTTTTGAAAAAATTTTTAATAAAGTAAGAATTAATTTTCTTTAAAATCAAAACTTCTAAATACATTTTAATGTGTATTTATTTATAAAACTGTCATCTCAAAGAATGCAAAAAGAAAATTGTTGTTTATATAATCGCATTTGTACTTTCATTGCACAAGAAAATTATCTTTTTTTCTTTTTTTTTTCTTCTCTAAATTAGTTTCTAGAAAATAAAAAGTATTAATAAGGATTCTTTATAAGTCTTTTCTTGAAATTGAATTAAAAGTTTTTCAACTTTAAATATAACTCTATTAAAGTTTTGTTAGCTCAATTTTTTGTTTCTTTATATAATTTCCTTGAAAGCTTTATTCATTAGAAAAATTATATAATGATCTTTTTTTTTACTTATGTAAGTTTAAATAAAATTGCGAAAAAAGTTCAGAAATAATAGTTTTTTACTTGATTTAATAATAATATATATATATTTAATTCTACAGAGTTGATCCTTGTTTCTATAGTGAGTTTTTAAGAATAAGGTGAATTGGTTTTTTAAAGTTAATAAATATGTTAAAATTTTACAATTTATCTTCTTTTTTTTAACTTCTATCTTAAATTCATATTTAAAGAGAATAATATGGAAATATGTTTCCATAAAGAAGCTTGGTTAAAACTTAATTGTATATAAGTAAAATCTATGTACGAGATATATATATATATATAATCAAATTATACCACTTGTATACTAATTCTTTCAAATTAGGATCCACCAATAAATAAAGTTGAAATTTTAAGGCTTTACAACGGTGGTTGTAAATATATATTTTTTTTTGTTTCCCTTTAGGACACTTAATTATTTTCTTTCCTTTCAAAATTAGAATTATTTCCAAGGGAGACATCATTCAAAATTACTCTTAAAGAGAATTAAAAATTAATGTATGAAAAATTCTTTTTTGATTTTTTCAAAAGAAAGGTAGGCAAAAAAAAAATAAGGATAAAGCAACCAATATTTATATTTCAGATTAACAACATTCATTTTAATATTACTTCACTTAGCAATTTAAATTTAATTTCAATTTTCTTAAAGTATTGTTTTTTTTTTTTTGTGATACTGAAAGTATTTAGCTTAAAATGTATGCTTACGAAGGTTAGATAATTTTTTATGTGCATATTTGTGGTATTTTTTCATTAACAAAAATAAATTAAGATAAGACAATCAGACTCGCTGCCGGTAGTAAAATATTATTTGAATACTTTATGGAACTACACAACTAGCTGACTTTAAAATCTAGAGAGCAAAAAAAGAAGGATAAATTAATCGCAAAAGACGATTGTCGTAATCTATACATTTAAAATCCCAAAACTCGAAAAAAAATATTATAAAATATTGTGTTCAGTGTAATATGCATTCAAAAAATTATTTGCCCTTATAGATTTTTTACTTTGATGGTCCTGACTGATAAATTTTATGTGTTTTGAGCACTTCTAATAAAAGTTTTATTGCGAACTTAATTTATTTCACGTAATTTTTCTGTATATGTACTTATATTAAAAAGTTCTTCTAAGAATAAGTATTATTTTTTCAAATCTAATTAATCCGCGAAATTAAGATGTTAACATAAAAACTGTTTCGGATATAAAGTTGGCATTAAAAAAAATTTAGATAAAATTTTATTAAATAAACTTTTTGTATAAACTAATCCTTTTACAACTTCTCTTAATATGCTACATTTCTTAAATATTACGTAAAATTCTGAAATTAAATGTATCCTTCTCTTAACAATTATAGAAGAAGATAAATACATTCATCCTCAAAATAAAAAATATACGTTCAATAGAAGTGTATAAGCCTAAAAAAATTTACATTATTATTTTATATAAAGTACTTTTGTTAGTATTCCCCAAAACAAAAAAAGGACAGTCTTTTGGCAAACATGTTTTAAAGCCCCACCAAGTTTTTTTTCACTCGTTAATAACGTTGCAATATACAAGAAAATATGTGACAATCATGATTCATGACAATGAATTGCATCTTTTATTAAACCTTTTAATCGTCTAGTTATTTTTTTTAATTCAATTGAATTTTTAGACAACTTTAAATACAAAAACTTCGAGCTTTTGTCTTATGAAAAGATAATATTTTTTTATTTATATACTTATATAAAGATCTAAAGAAGTACAAATATTTTATTAAACAAAGTTTCAAAGATTTATAAGGTCCAGCAGGAGTAATAAATTGCTAATAATAATAATAATAATAAAAAACTAAAGACTGCTGTTAAAAAAAATGGAAAAATTCAACACTAGATATAGTAAAAATGAGCAACTTTCAACTGAAACTATTTACACAAATATGTGTATAAAATTCAGTTTTTGTGGATTTGAAAAATTTATTTTAACCTAGTTACAAAGTTTTAAGCGTTTAAAGTTTTTTTTTTATTATTATTTGCACAAATTACACTATAATCCTTTCTATAGTATTCTACTATAATATATGTATAACATGAGACAAAATATATGTATGAGCAAAATTATTTGTTTTTCATTACATTTAAAAATGTTTTTTATAGCATTTAATACCAATGACAAACAAAAGACACACATTATGAGTCTCAATTACAAAAAAAAGAAATTTGACCTGACTTGCCATTTTGTATGTACTTAGTTGCTCTAGATTGCAAAATCTTTGAAAGAATTTTTTGAATCTTGTTGAAGTTTACTAGAAAGTTTCTTTGAAAACTTACATTTCAATATTAAGGCAAGACGCAAGAGTTTCCTCTTTAATTGTAAACATTCATTAAACTGAACTAAATTAAAAAATAGTTAGAATAGAATTAAAATTCTTACAAATAAATTACCTTATATAAAATAAATATGTTTATTTAAGTTCAATTCAATTAAAGCTATTCAAAAATATGTATAAAAAAAATTAAAATTACAAATTACAATTTTTATATTGGCTTTATGACCATACTCTTGACTTGGTTGATGCTTCACAATTGTTCTACATTATATAGAACAAACGAAATAAACTTTTAAATAAATGAATTTTTAGAAACTACATATCAAAAAAAACCAATTTTCAGAAATGCAATGCTACTCGTTATATCACATATTTATATACAACCCCAAAGGACAAATTGCAGAATTCAATAAAACAAAAAATTCGAAATTGAATTAAATGAAAAATTCAGAAATATTTTAAAAATCAACAACAAAATAAAACTATAATAAATTGCAGGTAAACATAAAAATAATTCAATTTGTTACGATAGAATAAAAACTTATTTTCATAAAATTGTTTTACTGGCCTTTTGAAAATTTGGGAATAGTAGATTACAATACATGTTAAGAAAATTTGTTATTCTTGCGAGTTGTGTATACACACAAACACATAGACACGAGTCATGTTTATATCACGAGACCGAAGGTCGAGTGATATAATATTGACGAGTGTCTATGTGTTTGTGTGTATACACAACGAGCTGTATAACAAATTTGATTAACATGTATTGTATATGTATTGTATATAATATTGACGAGTGTCTATGTGTTTGTGTGTATACACAACGAGCTGTATAACAAATTTGATTAACATGTATTGTATACTGCTTTAATGTGCATGGGAGAGGGAGTTGAAAACAATACATTTACAATGAAAAAAATAAACAAAAAAGTTGAAAATGAAGCAAGGAAATAAAATTTAATTAATACGGAAGTAAATTTATTTCTCGAAATAATTTCAAACCGGATGATTTAAGATCAGCTAATTCCTAAAATATTAAAAAAAAATTTGTAATTTTTCCAAAAAAAATTATTCATTTTCTTTTTTGCAAAAAAAAAAATCGAATAATTTTTTTTTAGAAAAATTACTAATTTTTTTTTTTTATTATTTAAGAAACTAATGGTCTTCTTAAATTTTATTTGATTTTATTTTTAATTTTAAAAAAAAATAATAATAATTTTATAATTATTTTTTTTATAATTAAAAATAAAATCAAATAATAATTATATAATTATAATTTATATTTACAATAAATAATCTCCTTGTTGCTGCCATTTTCCTCGTTTATTGATAAAAGAAAAAAAAATTGTTACTTGACATTTGACAATTGACAGCAAACTTTATAATGACAACAAAGATATTTTCAGGGTTACCATTGTTCTATTTTTATTCATTTTGTTTTTTTGAATAAAAATAAGTGCAATTTTTGAAGTGTGGTTTAAATTTAGTAGTAGAGGTTCGAAGATCCTTTAAAAATAGTAGATTGAAACACATGTTAAGAAAATTCATCGACTGATCGACTGGCCGCTTTTTAGAAAAAAAAAAAATAGCCGCGTATTTTTTTATTGGTTCTTTTTTTTTTTTTTTTGTTTGCTCAGAGGGAAAATATAGATTAGCTCAGAGGGAAAATATAGATTTTTAGCATTATAATCTAAGCTTTGTTTGACATTTATATGATGCATGTGGGAGGTATACATTTGCAATTTTTTTTTTTTTTTGGTGTTTGTCTGTATTGAAATATTGTGAGTGTGAGTGATATTATTTTTGTTTATAGTATTACGCAGTTCAAAATGAAGAATGTAAATACAATATAGAGCAATGTAAATACAATTTACATCACAGGGAAATGTAAATACAATTTACATTCCTCTACAATCGCATATGTATTGATGCATGTAATGGACCATTTACCGAGCTAAATTTGCGAATGTAAATACAACTTACCGAAGCCCTGCGCATTAAAATCATTTTTGATGAATGATTTTTTTTGTCTAACTTAGTTAGGTAAATGTTTTTTTAGATATTTTAAAGTAATGAAGTAATTCATTTAATTTTTGAACAACATATAAAAACTAATCAATTTTTACAAAATAACCATAATCAAAAATGTTAACATTTATCCTATAATATATAATATTTATTCTAGTATATGAGGTTTCTATTTAGTTACGTAAATGTATTACTTGAATTGAAAGACTGATAAACTCAAGATGATAGGTGAAAGGACAAAACCTGAGGTTTTGTGTGAAAATTATACATCTGAGCCCAAAAAATAATTTTAATTCTTAACTTTTGTTTAAAAATTTAAAACATATTTTCCAAACCTGATATCTAATTAAATATTGGAAATTAATAGTTTTGACTTTTACATTTTAACCATAGTTCAGTTAGAAGACTCTATTCCAACACCATGTTCAACATTTGAATATAAATTATCTGTTAATATTACTTAAAACTAAATTTTAATACCGATATTATGGTAAACAAGTTAATAACACCAAAAATGATTTCTTTTCTCAATGAAATTTATCCAATTAAAATTAAATCATAAATTTATTATCTCTTTAGTTGCATTGTCAAAAACCGAAATTCAATGTTATATGATTTTAATACATAAAATATTCATATAGATTTATCTATTCACTCCTAAATCATAAAACAATTAATAGGATTTAAAGGATAATAATTATTACCTTCTTAATGATTTTCCTGTATGTGCCTACATTTATTGAAATATGCAAATACTGTTTTAATTAAATATTATAGATTTATACGATAAACCTTTAGAATTTAGATTATTTTAAATTTCTTACAAATAACTTATTGAAAATTATATTTGCATTGTTCTGATATTTACTTAACATTTAATATATAATATTTGATGTTATAAATTAAAATGTAGGTGATTTGTTAGGTCAGTTGTTTAAAAGTAGATTGTAGTATCTGGAGCCCCATACAAAAAGGATTTCGATTCCATAGCGGAAGAACGGATTAAAGTTTTTAATTATTATGTTTTTATGTTGCGCGAACAAAATTAATTTTTTAAATAAATTTTCCCCGCTCATACAAATTTTTTCCGCTGTCAATATTCAGTGCCCCAGTATCAATGATTTATTTTGGTTGTTTTAAATGTAAAACCTGTACGACGGACGTACTAAAAAATCATTTCTTTTATTGTTTTTGTGACTAAAATTAAAGTTCTTCACTTCACTGAATTTTTAATTAATAACTAAATTATAATGTCTAATGATGTAAAAATGTTAAAGAATAAAAATATTAATTCACCCAACTGTAACACTTAAAAAAAAACTAAAAGAATTTTAAAACTGCTTAATTGTTTTTTTCAACTTTCTATAAAATTGTAATACAAAAAAACCAATGATAGTACTATATTGTAAGTACTATCCTTGAAACATTCGCCAATATTACAGCAAAATTATTTATCTACATCTATATATACAGTATATATGTAATAAAATATTATTTGTAGGTATTTTCTATGGATCTATATATACATATATTTTTTTATATACTTTTAATTCTCTTGTCAATTAAAAATTTTTCTTTCGTAAATTAAGACAACAGATGTTTATTTTTTTTTATGGTATTTTGTTAAATGAAAAGCATGTTTGATATTTCTACGAAATTTTCTTTCTTATAAATAAAATTTCTTTTAAAATCCTATTTATTATCTCATCCCCAATAATATTGACAATAATATATTATATATACCTGTACTTATAACATCATCGTAGTGAATCACTTTTTGTTTTATTTTTTACAATAAATTGATGTAATTCTTTCATTGTGATTTTTTTTTAAGAATTAAACATTTCAAAATCATACGATGTAATGCCATTAACAATTTTTTTTTTTAATGGTAACAAAACATTTTCTGAAAACAAGATTTATACCATATAATCAAAATATAATTTCCTTTTAATTAACTTTAATTAGAGAAAAATTCTTTTAAAATGAAAATTAAAGTCCTATTTTTTTTCTCATTAATTCCAAACTTTTTCTTTAATTGCTTCAGAAAAATGGAAAAACAAAAATAAGCGGAAAAGAATAAAAAAAAAATTAATAATAATAGAAATATTTTATCCTTTTTTTATCTGATTTTCTTTAAATAAGAATAAGAAATTGGAATTTCTATAATTAATAAATTAGAAGTAATTTTTTTTTTAAATAAAATGTTTACGAAAATATAAAATTAATTCAAGAACTAATGAATTATTTGAATTTAATTCTTTAAAATTATTTCATATACGTTATAAAAACCAGATGGTAATGCAATTTCTGAGAATTTAACCGGATAAAAAAAACAGGAAATTCAACAAATTGAAAATTCCATAAAAGAATGAGTAAATAGTAAATATGTACAAAATTAATACTCTCAGCATCGAAATATAAATTTCATTCAGTTTAAATGTAAAATTAAACTGTGTCTGATGATTTCTCTAAACTTTATATACCAGCCGAACGAAGCAATTTAATAAACTTTCTGTAATTTCAAGTAAAAATTATTCTTCAATAATAAGCAATAGGATTTCATAAAAATAATTGCTTTACATTAATACTGTTACATTACTACTACATTATAATCTAGAACTCGAGGGCTTCCTTCCTAAAATCTTCCCAAAAACTTCTTTAAATATGTTTAAACTTTAAAGCTTTTCATTTCTTGTTATTTTGTTGTCCTACCTATAATATTATTTTTTAATATGATTTCATGTTTTGTTTGTTATGTTTTAATCAGTTTTTAGTATAAAAAGCCAATAAATATTAAAATAAAAGAATTTTTAATAATTTGAAATTCATTTTCATTGAGAGTTAAAATTACAAGAAAATCAAGAATTCAAAAAGCTGATATCATATATTTTATGCAAGAATTTATGTTGTCATAAAGCATATATGTATATATTCATCATGGGAATATTTTAATTATTTTATTTTATAGAAAACAACCACTTGTTGAGCATTTTTTCGCACAAGAAATTTTCAACACTTCTAATGTTAAGCAACAAAATAATTAAGTTTCCATATAAGCATTTATAAATAATAAACATCACACCATATCGTCGAATAAGACTTTTAAACGTGCAGTTTTCTACACATTTCAGGAGATTAGCGAAATAGTAAATCTCAATTTCTCAGTTAATATATAAACAATATAAGCTCATAATTTTTGACAAATGAATAACGATTACATATAAACTTCTTTCTTCATTAATAATTCAAAATACCCAGAAATGTATTTTCCTGATTTTCCTATGCAGCCAACGATATTTCAGCTGTTCTTTGAAAAATTATGTTACGTATAAGTGAGTTCAATTTACTCAATTTTCCGACATTATTAGTCGACGAAAAAACCTGACAAAATTATTTAACTGACATTATACGGCTTGAAATTTAAATTTTAATATTTAATTTTTTTAATCTATTTAATCTTGTGTTTAAAAATACTACAGATTATTATATTACGTTTAAAAAAAATATTTTTTTTTTTCATAAAAAAGGGGAAAAAATTTTCCAAAAGCTTTAATTTTCCATAAAAAGTCTTTTTATAATATACATGCATACATTTTATATATCTCCTGAAAACAAAACTCGTTACAAGTTAGTTTGCCGTGTACATTTCTCGTATTAAAACGTATGTAGTTAAACGGATTAAAGGTCAATTTATTGCTGATTCTGTGAAAAAAAAATTATGTCCAATATTAATATTTTTTTTTTAATTTTGTGAATGATAAGAAAAAAACAAAAGAAAAATTTATAGTAATTTTAGTTTTTTTTAAATACTTTTGAAGGTATTAATTGTATTAGTTGTAGTCAAAAAAAAAAAATTTAATAATTTTTTTCTTGTTTAAAAGGCATTGTAAACCACTTTATCTGTGGTTTGGAAAATATAAAAGGCAATTATGTAATATATAAATTTTTGATTTATTTATAGTAAAATTCAAGATCGATATGTGACGTTTAAAATAAATTTTAATTCACTTTGACATATTTTGTCCCTACTTACTTAAAACTTTTGATCTTTATACATACATAGTTACAGTATACATACATCAAAGTTAAAATAAGTTTAGGTGCAATACAAACTGGCAATTAAAGTCAACAAAACAGAAGTAACAAATATTCCTTGTTAAATTTTTATCCAATTTTAAGTACGATAGCAAAAATTTTATATTTCCACTAATAATAATAGTTTCCACAAAAATACTTTTCAAAAATAGTTTCTGAGCATATATTGACTTTAAAAAAATATATTAACTTCATCTTTAGAACCAATCTTACTAAAAACTACCCTTAAGCGAAAAATGTAGTAGAAATTCTCAAAATATCTTTAAAATACTTTTAAATAGATAATGTATTTGTTTCTTAAGTTTGACAGGTTTTCACAATAAATTATAATTAAGTGATATCTTTTCAATCTATGTCAAATGAAAAAAAAAAAACAAAATACTCAAAACTTTGTTTGTTTTATAAAAAATGTGATATTATTTTTATTTTTTTTTGTATTTTAGTACAGAGAAATAGAATAACAATTTTTTTGAAAATTGAACTGAAATTTTATAAAGTTTTTTCAATATTATGTAATACAAATTTTTTTGTAATGTTTTTTTGGAAAAAAAAAACAAAAAATGTCAATAAGATAAATTGTTTGATTTTATCTACATAAATAATTTTTTCTATATATGTCAATAGCAAATATAATTCAACAATTTTTATTTTTGCACCTGATGGTGAAAGGTAAGTTTTTATTTGTAATTTTATTGTTTTTTTCATAATTTTTTTTCTCAATATCTACACCTATATAAGAACATGTAATATGACAACTAACATAGGTATTTCAAATATTTACATTGTGTAGAATATGTACACACTGTACGTGTACATAGAATGTTCTTTTTTTATCGCAAAGTTTTTGAAAAAGAATATAATTACGTAGGTTGGTGAAATATAATATTTAAAAAAATTATCAAATGAACATGGAAAGGCGTTAATTAAGCATTGTCTTTTCAATTAGCTGCATAAAACAGAAAACAAAAAATTGCTAATTAATATTCTCAATTAACATTATAAACATTGATAAAAGGATTCTCAAAAACCCATTCGAGGAAAACTTAGCAAAATACATAATCTTTCTTTCTCATCGTTTT
>OZ023273.1:111720226-112235496 GCA_964007475.1 Hybos culiciformis
ACAAGATAAAAAATTCTCAAATTTAAACATTTGAAGAAAAAAAAAAATTAAAAAATAAAAAATGTTCCAATTTTAAAATTTATTTCTGGAAGGCAAAATTAAAGCATGAAAGACGATCACACATTATTAAAAAAAAAAAGGTATTTGAAAAAATATTTTTTCCAGATAATTTGTAAGATATAAAATTTAAGCATGAATATTATAAAAGGTATTTGTTTTTAATGAAGTTTTATATTTATCTTTAACTCTTATTAATTTTGATGCTTTTTTTTTTATTTTGGGTGGAAAACATTTCGAACTCAAGTAAAAGTAATGTATTTGTTTGCAAAAAAAAATTTCTTTTTAAGTACAATTTGACTCACAAAATCATGTAATTATGTTTAATTGACTGCTAATAATCATAAAAACTATAACAATGTTGCTTATAGAGAAAAGTATAAAAAAATAGCTTATATAAAGTTTTTAACATATAGCTTTCAGAAGTTTAAAGTATTATTTTTTTATTTAAATTCGCACATACTTGGCCTTATTAAAAACTAGAACAATGTTTTTGAAGATTCTGAATTTGAATGAAGTTAAGTGGTATACACATATTATATACAAAACTCTTTTAATGACAATTTTGAAATTTTATATAAAAAACTATAATGTCGAACTCTGCATTAGAAACACCACTCTGCATATTATTCATTATGCTTCTTCAACATAATTATATTGAACTATTCCTTGGTTGTCAAAATAATATTTTCTTGTACACTTAATTTTATCACAATTTTTTTTGTTGTAAAGCTTTTTTGGTGTTTATGGTTTTCTTAATAAAATAAATAATCTAAAAAGTTTTCAGGATAGCATAGTAGTTAAAATGATCTACGATCTTTTTTTTTTTTTTCTTCTTACTTTTTACATAATTTTGAGATGATAAAAATTTTCAGAAGGAAATCTACTATATTATAATTTTATATATATATTATATGATGGTACATACATAAATTTCTCTGTAAATTATTATTTATTACTAAAATTATATATTATTATAGTTTTATATAAGTTAAAACTAATTTTTTTTGTGGGTGTGATGTGATTTCACCTAATAAATTTTATTTTATGAGATAAGTTTTGCTTAAAAATAAATACATAAAAAAAAACAACAAAAAAAAACAAAATAAATTTCCAAAGGAAAATATATAATAAATATATGATTTTAGGTTTATATGTATACTATTTATATGAAACACAATATACGATACTTAAAACAAGCAACATAAAAAACGAAAGTTTGTTGCCATTAGGGGTTTTTCTTCACAATATCTCATTTTCTTATATATTCAAAACAAATTATTATCAACTAAAAATTTTGATAAACTTGAACGTTTCCCATATCATAACTAGTAAAAAAAAAAATGTACATAAATAAAAGTCTATAATTTAAACTTTTTAGATACCAGGTATTTATGTATATATATATATAGGTATGTGTTTGTGTATGTATATTAGACTGGTTCATTTTTGAGGTCATGTTGAGATTTTCTTGCCGCCCATGCAGATTTCAAACAATTAAATAAAAAAAACGAGAAAACGCTCTTAGATTTTTCGAAATTTTGTTTCCCCATCAAGCGCAACCAGTTTTTGTGATGGCTGAGGCCTAGACCTAATAAGGTGGGTTCAAAACTCTGTAACTTTTTTCTCTTTGAATTTTTTTTCCTCCTTTTTTTTTTGGTTTAACTGTCTTGATGCTCCCTTCATTTTTTGTTAACATGGTAAGACTATACGACTTATCCTTTTTTTTTTACAACTCTCTAAAGGTGAATTTAAACTTTTGTCCCCATTTTATTTTTACTTTAAGACACCATATCTTTTCTAATTTTAAGAGAAACATTTTTTGTTTTTTTTTCATAAATTTGGCATAAATTTTCATCATTTTTAGCATTATAACTAAAAGATAAAATTCTATTAGTTCTGGTTTTTAAGCTACAATTAATTTTACGACGTTAAAAGTTTCGCTTTCGTAATGCATTGGTCATTTGATTCATTTGTTAACTGATCTATTTTTTTTAAATAGGAATCAAAAAAGGAGATTTAGAATAGAAATAAATAAGAATTTAAAAATTGTTTTAAATTTATATTTATTTATGATTAATTTTTTTCAATTAATTTTAAAAATATTTGTTTTTGCTTGAAAATATCTACTGAATTTTTAGACAAGAATCTAGCTCTATGGAAATCTGATGTAGGATATCAAGACGGCCTGCGATTAGTTCAGAAGTTACAAGTTGTTAATGACAACGCCGAGAGGAGTGTTGCATTAATGACGGAATTTAACACATCGTTAACTTCTGACGAAACTCAAAAACAAATTATTCTCCAAATCGTGAGCCAGCATCGGCCAAACATGGCGATTATTGGAAAATCAAATATTTTTAAAATTAATTGAAAAAAATTACTCATAAATAAATATAAATTTAAAACAATTTTTAAATTCTTATTTATTTCTATTCTAAATCTCCTTTTTTGATTCCTATTTAAAAAAAATAGATCAGTTAACAAATGAATCAAATGACCAATGCATTACGAAAGCGAAACTTTTAATGTCGTAAAATTAATTGTAGCTTAAAAACCAGAACTTAATAGAATTTTATCTTTTAGTTATAATGCTAAAAATGATGGAAATTTATGCCAAATTTATGAAAAAAAAAAAAAAAAATGTTTCTCTTAAAATTAGAAAAGATATGGTGTCTTAAAGTAAAAATAAAATGGGGACAAAAGTTTAAATTCTCCTTTAGAGAGTTGTAAAAAAAAAAGGATAAGTCGTATCGCCTTACGATGTTAACAAAAAATGAAGGGAACATCAAGACAGTTAAACCAAAAAAAAAAGGAGGAAAAAAAATTCAAAGAGAAAAAAGTTACAGAGTTTTGAACCCACCTTATTAGGTCTAGGCCTCAAACATCACAAAAACTGGTTGCGCTTGATGGGGAAACAAAATTTCGAAAAATCAAGGAAGACGTATATCGTTTCTTGATGTAGACTTTCAGAATCTGAATGGGCGGCAAAAAAAAAATTTTTGTGAACCAGCCTAATGTATATAATGTATTATGATAGTATAACAAAAACTTAAATTATATGGATATTATTACCTGTAAATTTTATGAGTTCGAAATAATTTTCGTGCCCATAAGTGAAATCAAAATTAATGTCTTAATATCAATAATAATATTATGGTTCCGTATAGTAAGAAAGACATTATGAGTTTTCATAAACTCATTATATACCGCGTATATTTATTTTAAAAAAAAAAATTTGATGATATCTTACTTATAAGGATATTTTTTTATAAAGTTAATTTTTGTGCTTAAAAATAAAAGCCAGCAGAAGTTTTACTAGAAGTTTTTGTTATATTTATGTTTAATTTTCAATCAAAATATTGGTGGTATTTTACATAATTTTTTCGGATAGAACGATAAAATACACATAATTTTATAACATTTCTTCAAGCAAAGCTAATGAAATAAATTTTTAAGTTTGTTGAACGAATAAAGTTGATACATTTTTAGATCCTTTATATTAACTTGGTCGCGTTGATTGTCTCCAAATTTAAGGAAGTGAAAATTGACCAACTTCCCATCATTTGATCAAGATAAAATCTTGCACATAGACTCGCAATCGATGACAATGCATTATATTAAATTTCAGGACGATGATGGGAAGTGGTGGATGGGAAGTGGAGGATGGGAAGTGGAGGATGGGAAGTGGAGGATGGGAAGTGGAGGATGGGAAGTGGAGGATGGGAAGTGGAGGATGGGAAGTGGAGGATGGGAAGTTGAGGATGGGAAGTGGAGGATGGGAAGTGGAGAAGCGGCAGGGGCTCGTTAAAATCTTTTGCAGCATTTTTTTTAAATAAAAAATAATATGAAACAATTTTCTTTATATTTATATATCTATGTATAAATGAATCAATTGAGTATGGTACAACTGAATAGTAAACAAATCAAAAATAAGCAATATAAAAACCGAGGCCTCCCATTTAAGGATTTATTTTAAAAACTTTGTTTTTTTATTATTTTCAAAATTAATAACATTATAACGATTTTATTGAATTTTGACAAATTTTTTGAAACAAAAAATATTTACATTGTTTAAGGTCAGGGTTAAAAAATTTATTCAAAAAATTTTAACATGAATCATGCTTCTCAGTTTGTGTTCCGTGAAATCAAAAAAAAAAAAATAAATGAAATAAAAATTCAACAGGATTTTGAAATATTAATAAAATTTTAAAAACAAAAAAAAAAACGAACCTATCTTAATAGAAAACAAATGATTTTATTTATTTACCTTTTTTTATTATTGTTTTTATTTATATACATATATATATACAGTCTTTATAATATGTTGCTGCTATTTTATGTTGTATATAATATGTTTATGCTCTTTTTGTTTTTGTTTATCAGCATGGCTTTAAAGATGAAAATAATGTATCACGACTTTCAAATAAAGAAAAATCTCAATATTTCTATTATTTTTTAAGTTTTTTATATAAAATTTTCCTTTGCAGTAAAAAAAAAAATATTTTTTTTCTTTTAGCTATTTGCAAATTGCAAACTAAATGGTTACAATAATCATAGGAATAAAAAAAACACAAAAAACCTCACAATTAATTCAATTTCGCAATATTCGATTTTTTTTATTCTTTCGTTTTATTTTGGCCAATTATAACGTTTTTGTGTAAATTTAATGACCCTTAATCCTTAAAATAAAAAAAAATAATAAAAAAATTAAAATGAAAAAGAAATAAACATGCCTCGCAGGAACTACTGCATTATAGTTACACTCTTTTTTTTCCAATTTTGCTTCTTATTTTTGCAAAAAAAAAAAAGAATTTTTTTTTTGCTCTTATCAGAGATCCCAAAACTACTTTACATAGCAACTTTAAACTTCTATGAAGCGCAAAATAAGACAAATTTAAAAGAAAAGAATAATATTAAAAAAAACTAAAAAAAAAAAAAACAACAGACCAAAATTCAAGTTGCAGTTATGTCGCAGTGTAATAAATGCATCCCGCGTTAAAATTAGATAATCATCACTTAATTAACCATTTTTATACATTTCAACATATAAATAAAAAAAAAAAACCAAAAATCAAAAGAATATACGTTTTTTTTTCACTTATACTCAATTTCGTATAAAATTTTTTTAATTTTATTTTTTTTGTACAATAAAATCTAATGTCAATGGTAATTAAAGGTGAATTCTTCTACAATTTAAGTTGACTTCTTTATAAATGTTAATTTTCTTCTCCCAATTCTTTCCCCTTGCGGTTTCGTGAACGTTTTTTTTCACAACAATTCTGGCCACCTTCATTTGCAAAAACTTCAGCACTTTAGCTACAGGTCAGTTTATGGTTATTGAAAGAATCTATCGCAGGAGTTAAAGTAAGCACACCGTCAGTTGCAACACTAATTTCGTTTTAGTTTTTAGTTCTGGTACAAATTATTTTAAATCTTTTTTGAATCTTCTACTTAAGAAACTAAACAATGACGTCTTACAGATTTAAAATTGATCCACATTTTTGATCTAAAATGATTTATTAACATCAAGCAATCTCTTATGGCTTCCTTGTGAATAGAAAGAAGTGAACAACGAAAGGGAATTTAATTTACCAGATTAACATAAAATATTTTATTGTAAATTTTGCTTTCCAAAAAATAGTAAAAATAAACTCTAAATCTCGGATACCCGTCTATGTGATTCTTTTATTCTGATGCTGTATTTACAGTTTAAATTATATTGGCCAAACCATCTGCAATTGGTTTAACATTTCTTTTAATCTTTAAGCTAAAATAAAAAAAAAATTATATATATACATATATATATTCTTTTTGGTAATCAAGTAACAAGTTTTTGCCACGAATAAAATATATAAAAATGATATCATCTTTTATTTTTCAACAATTTAGTTACAATATGTATTTAGTTTTTTTTTTTTTTTTGGAGCTGAATAAATTTTTAAAACTTTAAATTTTATAAAAACAAAAAAAAAAAATTATCTATAAATTTATTCTTTAAATAATATGGTTAAAATTGAATTGGTATTTTTAATCGATTTCATTTTGGTATTGAACTTGAATTGTTTATTTTTATTTATTTTGTGTTTTTTTTATTTTGTTGTTTTTTTTTTTTTTTTGGTGTGTTATTTCCAACACGGAAAAATCTGTTGATGAAAAGAAGGATAACAAAATTTTATTCAAGTTTTGGTTATAATTTCAAGCAAGCAAGTTGTGGAGTATGTCCGAAAAATGTTCATCTGATAAAAAATTTAAGCTTTTTTTTGTTTTAAATCTTCCATTCCAGCTATTCATGTATTATTTTTTGTACGAAGGGCTTAGAAATATCATCAAAGAAAAAATATTGAGTTGGAATTTTCTTGTTATCAATCTATGGATCAGAAAATTGATTTCTAAGAAAATTAAATGAATAATTTTTTTTTTGGTTAGTCTTTTTTATAGTCTACCAGCGGTGTCCAACAGAAATTTGTTTGTAGCCACAATCGCTATTTTTGAATAATTTTATTCGCCACTTTTAAAATAATATGATTTTTAAACATTTTTTTTATTAAATTCATTTATTATTGTTATTAACAAGTTAATTCCAAAAATTATTAATGAGATGTCTTACAATTTTTGTCGTTAAAATCTGGTATAAAATCTGGTATAAAACCCACGTTAACTGCACATTTTAGTTCAGCCTCCAAATTTTTATCAATAATATTGGATAGTAGATTATTTCATACTAAATATATATAAAAATTTTATCTCAACTTTGAGAGCTCATAGCTCTAGAACCAGTGCATCGATTTTTTAAATACCAAAAGAAGCGTTATTTTATGAATTCCAATCTAAAAATAATTTTTTTCATTAAACATATTTTGGTTTTTGAAAGTTACGGCTGAAAAGTAGACTCACACACCCATGTTGTTCCAAACATACTGAACAGCTTTGCAATACCTGAGTCCAGTACCAAAAACTCATTTGACTTTACTAGGCGAGTCCACATTAAAAAAACTGACTTTTGGTTTCTACGATTATCGTCCCTGCTTTGAAGCAAAATCATATCTGGCAAAAATATTGTTTTTTTTTTCATTTGCCTTAAGTCATGGTGTGAAAACTTTATTTAATTTAAAAAATATTTCATAGCTGCATTCGCCGCATTTACAAAGTCTATTCGCCACATGTGGCGAGTGGCGATTGTATTGGACACCACTGGTTTAAGCAATTAAATTGTTTAACTCTAATCATTTATTTCTATTTTAAGTATGGATGTCCTAAAATTGAAAGCTCGAAACTAATTTGTATGCTATAAATTAGATTTTTTGAAGACTGTAGTCGAAAATTTTTAAAAATTATCCTATAGTTAATATTAGGTGAGTAAGTAAGAAAACTATACTAATTGTCTCTCAGCTCAGTAGTTTAATTTGAAAACAGAATTAAGGCTGGAAGAAGAATGATGTTGTAGCTGTTGAGTTGAATTTAACAGAGTTTAGATTGAAAACGATTTCATGATATTTTTTAGCATGTATCGTTGAACAAATTTTCTTGTTTAAAAATCTTATAATATGCAATGCTTAAAATCCAGATGCCTTTTATCTTTTTCTTTTATTTTTTTCCAAAAAATAGAATTATTAGTTAATGAAATGCTGCCTTATTTTATTGCTTCTTTTTTTTTTTTTTTAATTTTATAATCGAAGTAAAATATAAATAAGTAACTAATATAGGAAAAAAAAGGGTCATCAGTTTTGTTCAAAAAGTTGGCATCAATTGCAATATAATAAAAAAAAACCTTATAAAAAATGTACACAAAAATGTATTGCAATTTTTTTTTTTGTTTAATTTTTGCTTTATTAAAATTGTAAATACGGAATGTGGTTTAAAGAATGTTAAGAAACAAAAAAAAAAAATTACAAAATTGTATAAGAAAAGACGGAAAAAAACCATAATTTACCTTGAATTGACTTTTATTTTATTTACATGTTGCTTGCGCGCATAGTTTTATTTTTATTTTAATTTATTTTTTTTTTGCAAAGAGAAAAGAATATTTTTATTTGAAAGATAACTATTGACTGTTTATCGAACATGAAAGATAAATCAAAATTAGGGTTTGCAGAATTATAGAACATCTTAAATATAGAAAGTAGAAAGTATCAAGCTGAGTCAAGGATTGACAATTTGGGATAAAAAAAAAAATTATTTAAAATTTATTTAAATTATTCAAAAAAATTTGAAATTTTAAAAATAATGTTAAATTTTTGTTTATACGGACCATTTTGTATGTAATTCATTTTAGACTATCTTGTATCTATTTTTTTTTTCACTTAATTTATTTATTAAATTTTTTTTAATTTTTTCTATCAATGTCTAAAATATATGAAAATGTCACAAAAACAGTTTTTAAAGCTTAAGCAAAAGAAAAAAAAGAATTAAGATTGAGACTGTACTAATCTGTAAAGACAGTCAATATTGATCGCCATAACGTATATTAAAAAAATGTAAGCAAACCAAATCAAAGAATAACTATATAATTAAACAATAATTATTCATAATAAAAAATATAATTATAAACCAATTTCTAGGGGGCATTTGGTTACAATACACGTACAATTTGAGAACCAATAATAATTATTACAAATTGTTGCATTTTCCGATAAAAATTAACGTTAAAAAATGAAGCACGTACTATCCTCAAAAGATATTAAATGTAAATTTCAAATAATGTCAAAATTCTAATGCTGGTACAAGGTTATACACTTTATATGGCAGCTTACATAAAAAATTCATAAAACCAATAACTTGAAGTCACATAACCGAATTCCAATGATTTTAATTTTTTATGTTTTTCATTAAACGAATGACAATTAAACCCTTTTTAGTTCTTAAAAATATACATAATATAATTTTCTTAACTTCAAATTTATATTTACATATTTTCCTACTTTATAAAACAATATGTATGTATGTTTGTATGTTAACCAAGGTATTACAACAATCGAACTTTACTGCACTTTACTCGTCATTCGTCCAACAAAAAAAAAAATTATAAAAAATAAAATAAATAAATAAGAATAAAATAAAAACAAACATTAAGTACCTCAATGTGCACTTAAATTAGGAAAAAAATAATAATAATAACAATATTGATACAGAGAGAGAAAAAAAAAAGACAAAATACTTTTTATTAAATTTAGCGCAAAAAAAAAAAAAGAATCTATATCGCCAAATGAAAGACAAAAATTGATATTGTTCAAAAAAGGGAAAAAATCGTGCCTACCTGTCCCATTGTTTTTCAAAAAAAAAAACTTTTTTTTTGTTTATTTTTCTTCTTTTTTTTTCATTTTAGAATTCATTCAAAGATTGAGATAAAATATAAGAAAAACCCAAGAACATTCCTAAGATTGATTTTTATGTTTAACAAAGTTAAAGTTAAATTTTTATGCTCTTTTGGTTCATATATAATATGAAATTTTTTTTATGTTCTCATCTCAAAGTTTTTTATTTTTTATTTTTATATATATGAATTTCAAAAATTGTATGTATATCTGAACATATTTTCATGCTTTAGATTTTTGCATTTCAGAAATGAATGTTTTGTTTATTTATTTTATTTTTTATTTTTTTCAAGCAAAATGTCAAAGGAATAAAATTCCATTTGTTTAATTTTTTTTTCTATAAAGGATTCTTATGTTGTCAATTTTTTTTTTATTATTATTATTTTTTATTTTTAACATTATTCCGATATAGATTTTTTTGTTTTTTTTTTTGGTATTATATCGATTGGAAATTTTTTTAATTTTTAATTTATACTCTTGAAAAAAATTAGCTTATAATTAAATTTGAAAATAGAATAAGTTGAACTTAGTAGTGGAATAGTGAACATAAGTATCTTTGACGATTCCTCCGAAAAAAATAGATAGATGCCAAAGCATTAATTATTTATATAGGTCAAATCGAATTAGTGGATGACTTTAGAAAGTTTGCTATTTTTAATAGCACGAAAAATATCTTTAACATATCTGCTCATTATATGATTATATCAACATAAAAAAACTGTAATTTTGGTGTGTCAGCTGTTGCCTAATGTATTTGCTGTACATTTTTAGTTATTATAAAAAAAGTTATTATAAAAAAAAAAGCGCCAGTAAAAACCGAAGTTTCAGTGTTTAAAATATAGAATTGCGCCGACCTGCTAAGTAATTGTTTTGTTAACTTTTAATTTCGTATGATAAAGCTATACTATCATGTTATTTCCATAATATAACTTTTAGCAGTCACAACTTTACATTATAATTGTTTACTAATGCCTTGTTTATAGCTAATTTACCTATCTGAAAAAATGATATCGTAAACACCGATTTTCTATGTTATTATTCTATTTATATTTAAGCAAATTTACTGAAAATGAAGATATTATTTTATCTATTTTTCGTAAAAAGAATTTTTTAAAAATATTTTCAAATAATTAAGAAAATTGAATTTATTTTTTTTGCTATCTGAAAAATTTCATTACTTCACAAAATTATTTTTTTGTTTCTTTTTCATTACGTTACCTACCTATCTGAATTTTTTTTTAAGATAACTTTTCCTGTCAACATTTTTTTTTTTTTTATATTTTTTGCATTTGATTTTTTACTTTCAGATAAAATTAGCTGTGAATAGGTTTACGGAACATTCTTCCAAAAAATAGTTTATACTGTATTAGCTATAAACAACGCATAAGAAATTGGATTGGCAGACGAATTACAAAAATATGTCAAGAATACAAATAAAAAACTTACATATAATTTAGACAATTTTACATTGAATTTAGTTCAAAAATCATACATGCATACAACCTCAAAAATTATTATATGATTTTGTTGTCCTCATCTAATCTCATCTGCCTCAATGGAATTCAGATTGTTCAATTTTAAATCTACCGCACTTAATTTGAACTATTTATTTCTAAGCTTACGATTTGACATTTTGATTTTTTTTAAATTATATAATACTAGCTATACCCGCACACACGTTGTTGTGGAACACACGTTTTAAGTGAAATTTTTGTTGTCAGATTGATGAACAATTATAGGAGCTAGTTATTTTATAAATTTGGGAAAATATATAAGAAGAATTAATATTTATCATTTCTACTTATTCAACACTTAATTGCATTAAATCGAATGATATCCTTCCCTTAAACAGGTTTCCAAACCAAACCAAATTTGTGTTTTTATTCATTTCCGCTTTTTTTGAATAAAATTTGAATGAAATCGGACGAACTTTTGCAGTCCTCGCCGGGAGGAGTTTCTGGGAGGCCATTAAAATTTTAAAATAGCCTATAACGACCCCGAGACAAAGAGACGGTGTAAATTTCGAAACGATTGGTTGAGTGGTTCAGTTTTTAATATTTAATATTTGATTTCTATATATTTGAAAAGGCTCCTAAAAAGAGGGGGCCAAATTTTTTGTTACGAAATTCGTGTGTTTAATCATTTTTATGTACCAAATTTAAATGAAATCGGACAAACTTTTGAAGTCCTCCCCTAGGGTAGTAGGTCAATAAATTTTTTGTCACGAAATTCGTGTCTAATAATTTCTAATTTTTATGTGTCAAATTTGAATGAACTTTTGAAGTCCGCCCCCGAAGGGTCGCTGAGTTGAAGGTCAACAAATTTTTTGTTACGAAATTTGTGTGTAATCAGTTCCTCTTTTTACATACCAAATTTAAATGAAATCGGACGAACTTTTAAAGTCCGCCCCGAGGCGAGGTCCCTGGGTAGGAGGTCAACAAAATTTTTGTTACGAAATTTGTGTGTAATAATTTCCTCTTCTTACGTACCGAATTTGAATCAAATCGGACGAACTTCTGAAGTCCGCCCCCATGGGAGGCCCGTGGGTAGGAAGTCCCTGGGTAGGAGGTCGCTGGGTAGGAGGTTAACAAATTTTTTGTTACGAAATTTGTGTGTAATCACGTACTCTTTTTACATACCAAATTTGAATGAAATCGGACGAACTTTTAAAAAGCGCCCCCTACGAGAGGCCTCTGGGTAGGAGGTCAACAAATTTTTTGTAACGAAATTTGTGTGAAATCAGTTCCTCTATTTACGTACCAAATTTGAATGAAATCGGACGAACTTTTGAAGTCCGCCCCCGGGGGAGGTCCCTGGGTAGGAGGCCAATCAAATTTTAAAATAGCCTATAACGACCCCCGACCTGACACAAAGACATGGTGTAAGTTTGAAAACGATCGGTTGAGCCTATTCGGAACAGACAAACAGACAAACATACAAACATACAAACATACAAACATACAATTTCGGTTTTATATATATAGATAGATACCTTCACAATACAGACACAGAATACCTAAGCTTTTACTTATACAGCAAATTCAGAATGTTCTAGTTGAAGATAAATTAATTAACTATATTCAATTATCATTTCTGGAACAGATAAATTAAACTGCCAAAACTAATGTAGTGTTCGATTCCTCAACTTCAGCATAAAAATAAATTGAAATTCGCTCTTAATTTTAAAATAATATTAAAAAATTATTCCAAAAATGAAAACAAAAAGTAATTCTTCGAAACAAACTCTAATAATAAAATACATTTCTCCATTTTCATTTAGTAAACTTATAAAAAGCTTTTGTCATTCTTATGAAATATTTTTTTTTTACATTATTTGTATTAAGTTTTAATGGAAATTTGAAAAGTTAAGAATTGGTTCCTTATTTTGGCGCCAAAATTATTTGAATCATATATGTGCTAAAAATTAATTGAAAGAATATTAATCAAATAAATTTTACTTTACACTTTTTATATGAATTTTTCTTTGCCAACTTACTTTATCCAAGGATATTTATATCCACACCCATTTCAATATAAAACTCCTTAAAAGCAAAAATAAAAAAAATAAAAATTAATTATTACTTTTTGTTTATTTTTCACATTGTTTTCATTATAATTCCTTTTTTTATACCGAAAATTGTGCAAACAACAGAATAAAAAGTGAAATATATTTTATTTACTTTTTTTCTCTAAACTACAAATCATAAATTTTGTTAAGCATCTCCTTTTTTATTCCTTCTTTTTTTTCGTTTTTTTTTTTTGAAACAAAAATGTCCTGAAAAAATATAAAATTATAAAATATTTTATTCTGTCTAAAAATGCAAAGACAACCATCAAGGACGGTGGGTTATGCATGAACTTAAACCTTCTCCTTTAATATATGGAGAAATTTAATCCTTGTTGTAAATGACATTAAAGAAGTCAGTATTTATACTATACGTAGCACCCACTTCGAAAATATTTTACGGTTTCTAGTTTTACGATTACATTTGGATAATTAGGATTTTGCACTAACACTTGAAAAATCCATTTACCAAAATTATTTAAGGTTCTGAAAACTCCTGTCTAAATGTAGATTTTCAAATTCTTATGCAACAGATATTAAAATAAAATGAATTTTGTTTTTGGTACAGTCAAAATTTTTCAACAATTACATTAAATTTACACTCTGCACCGCGCAGCTGTAGAATACAATGCTTCATAAGATGTTCAAAATATATCTAGCAATATACTTTTTTAAATATGCCACTAAAATTTAACGAATTTCAATTACGAGAGACAAAAAAATATTAAAATCTCATTGATTTATTTTATTATTCATATTTTTCCTTTTTGAGTTTGAGTCAAAATAAAAAATTAAATTTTAAAACTTTTGGAAAAATCGTCCTCTTAAAAACAGTAATTCAAAATAATAACAGAAAAAGGAATTTTTTTTTGTATATTATTTATAATTTTAAGTAAAAAAGGACTAGATGATGTTAATATACTTATATAAACATATACATATAAGAATTATATATTTATTTAAAAAAAAAAAGAAATGATAAAATTACAACTCCGTTTGCCCTTTTTCATATTAATCTCCACGAAATTCGTAAAGCTTCAATGTTTAATGCTTTCAAAAATGTCCAAAAAAAAAAATTACAGAAGAAGGACTACTTTTTATGAAAGATTCAAATATAAATAATAATATGTACTATAATTATTATTACTATTTTTTTTGTTCTTTGAATGTGGCAACCACCCAAATATAAACTTTAACCTCTTCTGGATTATGTATATATTCGAAAAGTTAGATTTTTCAGTAAAACATACATAAATAGGAACATAGCTTAATACATATTTTAATTTGGGTTCTTAAATGCATTTTCTGAATAACTATTTATTATTAAATTAACATTTATTGCTAAAATATATATAGTAAAAACTCAATATTTTATAGCTTCAGTAGCTTGAAAACTATTATATATTTAAATATTTCGTGTTATAATATTCAAGAAGATAATCAAGATCACTACTCACGAGAAAGCTATAAAAGATCGCTAATTCACGAGAAATCCTTACACTTATCTCCATTTGTGTCCTGGCATTTTTAACGGCACCAAAGCTTTGGATGATTCAAAATATCTTATGTCGGAACATTGAAATAAAATTTCAAGAATTAATCAACGATCTCCTCGCTCTTGTGGTGTAGATTTGAAAAAAATATACGAAACGGAAGGAATATAAGAACCTTAAATTCTTAAAATGAGAATTTATTTGGCTCATAATCTATAAAATAAGATCCTGTGGATTTACCGAAAAATATGAAAAAACAATTTTTTTTTTACTTTTATTCTAAGTTTGTTGATATTAATATATTTTTGCAAAGGTGGGTTAAAATGGTTTTGATGTATTAAAGTAATAATAAATAAAAAGAATATTAGAGGTACATAGAATAAAAATGAGAAGATACATCAGTATAAAGATAGAAGAGAGAAAAACTTTTAGTTCAATCTTATTTCTATATTTTTTTGAATGGCCAAATACTATACACTGAAGAGAAAAAGAATGTCAAACAATAAGAGAAATTATATATATTTTAAGTCAAGGAAGGACATTTATCTGGCAAAGAAATAGCTTTAGGATATTTTCAGTAGGAGGCACACTTTCATTTGTAATATTAAAATATAAACAAAAAATATTCGCTTTCAAGATTTTGACATAAATCAAATTTTGATGATGCAGAAATTTTTTAAAGGGTCAAAAAAAAGTAGTTATCGACAACTTGCCTTCGAACAGCTTGCAAAGGAAAAAATCATAATATCTTTGGTCATAGGATGCTTAATCCTATATCTAACCAGTAGTATTTAATTTCTTACTCAGAGACTTTAATGTGCACAAAAGTTATTGGTCAACGAAAAGTTGATGAACGATTTTAATTCAAAGAAATCTAGAAATATATATTTCAAAAGCTAACCAAGGTACATCAACATCAACAGATTATATTGGCTTCGATAGAGTTGACAAAAAGATAAAAATGTTATTCTTTTAAAATTTTCATGCTTTGATTTTGAACATTGGATTTTCTGAGAATTTCAGATGACTTCACTGTTACGTTAGCGTTTAAACACAATTCAAAGTCTATCCGCATGACAATTGAATCAGATAAACTTTTATTAAAAATAACATTAAAATTAAAAGGTATTTTATAAATCTTGTGTAACTTTTCAGCTTTCTGTTATCATAATTGTTGTAACTTATTTCACTTCAATGTGGAAGAGTGTTATAAATTTTTAGACATTAAAAAAAAAAGAATTAATGAGAAAAAGGGGGCAAATATTTTAAACGCTGAAATTACAAATACAAAATTTTTAATTCTATAATTAAGGGCAGAAGCGAATAGTCTGATTCATTTATTCATCAATAAAAACATTAAAAAATATATATTTCTTGGCTGACCAATAACTAATTTAGTGGCTTATTTACCACGTAATCTAGACGTAAAAAACAATAAACGAATAAATCATCAGTATTCTAGTCAGACAATATGTGTATAAGACGTAACAAATCCTAAAAACTTTTCAAGGTTTCTTAAAATTTTTACTGTCTTGTCAGTAATATGTATTTTTTGTACATATATTTATATGTCTTTCTAATTATTACATACAATGCTTTTTTATAAAATAACACATAATAATGTAAGTGTTGTTCTTCTTATATGAAACAAAAAAAATTATTATTTATTTTATTTAAAAATTTCATGAATTCTCAATATATAATATTATGTAGCTCTTACATATTAAATCCTTGACCTCAGCATCAAGTTGATTTATATTTTTATGTTATGCATTGGTATCTAAAAAATATTAAAAATAAAATTAAAAAAAAAAAAACTTAGAAATTTATAATCTTTTGTTGGACATGTACATAGCTATATGTATATTGAAATTATTATATAGAGAAAATATTATTATTTTTAAGTACGTATGTATTTATAATGTTTATATATATACATAATTTTATAGGTAAAATCTATTTTAACACAAAAAAAAAAAAAAAAAATAAAATTTATATATATATTTTTTAAGGATAAAAAGGATGGTGTTTGGTGTATAAGGATATTTTAAAACATTTTTTGCGCAGAGCTCAAATGTCAAAAATTTTTGATTTATATAAACTTTATTCTGTTTTATGTGATCTTTTGTACATTTTATAATTTATGCAAGCATCTGAAAAGGAATGATTTCTGAAAAATTATATTAAAATAATGAAAAAAAAAATATATGTATACCTATATATTTGACGATATTTTTGTATATATAAGAATAATCAGAAGACGTTGTACATAGCGCACACAAAGATGGTTTAATTATTTTTAAACATTTTTATTGAATAAAAATCTTTTATTTTATTTTGTCTAAGAAAAATTTTTATTATTCCTTCAGTCAGAGAATTGGTAACAAAAATATAACAATATTAAAAATATTACAATATTAAAAATATTACAATATTGAAAATATTTAAATCTCGGGAAACATTACATTTAGATTTATATCCGCGAAGTTAAAACTTTTAACACAATTAATTCTGGTAAGAGTATCATATAAACACTATTTTTACAAAACAAATCAAATTTTATGATAATTTGTGCTAATGAAGGTATACTTTTTTAAGATTAAAAATACTACCGTATAAAGAAACAAGTTAAAGTAATAATAACCAAGTTTTCACTATACTCACAAAATATGTTATGGTTTACGCTCGTTTGATGTTCCATTAATATATTTTTTCTAATTTCAATCAGTTCTAAAATATGCTTTAAATTAAGGTGAATTGGGTTAGAAATTAGTATTATAATATTTTAAAACAAGGCAGATAAAAATGCGAAAATGTAAAAGTCTGATTGTGAAAACAATTTTCGAAAATAGGTACGAAAATTTTTAAATTTTTCAAGCTTAGCACTCATCAGAATGATTTACTTGACTATCATTGATTGAATTACACAGTTTAATTATGATAGATTTCATACATTTTTTTCTGTGTTCTGGTTTTAGAAGCTGCACTACCAACTGATTTTTAATAAATTCCATATATTTTATTATATAAACTGAACGAAATATAACATATAAAATTAATGAATTGTAATTATTTAATAAACAAAAATAAATTATACTTCTATATATGGGGCAACAAAAAAAAAACAAAGGTGTAGAGTAAATATTTTTTACTATTTCCATTAATAATATAAAAAAAAACTTATTAATAAATATATAAATAAATAAAAAACGAAGATTTCTTAAAATTTACAGCATTTTAATACTTAAATTTATTATGTTTTTCCTACTTTTTTTTCCTAACACCATTTATGAAACTTTTTTTTTGTCATTATTTTCTTTGGAAATAACAAAAAAAAAAGCTTTATAAATTGAATATAATATTTGCGACATTTTTATATTTTTCTTAAAATTTATTTATTTCCTGTGTTTTACCTTATACGAAAAAAAAAAAAAAACAATTTTTTTTTTATATAAAATAATAAATTCTTACAAAAAAAAAAACAAATAAATAAAAAATAGTCTATTATAAAGTTACCTAGAGTACATTTACTTATTTTTTTTTTTAATATATATAAATTTTTTTTTTGAAATTATTATATTTTATTTTGTTACTTTTATTTTGTATTTATTTTTGTTTTTTTTTTTTTTGTTTGTTTTGTTTGCGGACTCTGTGTATGTCCTTTTTAATTCCTTTTGAGATATGTACGACAAAAAAATATTTATTATTATTATGTAAAATGAGAGAAAAATATAAAAATTATATCCTGTTTTCGGCTCCACTCATTCTAAATTTTTATTAACACTGTGATCTGGTTTTATCTTAAAAAAAATAATAAAAAAAAGTCCTTTATTTTTTAAATTAAGTAGAAAGGTATTGCCATATGTATTGAAAAGGTCAGTTAAATAGTTGAGGTATATATTTTGAGCACGTCTGTGAGTAAATCTGTTAACATTCCGCCCGTACAAAGCTTTTGGTATATCTCTTATGTCCTACCGATAAAAATTATGAACCGATTTTCAAAAGCGAAATTTGGTGAATTGACCATGTCCTTTTACAATATTTGAATAGAGACATAATGCTAAGATCTAAAAGAGACATAATCACAAAAATTGTAGCGTAAAAAAGAAATGATTGGAAAAGAACTAAAAATAGGTATATATTTATAAATATATTTTTCCTATTCTACAAAAATTTGTTTCCATTGAAAAATTAAACCGACCTAGGTTAACTAGAAAGATCGATCTAAAATCAGTGTACTTTATGTCGTTTTTTTACATATTGTAAAAGGACTTAAAGTCCATAACTTAGTTTCGCTTGTGAGTCAATATTTTAGTGACAAAAAGTTAGTCAGTTCGCTTTATGAAAACTTCAGAAAATATTTAGATACAAAAATCTATCAATTTATTGTCTATGATACCGCTGATATGTCAGATAGTAAATGATTGACCAATGAGTGGTTCTTAATGTTAGAAAATTCTGCTTATTTCTCAAAAAGTTTGAATGTTTGACAAAAAAAAACCTCTTACGGCAATACCATTAAGGTGTCCTTTTCCTACATTAATATCCATCTCTAAAGGAAACTAATATGCGAGAAATGTGAATTTTTGTATTACACTAAAAATAAAAACAAAATTATGTTTTCCAAAGAAATCCTTTTGTAGAATATAATATTCTGATCCAGGAAAGGTTAAACTCTCCACCATCTCGAACAAAGGTATACATATACCCCAAAAAAAAAAGTATTAATTTTTTTTTTAGGATAAGGATTATAATCGTGGTATGTTTGAAAATTTCTATAAATACAATTTTTTTTTTTTTTCGTTACAATTTTTGTAATACTGCGGTAATAGAACACAGGAAGATATTTATTGTGATCCTTTTTTTGATTTCTTTTATATAATTTTTTTTTTGTATTTTATAAGATTTTTTTTTATTTTTGTTTGCTGCAAAATATTTTAATGCAACTTTACATCCTGTATGAATAAATTTGAAACCAACATAAAAATAAAATTAAACCCAAAACATAAACATAATTCTTTCAAATTTGGTTATTTTTTATACTTTTTGTATAGTTTTTAATTTTGGACACTTATTTGGTTTTAGTAATAAATTTAATGAGAAATTCATAATGTTGTTGTATGTTGATCTATAAGAGGCTAATAATGGAAATTAAAAAGGGAAACATAGGGATACACATGTTAAACAAAATGAAAATATGTTAATGAAAATTTAAAATGTTGAATTTCATTGCATTTTTAAAATTTCCCTAAATTTCAAGTAATGTAATGGTTTTAATTTATATAAAAAGTAATTATCATGTGATTCTTTATCCTTAATCCTTAATATTTTCTTCATAGGATTTATATAACATGATTTTTGAAGAATTCTGACAAAAATCTCACCAACAATAATATTATTAGTAGACTATTACACAAATTCAAGTTAGTTGTGGAAAACGAATCTCGAATATATTAAAACCACAACAGCCGGCAGTATTAATATTAGATTATTAAAGCTTCTCTGTTCTCGAATACTAACCGCACGTGCTGTCAAAAAATATACTAGAAATTATAATTATTTTAGATATTGTTTTAATTACATATGCTTATTTATCTTGAAAAAAGCATATATATAATAATATAGTACATATATTTTATTTTTATGCAAAAATTAAGATTTCTTAGTAATTTTTTTTTTCTGTTTTTATATTTTGCGAATCTTATATTACCATCATAATGAAGGCACTATACACACATTGCCTTCAATTGTAATGAAAGGCGCATTTAACTTTAGAGATAAATATATAGATAAAAAATTGTTCCAAACATAAAAATTATGTTAATTAATCATGGAATTTAAACAAACACAAAAAAAAAACATGTCCCAAAATCTCATTTTAGAAAAATTAACATAGAATACCCATTAAAATCAAAGACATTCATTCAAAAATTACAAAAATAAATCTTTCAAAAAGTAAAATTTTATTATCCTTTTTTTGTTTTTTATTCCTACATTTTTTTATTTCTGTAAAAAAAAAAATTAAATTTATAGAACATTTTAACTTTTTACCTTTTGTTCAAAATAAATAATGTTTTAAAATAATAATAAATATATATAATTTTTTTTTTTTACTTTATCCTTAAAGGATCATAATTTTTATTTTAGAAAGAACAAAAAAAAAAGAAGTCATTGTAAAATAAATTTCCATCATTCCAAAACTGAAACAGCTCAAATATTAAATTCTAATAAAATTAACATTAAATAAAATGAAAAGAAAATCATCATCAACCCTTCTAAAATGTTAAAAGCTTTTAAAATTTACACCCTTAGACAGGAAGACATTTTTTCTGGAAGCCATCATTAAAAAAGGACTTTCAAATAAAAATAATTAAAAAATTGTCCCTTTTTTGTCCAAAAAAAACCAAAATATTTTTTAAGATAAATAAATAAATTAAATTTAGGTACATTTTAAAAATACAGAGTGACACAATAAAAGGATGTCGTTTCTGTACAGTAAATCTATGTTTATTGCCGGCACGGACTAAAATGTAATCAATATATTCAACTAGTTTTGATAGTAAAGTATTGTAATGTCGTTTTGCTTTATGAAACTGCTATTCACTACCGGTTAAATAGTACAAATTTTTCCAAAAATTCCAAAGATCTTCCGCAGTAAAAGTTCTCCACTTTGTTCTCCGTTCATTAATTTTCAGCATTAATTTTCAAACACAATTATTGCCTAACTCGTTATAATATTCAGAAATAATCCTACGTAAAATTAATACGCTTCTACAAAAATCTTTATGGTACTTCAGTATCAAATTAAATACTCAAAAATACAAAAAGCAATTTTTTTTTTTTTAGTTTCCATTAAGGTGTGGGTATAAATTTTCCAGATAACAAAATAAAATAATAAATATAACAAATTTCCATCATCAATTTACCAAAAACGAAATTCTTGTATTCGCAAAACAAAAACAAAGCAAAAATTATATTTATATACATATATCAGTGGCGAGCGGTCTAAGGTGCTCCAGGTGCAGAGCACACTCTCTTAAAAAATACCTTATCAAAATAAAATTATAAAAAAAATTATAACTAGCTAGAGTTTTTAAATCAATATATTTTTTTTTCAATACATACTGGCAAACAAAAGTACTCTGAATATTTTCAAAAATCGCTTTAGAATCTGAAAAAAGTAAAAACTAAAAATTTACCATTATCGCACAGCAATTATAGTTATAACAAATTTTTTGGTGCTAATCAGGTGCTAGCACAACATGCTTGAACAAAAGTAATAAAGCTTTTTATTTTTCATATAAAAAAATTCCAGCATTGCGCATGCGTAATCATTTTACACAAGCAAAATAACAAAAAATAAATCCTTTTGGGTGCTACAAAATTTCTGCACCTCTCTATCAACAAACGAACATTATAAACAATTTCTGATCCTACACAAAAAACTCTAATGGAAAACCGTGAAGGTGTAAGCTTTTTATATTGTTTTGTGCTTTTGATGTTTTGCCGCTCAAGGGAATTTTTCTCTCTCTGAACATAAGAACTCTAGTGGAAAACTGTGAAGGTGTGTTTTGTTTTGTTTTGTTTTGTGCTTTTGATGTTTTGCCGCTCAAGGGAATTTTTCTCTCTCTGAACATAAGAACTCTAGTGGAAAACTGTGAAGGTGTGTTGTTTTGTTTTGTGAACATAAGAATCGTAAGATTCTGAAAAGTAAACGGTTGTAAGTGACAAAATGTTGTCTTTAAAAAAAAATTGTTTAATGAAATGTTTTTGTTAAAATTTAGTTTAATGCTTCTCAGGAAAATTTTGGAAATTTTGAAAATTTCTGAACGTAAAATATTCTAGTTGCGTTTGGTTGGTGTAATTAAATCTCAAAAGGAAATTACAGTAACAAAATGCATGTTGAATTTTTTTACTCAGAATATTTTTATTTTAAAATTTTTTTGAGGAGAAGCACTATTGTGAAATTAAATTTAATTCAAAATATTATAAATTATAATTAACTACAATCTAGATTAATAAAAAAAAATAAATAAATAAATAAAAAAAAATGGAACCATAGTCCCTCTACGTCCTCGTCATTGGTTCTGGGTCACTCCAAGGGTGGGACAACTCTGCACACCTTCAAATAAAAGTCACCGCACGCCACTGACATATATATATATTTTTTTTTCTGAATTAGAATGAATTTATATATCTTGAATATTTAATCAATCTAATTAACACTTTTTTGATTCCATTTTAGTTATTTTATACTTTGTTTTCGTTTTTTTATTTTTTATATATAAGAAAGAAATTTAATTATACAATAAGATAATAATATGGAAATAGCTTTATATATTCAAAGCTATACAACATACTTATGTTTAATTCGTTCGTTCAAAAAAAAAAAAAAGAAAAATGTTTTTTTTTTTTTGTTCTTGTTCTTGTTATTTTATTTTTTTTTATTTTTTATTTTGTATTTATTTTCTATACTGAAGTCAAGGCTTTAATTTCATATTATAATGCTATACCATGAAATTCATCCATCCATCTATTGAATCAGAAAAGCTATCATCTTTGAAATGGAAAAAAGTAAAAAAAAAAAAAAAATTATATAAAAGAAAATAAAGTTTCATTCCTCTATGGAATTTCTATTCCATCAGATACAAAAATGTATTCATTTATGGATTGAATTTTGGATACTTGGATAAGGTTTCACTATTGAAAAGAATAAGTATAGTACCTCATAAAGCATGTAGTCTGTTTTTTCGCAGTTAGATTCAAATTTCTTTCACAGCTAATATTATTTTGGGTTCCTATAATTGATTTCTACCAATATCGCAAATTTTCATCTGGTTTCTCGTAGTTCGAAATTTTGGTCACAATCGAAAGCTAAACATATTCTTGGGGTCTTTCAATCAACGTATTATACAATAATACAATACACCAATTTTTATCGTCATTATATTTGGGTTTTTACAATAGACAAAACACTAATTTATGTCAATATTATTATTACAAGTTTTAAAATATAAGATTTTTGTGAGAAATAATTTCGACCCTGGGCAGGTTAAGAGATTTTAATTTAGAAAATAGGAATCGTTAAATATTATCTTTCGACTTAACTAAAAACGATTAAGTTTTCGATTTGCAAATATCTAATACATTCATATTAATATAGTTACAAGCATTTTAAGTGCTGGACGGACGTACGGAAATGAAAACATACAGTTCGTTTTTTGTTTACGGCAAACGCGGCTAATAAAAAGTAAGTATGTACATATTTAAGGAGCAATACAGTATTCACGGTTATAATTAAATATATTTCGATGTTCATAAAATAGTTTTTGAAAAATTTGCATAAACTGAAGCTTTCTAGGAAAAGTGCCACAATGTAGCGATTGATGTTGTCAATAAAACATTGACTGTAAAAATTAGAAATGTTGGTTTTACTAGAAAGGGGTGGTAATGAACATAACGTAATACATATATCATTTCAGTACGGCCGTAAATTACGGCGTCGTTTTCGTAACACCGTTTCCCTACGTAATATTACGGCTGGTGTACGATGGCACTGCTTTCACCACCGCTTAAGATCTTTTATTAATTTTATTTCCTAATTACTTTGGAAATCATGCAGATTTAGATTGATTTGTCTATAGTAGTCATTCTCTATAAGACAAGCTCAAGAAAATAATAATTTTTTTGTTTTTTTTTTTTTGAATAATAAGAAAACATTTAAAAAAGAAAGAAAATTTATATTTATGTCTAAAATATTCTTATCAGGGCGTTTATATTCTACAGAACAAAAAAGATACATCTTCTTTCTTTTAAAGAAAAAAAAAACATTTTTTTCTACATAGATAGGATGTACATATGTATAAACATAAAGATATGATATACGACTCTCTCTATATATATAACAATGTCTTTTTATATCGATATGATGGTTGTATCAAAATTGTACCTTATTTAGAAAATGCCATATATCTTATTCATTCCTTTTTTGTGTTATTTTGAGTGATATATACTTATTATTATTATTATTATTTCCAACCAGTAAGATTTTTGATAGGATGAAACTGTTTAATTTTTTTTTGTCTTTTTTTTTTTTTTTCTTCGACCATTCAAAATTATATCTTTTGTACGGATTAACAATGGTATCAAATGTTTTTATAGTTATAAATGTGTTTTTAAAAGAATATTAGATTAAAACAGAAGCAAAATGTATACGAGTAATAGTCCATAGATACATAGATACATGTATCTTTTTTTTATATTTAGAATAATTATAGATATCATATTTAGATTGAAATAGATGTGGAAGATAAAGTTTAGTTTTTACAAAGTAAAAAAAAAACAAAAAAGATAGATGTGGAGAAAATTAAAATATATGTATTTATTTTTAACAATAATTATGTATAAAATATAGTATGTATATAACATAAAAATTCGTCCTTTATGATTTCTTGGAAAAGCGAATTTTTTATTAATTTGAAAATAGTCTCCGAAGAATAAGGTGTCTCAGATGGATAAAATGGCTATAAGCTTTTCCGTAATTGCCGTAATTGACACCCAAAGAAAAGAAAAAAGAAAACTGAAGAATTTTAAATAATATCGGAGATAAACTAAAGGTAATTGACGCGTAAACAAATTAAAATATATATGAAAATTCTGGGAAATGAAAAACGCAACGCGATGGTTTCATTCAAAAAATGCAACTGTCAATGTCAAATATTACATACCCAGGGCACATTAACGCCCTCTTATTATTGGCCTTCCAAAATATTTCTAAAAATTACTTAACCTGTCCCTTAATAAGAATATGTTCTCGTGAGAACATGGTCTTGTTTTTTTTTACTATGAGAAAACTACTTCAAAAACATGAAAGGAACATGTTTTTAAACCAAAACATGTTTATTGTTGTAGTTTGTCAAAGGCATAACTAAAAACTATTGTAAAAAAATTGCTAATGTTATTTTGCCGTATAACCTTTATATATCTAATAAAATTAAAAAAACAATGTAATAGTAACTATTTAATTTATTTCCAATTATTAAAACATCGCATTGGCTAAAAACTTTCAAATTAATGATTTGATCTTATCTTTTATCATTACAAAAACGTTCTTTAACCGATAATTATAAAAACATAACAATTTATCATAAATTTATATAAAAATATTTTTCTGAATGATCTTTTAATTCAGATTTTTTCCTCAAACCGTCATTGAGGAACTTCCACTTTTCAGAACATTTATACTTATATTATTCTTGAAAGAAATTATTTGTAGACTAATCATAAAAAATGTTCATTCTTAAGAATATCAGTTTATAGTTCAATAGTAGTCTTTAATAAACTTACAGCTACCAAAAATTTGATATGGTAGTATTACTTTAATTGATGTTTTACGTTTTAAAAAAAAAATATACTTTAATTGATGTTTAACCGTTTTAAAAAAAAGTTATGTGGCTACATTATAAATCGAATTCCAAAATTATTAATAAATTAAGCTGAAATTTCCTGCAAGTAAAAACATACTATTCTATTAACTCTTCACATTCTACTAAAGAATTCAATTATTATTCACCATAAGCGAGCAATGAACCTAAAAGTTCAAGTTATGAATGAATTCAGAACGGGGTTTCACCCTAAGTTTTAAAATTATAAGTTTTAATTGTCACCAACATAATTTTTTATTTAATACTGTTTATTTGATTTGTGCGGTTAGAAAATTCTGCAATCAGCTCTTACTTTCAATGCAAAATAATAAATAACTTTTTTTATAAATACCCTTAAAAATGAACTCTCACTAAAAAAAAAAAAAATTTACAATGCAAGTAAACAGACAATATTCAGAAGAGTTTATTTAATTTTTTTGAATATTCATTTATACAAGATAAAAAATTTTTTTTGTTTTTTTTTTTACAAAATTCCCAACAGTAAAAGAAAATATTAAGTATATTTTGAAAGAAGATATTCAAGAAAAATAAAAAGTTATTGTAGTGACCTGGAAAATAAGGGGTGGCACCCAAACGTCAATTAATCTTCTGATGTGCCATGGATGATATCAAGAAATTTTTATACATAATAAAAATAATATCAATAGCAATATATGTATAGGAAAAAGCTTAAATATAATTAGGGTAAAGGCATGTAGAAAGCTTATAAATATAAATCTCTGAATGTGAAGTTATAATATTAAAAATCAAATTAAATTATGATTTCCATTATGATTTCCATGAGGAACCATAGCTATTTTGCACAATTTAAATTTATTATTATATTCAAACAAAAATTGTACAGAGCACTTTTACTGTATATGTGAAAACAAACTACTACATACAAAATTTAGGAAATAAAGGTCAATGCCAAAACTACTTGCTCCGTAAAAAAAAAATGTTTCAATTTACAACATTAAAGGAAATTTATATCTCAACCTGAGTGTTAGGATAACCTGTAAAATTATCTTAATTTATTGTAGAACTATGTCTTTTTAACATAAATAAATCAAGCATCCAGTTCTGCAACGACCTAGCTCCAACCAAAAATCTTAAAATCAATAGTTTTTAACACCAAATTGAAAATTATTTTATTTCAATTTTTAGAAAATGCAAATATATAAATAATAATAATAATAATAAAAAGAACAACACAAACACTTAATTCAAATGAGACAAATTCAAAAATTGAAACAAATTCCAGCCAAGGTGGGAATCGAACCCACGACCGAACACGCCGTAGGATAATCAATGCCAATTCCACTACACCCTGACGGCCGACAACTTTTTACTATGATGCACTATGCTACTTTTACTTCCAAAAAGAAAGCAAAATATCAAATTCATATATGTATAATACTAAGAAGAAGCACAAAACTCTCATTTGACATCTCACATAAAACGAGAAAATTATCGAGTATTTTTTTTAACTATATACATATATACTTATACTAAAAAAAGCCTAAAAATAAAAAATTCGATGACTAGTGAAAAGAAATGAGATTTGAAATGAGAATTTTGTGCTTCTTCTTAGTATAACATGGCTTTGGTAATATATTCCCATAAAAAGCGTATTCTATATTTGACAATCAAAATGTATTCTATTAATTTAGGTTTTTAATTTTTTTTAGGCATATACCTATAATCAAATTTACGTCAATCAAAATTTTTAGAACTTTTTTCATTCTTTGACTGATAAGCATTTTAATAATATATTTTTATTATTACTTATTGAAAATTTGATATAATTGATAAGCTTAGTGGAAAATTGAATAAATACCCTAGCCAAGAATTAAAAAAATATATATACATATATATTTAGTATTTTTTTTTTTTTTTCAGTACAAGAAAGAACAGACAAGACAAGAAAACGACAATATCAAAGTCATTATTATTCCAAAATGGAGTATTCTGTGATGTTTTTCGCTACAGTTTTTTTTTTTCATTTTTCGTTTTTTTTTTATTTTGCACTGTGTATACATGAAAAGATAAAAACCAAATAAAAATCATGTATAAATTTATAAATAAAATTTTAGAAAAGAAGTGAAAAAGAATGATGAGCACAAAAATTGTCTCAAAGGCATATCTCTCTTATAATTTTTTTTTTTATTTTTTAAATTCAAACATTTTTAACTGAAATACATCAGGCAAGGGACTAATAAATTTGAAATACGGGTAGAGAGACTAAAATAATAATAATAATAACAGCAACAACAACAATAATAACAACAACAACAACAAAATCTCATTAGAGTTGCACAAAGAAAAAAAAAAACAAATTTGTTATTTTTTTTTTCAAACAGATATGCTGTGGATGCTGCATAATCAAAATACATCAGCAAAGAAGAAGGATAAAGGAAAGGCACAAAAAATACACACTATATATATGTATATTATTCAAAAAATGATGAAAAAAAAAGTGTATAAAAGCATCATGTAATCAGAATGACAAGCATCAACTGAAAAAAGCACATCATGATAGCAAATCATTTTGAAATGGGGATTGGCAAATGTTTTAAAATGATGTTACGTGTATTGAAGAGATTAGAATATTTTATATTATTTAAACTAATAAATAAGAAAAAAAAATGTATATATTTATTTATATAGTATATATTATTTTTGTTACATTATTGGAATATTGAGAATATGATTATAATGAAAGGATATAATATTATTCGTATATAGAAGTGAAATCTACTAAATTGGATGCGGGTCAATGAAGAATGTATTATGATTATTTGATGGTTTATACAAAAAAGTTTGATTGACATGCATTCGAGTTTAAGAGATCATATTGTATGTACATCATATGCTTCACATAAGCTGGAATGAAAAGCTCAAGAACTATTAAAATTAACATTTTTAACAGATTGATGTTGAATTTGAAATAATGGAAAGAAATGTCAGACTAGTAAACAAAATTGTCAGCCAGACTTTAGAGCCAATTATAACTCTCCACATAAATTCTTTTCTTAATATTCTTAAAAATATATCTGAAGCACAATCAAACTTGCAAAAATTAATAAAAAGAAAAGGAGAATTATTTTTTTTATTACTAATTAGTTATAATTTATCAGTATAATTAAATCATTAAACTCCTACACAAGAATCCATATAACAGTATCGAAATAAGTTAAAATCTGGTCCAATATTTCAACACAGTTGTACACACCATATTTTGGTGAATATATTTTTATCAGCACTGGTTTGTGGAATCTTAAATGTTTTTAAGTTCCAAAACGACTCAAAAATTCTGAGTAAATATTAATTAAATTTAAATCAATTGATTATAATAGCCACTCAAACTAAACTAAGTGTCAAATTTAATCAACACTGACAGCTATATTTTTATCTCTAAAAAGAATAGAAATTTTTCTTTAGATTGTATTTATGTTTTCATTCCAAAAGAAAATTCTTAATTCCTTTTCTTACATACAGAAAATAAAACATCAAAATATTCCTTATTTTTCTTTCTTTTTTTTTTTGCTTTGCAAGGACAATCAATATTATACTTATATATTATATACTTTGATAAAAATGTGTCCGCCAAAATCATCAATCCTCTGCCAAGTATAAAATTATAAGTATACGAAAAAAAAAAAAAAAAACAATGACGATAAAATAAGAAAAAGAACCCTCTACAATGGGTTTACTTTCATTTCAAAGTCGTAAATTTTGCTCTTTATCACCAAAACTGTCAAATACGTAGCAATTAGAATATTAATGGGCCGTTTTCAGGCTTATGGAATTTTATGTTTGTTTGTATAATTTTATTTTATTTTATTTTATTTTTTTTTTTACTTAAAATATAGTATTCCTTTTTGGTACTGTGGGTGGTGGTAAAATGATGGAAAAAATCTAGAAAAAGAACGATTTATTGGTTTTCTGAAGGAATATTATGTACATTATTTATTAAATCTATGTATATACATAGAAGAACATAATATATAAATAGTTGATTTTATATAAAAATTTTAATTATTTATGTACATTTCGAAAGAAAGTTTTTATTGTAATCGAAATGAAAGTGAAATTGAATCAATTTTATTACAAATTTAAATGGAAATCTAAATAAAATTATTTTTTGTTTAAATGATAATAAAAATTATTTGAAAACTTGTAAACTATATTTAAACAGTAGTATAGTATTTGTGAACTTGTTGTTTGTCAGCGTTTGTTTTTAGTACATATCTCGATTATGAATTGGTTGAGAAGAAGTCACATGTCAAATACTCCAAATACAGCCAAACATCTGAGACTCAAAATTCTAAATAAATAATAAGTAAATATTTGATATTTCGTCGTTCAAAATTATATATCTTCCTACGCGGAAATAAGAATTCATTCTATTATAATTCTAACCTGACGATTTGCATATTAAATTGAATAATAAATTAATATTAGAAACAAAAAAAAAAAACGAAAGATTTATTTGCAATTTTATAAGTTTTTTATTGCATTTCGCTTATAAACTACCCTTTATTTGTAATAAAGAAACCATTAAATTTAATCAAACCTTAAAGTAATTATAAAAAATTTATAGATTTTTTTTTCTTCAGTATCAATTGCAATTAACATACACCACCATCCCCTTAAAATAACATAAAATTTCATCATTTTCAAAATTTTGTGATTTCTCTGGGGAGAGCTTAAAAACAAAAAAAAAAAAACAAAAAAATAATATTTACGATTTTCCAGCATAATACCTTTTTTTTCATAAAATAAATAAATTCTTTTTAATGTCTTTTAATAGATGAACTTGTATATATATATATATATATATATATATATATATACATAACACGTCTTTCCTATTTCAAAAATATATTTAATGCTGATTTTGCTGATTTGACACTCACAGGCAAGGGGGTATTCCATTTTTATTCTAATAAAAAAAAAAATGTTAGAATTCTTAATGTTACTCTAATTTCACATTATAACCTCATAAGTTCAAAATTTTAAGAAAATTTTCAAAAACTTTACATTATCAGTTGATTTGAGTCAGAATGAAAAGCTCTTATATTGCCATTACATAATTTATTTTAGCTTCAAAGAAACTACACAAATGTTAAAAAGGAAATATCATTTAAATTTTCATATACGGATTTGCACCGAGAGCACTAATTCGATTTATTCCCTAATTCCTTGATAAACCAGAATATATATAGTAGTTATATATATGGTATATCAGACTGAAAATAAACACATTTCCCAGGACTCATGCTAATTTAATTCAAAAAAGAAATATCGCTAAATAATTCTTATACACATTTATTATTTTTATATATATGTACAATGTACATACATATATATTTATAGCAAATAAATTTTCAATTTTTGTTTTTTTTTTTTTTTTGCCTTTTATCCTTTTTCTTTTCATTCATTCGATAAAATTTTATATTATTTGAGTGATTTTTCGTCCTGGTGCGCATTCAATAATTTTTCCAGATATCTTTGCCATAACAAAACTTCACCGAAAAAGAAAAAAAAAATAACAAAATATCATAAAGATTTATTGCTAATGAGATATTTGAACCCATCCTGGATCAAACCAACAAAAAAAAAAACAGAAAATTGTTCAAAAAATATATAATAATAAAATACAAAAATGAATAAAAAAAAAAAAACAGAGCAACAAAAAAAGAAAATTACTGCGAAAAGTCTGCACACCTCCTTATTTTTTGAGTTTGAAAATATTTGAAAATTATTCCTTTTGCAAAGAAAATCAAAAATATCAAAAAATTTTATACTATATGTATAATAAAAAAAAAACTGTGCGCAGAGACACATTAAAAATGATTTATAATTTCTGCGATAAATTACTAAAATATGGATTTTATAACCTTTTTCTATAACTTTGAGTAAATTTTCTAATTTAAATACTCATTTTGAAAAGTATGGAAAAAAAGGGGGTTATAATTTCAAGAAATAAAAAAAAAATTATATTATATACATTTAAATATAAATTTTGAATACAAAAAAGTATATGTATATTATACATTTTATATTTAAAATCCTTAAAAAATAATAAATTATTGAAATTATATTTTTGTTATAATTACATTTTTACACTGTAAAAAATTATATTTTTGTTACAGAATCAAAATAATTTCGAAGTATTTCTAAATACAAGTAATTTCTGCATAAACCGCGAATAAAAAACTGATTTTCTACTTTATTTACTAAGTAATAAATCATACACTGTTGTGGTAAAATCGTGGTTGTTAATCAAGTTAAACATTTGTATTTACCGAGTTTATCTAAACCTATAATAATGGCAAGTTCTCAAATGCAACAACTTAAGTTTCTTCTCCTAAATAAAATGGGTAGAGTGCCAAAAGTATTCCGGTAATAATGGATAATTTGCCTGTTTATTAGATGCAATACATTTATAACATTATGTTTTATGTATTTCTTACATAGAGCTGAAATCAAGTGCTAATCGAATATTGTAATTTCTGTAATTTTAAGATTAAAATAATATTATACCAAAAATTTCCTTTAAAACATTTTCATTAATAAATATTACAAAAGAACATACCACTATTACAACTAGGCTACTTTTGTCAGAAAGGGCATTGAGGTATTTAACATTTTTTTAATTTCATTATTAATTGTTTATCCAATTCAATTGAAAAAATAATAAAAAATATATGTCTTTAATTAAAATTTATTTCCCGTCAATTACAATGACATATACATGAATATGTCTGGCTAGCATATAGATATGGATATTATTGTACACACATCAGTCTTTTAATATATTTTTCCCTCCTATACTCGTAAATTAAATATATAATATTTTAATTTCAATTTCAATCAAAAATCATAATTCATAAAAATGACAGCCTTTTTTTCATTCTTCAGACGATTCTCTGAATGTTGAAATTATATTTACACAATCCAGTAGTACATTTTATATAAAAATGGAAAGAATAAGGAATATAAAAAAAATTATAGAAATATAATATTTTTCGATCATAAATTTGTAATACGCTTAAAGTAAATAAGAGATGTGGAGGCTCTTATATCGCAATAAGATATATAGAGATAGTTTTTAAAGTAATCTAAATTCGAAATTTAATTAATAGAAACACAGAAATTTCTTAAAGGTGTATTAAAAATTAAAAAGATTGTCGCCTAACAAAGCCTAATGTCTAATGGACGATAATTTATTGTACAGTTCAGGGTAAAACTACCTCTAGTATAGAGACGATGGCAATTGTACTTGTCTTGCCCAGCTGTCATCTATTAACAGAATTTATACAATGTACATTATACATAAAATAGTATATTTAAAATGTGAGAATTCATTTCCTAAACTTTCTAATAATTATCTGAATGTTTAATCCAATACAAAATATTTTCGTATACTAAAAATAGTTTTATACATCTTAATATGAAGGGAAAATATTATTTTACTTCTTTTTTTTTTTTAAATAAATAAAAATGAGTTATTGAATCTGCAGTTGCACCAATTTTAGATTTTTTATACATTTTTTTTCCGTACCGTCAACTTTACTATTTATATTTATATTGTATATATAGTTTTCCATATAGTATTCTTTTTTCTAATGTTGTTCTCAGAATGTCCAATTTTGACACAAATCGGTCTATTTCTATAAAATTTTCTTCATATACACATAATATATCGTTTATTTGTATAATAAAATATCCTTGTTTTTTTTTTTTTATATTATTTTTGTTCGATACAGACGATATCCTAAAAGAACATATATCAAAATTTGAACACCAGCAAAATAAAAAAATTAAATTTGGTCTATATCGAAGTAGAAAAGAAAACCAGTTCAAATAAAAGAAATGTTCATAATAAATTATTAAAGAATTTAAAAAAATAAAAAAATTAGTATAATTATATTTCTAAAAAAAAAAATTTGAACTTTCTTTCAGTAGGTTTGAAAACAATAAGGTTTTGTTTAAAAAGAAATATAAGACCTCGTTAAGCCTAGAAAAAAAAATATATTATTTTGTTCAGAAACATTAAAAGCTTAGTCGATAATTATGGAAATTGGATTTTTTGCGACCAATATGAAACTAAGGCGTGTAAGCCAAAATATTTGATATTTTCGAGAATACAGTACGATTAACTTATTACGTAAATTTGGTTCAAATCTTAGTAAATAAATTCACAGAAGTATCTGTACCTGAAATCAAAGATTTATTTTTTTTTTTCACATTGCGTATATTGTATAGATAGGGAAGATAATTTATTGTATTTATTTTCTATGATGTTGTCTTAGCAGAAAAAAAAATTGTCCAAACGTATCTAGAAAAATATATATATGCAAAACAAATAAAATTTTATAACAGTTACCATGTTCTTCAAAATACCAAAAAATAAAATAATATATCGAAGAACGGAAAAAAAGAAAATAAATACATAAATAAAAAATTCTTTTTTTTTCGCATGCAGCTTGGCTTTAGCAATAAATCACCTTCAAAATGTTAAATGGCAATAAATCACTAATCTATCGCATGTCTTTAAGGTATATTAATATTTTTGTGAGAGTGCAAGGATATAATTATCAACTTGAGTTTTTCTGTGAATAATCATAATTCATTCTTTTTCATAAATCATGGAAATTAGGAAAAAGGTCTGAATCATCATCTATAAATGAAAAAGTTTTTTGAGGAATTGACATTCTAGGGTACTCACTGCAAATTTACAACTTATAAAATATACTGGTTCTGAAAATCGTCAAGTGAAGTGGCATGTAAATGAATGCATAATTTTTAATTTGTTTTTTATTAGTATTTAATTTCTCGTCCACTCGAGATTTTTAAACCTAATTCAATATAGTTTAAAATTAAAAAGTTTTTGAAACGTGCAAGCTTTATATTTGTTATTATATAATTTTCATTTGATTACTTATGTTTTAATATTTATTGTCACTGCCACTTTGACTTAAATTATTCTCATTTTTATTCTGTACTTTTTGTGCAGAAACTTCAAAAAGATATGTAAAACTGAAAGATAACTTTAAAAGAAATCTTATTAAAAGAAGTCCTAGAAATATATATGAGCAAAATTTTTTCAATCAATCAATAATTATTCAATCAATCAATATTTCAAAACTAACTGAGCTTGAGATAAAATTTAATAACGATAAAAACCTCAAATTCGATTTAAATTTTACTTCATTTAATTGTTTCAACGAAAATTTTTTCTCTATGACGTATATCTATATAGTTAACCACATGTTGAAGTGCATTTAACATGGTTTTAAATATTAACTAACTATATACCTAACTCTGTGTACACCTAGAGGATAAAGTAAAAAAAAAAAAACTTAGTAGTTTATACAAACAAGATTACAACTATGTACATTCAATTAATCAAAAATCACAAAAAAAAAAGAAATAATTTTTGGTAGACCATCAAGAAAATAAGAATAAAAAAAAGAAAACCTTTGAAAATTTTTCAAATGAAAATAAACTTAGCAATGAATAAAATACAGTGCTCACTATATAGGCACACTTTATTTTTGAGTAAATATTTGAACATCCTCTGCAATAAGGGAAAAAAACATACGGATCTATATATAGCTAACGATTATAAATCCAATTTACACACATCAATTTTTCATTTTCCAGTTTATTTCATTTTTTTTTTCTCTATCTTCCTGATACACTTTGTTGATGAATAATAATCTTTTCATGTCCTGTGCGCCTATAATACATTATGTAGACAGTTCTATGATGTAATTTTGTGCATACCACAGTGATTATAACTGTAAAATTTTCAATTTATAAACACGAATTTTATGTTCTTTTTTTTCCTTACATTATCCTAGAATTTTTTTTTTTGTTTTTCTGTTGATGGTCAATCAGTTTGCTTGTGGTTTGTTTTTTTTTTTTTTTTTTTTGAAACGAAGGGCTAGAATAGTATAATCAAGTAGGAAAAAATGTTTATCAAAAAGATAAATTGCGAGAATATAAAACATATTTTTGATACATAAAACAACAAGAGAAATACATTTTTTTTGGTACTTTGGGCTCAGCTGTTTCTGTATATAGTTAAAAAATTTATTTCTCAGTTTAGTTGATGAATTATTATCTTAATAAACGAAAAATTTGAGTATATTAATATCTTATCATACAAAGATATTTCCTTAATCAGAATTAATTTTGGTTGCTATATTATCGATTCAAAATTTTAAAGACGGAAAATACGAAAAGAAGATTATATTAAGATAATTGGTAGAAAGGACGAAACATTTGCGTTGGTGATCATTTTTTGGTCCTACTTCTTTTTCTTAACTTTTTACTATTTTACTAAAGTGGCTAAATACGTTATAATTATTAGTGTTTCCATCTGAACTACATACTTTAGAATCTAACACATATTCTTGTGAAATACTAGAAAATAATACCAAGTCAGCAAAGTCTTTTCAAATCAGATAGTATCACTAATCTAACATAAAATTCTAAAATCTTTTAACAAAACCTAGCTAAATTTCATTTACTCTTAATTTTAAATAAATATAATTTTGTTTCGTTCATTAAAACAAATAGATAATTCCAACATAAAGCCATCAAACACTGTAAGTAACTAATATATGTAACATTTTATAGTAGTGTATGAAAAAAAATTAATTTTTGATATGAATATTTTCTCAAAATTAAATTTAGATTGTGGTAACATAATGATGCGGAACCAGAATAAATAAAACGGTTATGATGTGCAAATAGAGAGTATGTTTATTATATTTTGAAGGATAAAATTCCAGCATCAACACCAGAAGATATAACTTTTATTTTTTTGTTATTCCTCGTTCATAACAATGAAAATGTAATAATTTTCTAATATTCAGGAAAAAAAACAAAAATAAATTCTAAACAAATAAATTATTTTTATAAATTTGAAATGTTTGTGCTTTGTAATTAATTATTATCTGATGTTTAGATCTATGACCAACATACGGAAAAAAAAAATAAAAAAAAAAATTATGACAATAAATTCATCTTTTAATATTTTCAGGAATTTCGCAATAAAAGAAACATCTGCTTCTAAGAGAAAATTTTATGTGATTTATGTTTTTAAAATATTATTTATCATCTTTTTATCGGATTTTATGTTTTTTTTTTTCCTATTTTAACATTGAATGAGGTGTTTTCTGCATATCAATTCGAAAAAAAAAAAAGAAACCAAATTTTATTTTAATTAAAATTTATTGAATTTTTGAAAATTTAAACCTTTTCTGTATAACACCCGAATTTCTAAATTAGTAATAAAGGTACAATTATATACAACATACATAGATGTGAACACTGTACATCGCAAGTAAAAATTTATAGGAAAAATGATAGAATGAACACATGCATATCTGAGAAAAAAAAACGTGAGATAAATGGCTATAAAAATAGGCATACTAAGCCTTAATTATAAGTTCCAAAAATAATGATAAAATTTCACAGTGTTTCACAATTTCATAAGTACGAATCTAGGCTAATTCATCGCCTAGCAATTCATCGCCAAGCAATTCATCGGCAGCAATTCATCGCCAGCAATTCATCGTCAAGCAATTCATCGTCAAGCAATTCATCGCCAAGCAATTCATCGCCGAGCAGTTCATCGCCAGTAATTCATCGCCAGTAATTCATCGCCCGTAATTCATCGCCAGCAATTCATCCCCAGCAATTCATCGCCACCAATTCATCGCCAGCAATTCATCGCCAGTAATTCATCAAATTGCTGGCGATTCATATTTTATGTTTTTTTTTTGGTTTCTTTTTTATATTTCGGCGAAAAAAAAATTATGGCGTCGAAAAATGTACGAAAATTTTGAGTTTCCATATCTCCAAAACGGGGCATTTCCGAGAAAAAAACGTTTGAATTTGGTGATTTGGGAACCGCCTCTACTTCCTCACCAAGTTTCTGCCACATCGGGCTAATTATTTTTTTTTTTTTTAATATTTCGGAGGAAAAAAAATTTTTTCCATAGAAAAATGTATGAAAATTTTGAGGGGCCAAATCTCCGAACGGAGCATTTCCAAGAATACAGCTTGTGTACCGCCTCTACCCAATCACCAATTGGCGATGAATTGCTGGCGATGAATTGCTGGCGATGAATTGCTGTCGATGAATTGCTGGAGATGAATTCCTGGCGATGAATTGCTGGCGATGAATTACTGGCGATGAATTGCTGGCGATGAATTACTGGCGATGAATTACTAGCGATGAATTACTGGCGATCAGACGACATGAAGCGTGAGTTTTTCAATATCGGAAGCACACTAAAAGAATTTAATGCTGTTTAGGCTTACAAATAATACAGTATTAAATAAGGCAAGATATTGAAATGCTCTGAAATACATAGGTTCATTTTAATTATTTTGAAGTTAACATATGTACATTTAATGTTTATTACAAAATTGATCCGAATGTTTTTTACTTTAGAAAAAAAATTTTAATTTGAATTATTTGAATATCTAAAAATTATATCGTTTTATTGTATCTTCAAATCACAAAAAAAATCAAATTAGTATACTTTTCAGCGCAAATAATGAATTTCCTTTACTCATTATTCTTATTCTTATACATAATTGCCTTTCCTACATTCTAATGTTTTTTAGGCGGTTAATTTAGTGTCTCTGCTATTACAGCAAATTAAATTCGTATCCCTTTCATATTATTAAGAATGCATAATTTAAAATCATTATTCGCTACATTGAAAATTAGTTTAACGCCTGCTATGAAATTTAGCCGTTAATAAAAATTCCATACAAAATAATGATTTCAATAATTTTGCCATTAGTACAGAATTTCAGTATTGAAAAGCGACATCTGATTAATATAATCAATACTGAAATTCTCTTTGAATGGGAATTTTTTTGTAAGCACAATAATGAATTAAATTTTTGCATTCTTAATATTAGAAAGCGTATAGAAAGAAATATGTATTGTAAATAAAAGGTAATATAGGGGTAATTCCTATTGAATGCAAGTTCTGAATGCATTATTAAAATTTTAATCTATGATTTTTTGTTAAATATTAAAATCTTTTCTACGGAAGCACTCAATAAGTTCAATATATGAAGGATTCGTCCCTGCTGGTGATGAATTGCTGGTGATGAATTGCTGGCGATGAATTACTGGCGATGAATTACTGGCGATGAATTGCTTGGCGATGAATTGCTTGGCGATGAACTTTTTGACGATGATTTGCTTGACGATGAATTGCTGGCGATGAATTGCTGGCGATGAATTGCTTCGCGATGAATTGCTAGGCCATGAATCAGCCGCTTACCGTTAAAACTAATTGAGCCCGTATTATTAAGTATCAAAACAAAATTAATTATAGCAACATTTCATCCAACTTATAGTATCGATATGAAAATAAATAAATAATAGTTGATATAGTTTTTTGAGTAAATTATTAACTTAATTCATTTGGGCTTTTGGAATAATTTACAATTATTATTATTTTTCTTGGTAAATGTTTTATAAATGTTTTATCTCTCAACTGTTGAATAAACTATATCAGATACAGCATTTTTGCACATTTGGAAGTTAAATGTTTTAAAATTAAATATTGAAACATTCAATAACCTATTTCTTAAGTATGAACGCACCTAAATTTTTTGCATCAGCATGAAACCTTCGATTTTAATTAAAATTTGGGAATGTAATTTTTTTAAATTTCATTATTCATTTCAAAAAAATAAATTTAAGTCAATCATAAAACAAAGTGCCCACGTTTTTATTATATAAATGTTTAAAATATTAAATTGTTTCAAGAACTTATCAATGTCAATATCTTCTTTATGTTCATTGCAAATTATTGACAATTTAACAAATATACAATTTTTTCTTCCTTTTTTTTATTTTTGATATTAACTTAAAAGTCAAAATATAAATTTTTTATTTTTTTTTATTCATTTAATTAAAATTAATGTTTGCTATAAATTTATTATTTTTTCATTAAAAACAAATTAAAAATGCAATGATAATAATAATAATTTAATTTTTATTATTATTAGTTCGTATCATAAACATCAAATTTATATTTATTTATATTTATTTTTTTTTTGTTTTTTTTTTTTGTAACGTTTTAGTTGTCACCACACTAAACAACAAAAAAAAAAATAACACGACCATCATAATTAAAGACAATTCGTGTACGCAGCACATTATAATTTTCCATATTTATTTTACTTCTTGCTTTTTTATTATTATTATTATTATTATTATTTTGCTTCAATATCAATTAATTCGTAAGACGTGCCCTAATAACATCAAAAAAAAATATATATATATATAATAATATGAGAAAAAAACAATTTCTTTGTTTTTTTTTATTTAAGTTAAATAAAAATTATTGTAAATCAATGAAAAGTCAATAAAAATAACACATAGACACAATTAAGAAGAAAATAAAAAATAATAACAATAAAATTTTTGGGGTTTAAAAATGTGGAAATTTTTTTAATATAAATTTTTGAAGGAAAATTAATTTTATATAAATACGTATTTCCTAGAGTCAGGGTTACAGGGATTTTGTTATAATTCAACTCTTTCAATTGTTGTCTTTTAGAAACTTAAGTAGAAAAGAAAGTGTAAAAATTTTTATGGCACTTTTCTACTAAATACTTTTAATTTGTCGGTAGTGTAGTTTAAAATTTATTTTTTTTAGTTACCGACGAAATTGCGTTGCTGATGGTTGGGAGTTGATGGAATATTGCATTGTTTCCTAAAATAAAGGTTTATGCAACATTTGAACAAAATCGGTTCTCGGTAAGTGGTTCAAATATCAGCTGCAAGATTTAAGTCAAAAAATCGTAATCTTATATTCATATAAGTTTAGTAAATTATTATTAGATAGAAAGTTACTTAGCTCTAAGAACAAATGTAACACTTTATAACCCAATTAAGCAATTATTTAAATTTAAATTCAAATTAAATAGAAGTTGAAAGCATCGCATTTCCCTACTCAAGAAACTGAATTATGAAAAAAACTAAATTGCAAACATTTCAAAGCAATTCAGATTAAACTACTTTATATATATTTTAAACAAACTACAAAATAAAACTTGATGAAAAAAAATTTAAAGATAACGTCTATTAATTTTTATATTACAAAAACATAATCATTACAATTCCAAATGCAATTGTAAAATAATGCTAGGTGAAAAATAAATCTTCAATTTATGACATTTTCTAAAAATTACAATTCATAAATTTATTAAAAATATATTTAAAAAAAAAAAACCAATCGACATATAAATAAAAAAATAAATAATTTTTCGACATATAATAAAAAAATGTTCAAGGGATAAAACCATTTCTTCACAGTTACTTTAACTGATTCAAATATATTGCAAACTATTCTGTTGTCATCAAGTGTAAAAATAAATCTTGTTAACCATTTTAAATTAAATTTATAAATTAAGATATTTATAATTAGTTTAAGTAAAATGTATAATTTCGATCCAACAATTCACTATTTTTATATATAATCACAAGTAGAATATAATTTCGTATTTATTAACATCATTAGACTGAGTCCAGAAAAGAAAATCATTTAACATTTTTTTTCAACATTATCTTTTAAATTATTTGTTATAAAAACCATTCTATTAAAACTAAGCTAGAATAATTTTCAGTCAACTTCTCACGTCACAATCGAATAGGAATTCTACACTATTTATCAAAATTAAAATATATGAACAAAATATTAATAATAACTTTTCTTTTAGTGGAAAAACTTTTTTCTGTTCCCAAAATTAAAGATAAAATCAAATGCAAAAAAAAAAAAAAAAATTAACAACATCCAAATATTAATCGGAAAACATAAATTATTTAATCCTGAATGTATAAAAATATTAGTTTTCGTACCTCTGAATATACAGAGTGAGTTTTTCATTTAATATTTTTTTTTTTTTTTCCTATATACATATTACAATTATATGGTTTTTATATAAATTTTTCCTATATACAAACATACATACATATGTAGTATTTTTTTTTTCCTGTGTAGGAAAATATATAGCAATTCATATCTTTTCAAATGGGCATGTTGTCATGTTTTTAAATGAATTATGAGAGCGTATCGACAATTCACCAAAAATTCTAATGAAACATGAAAAAAAATAACAAAAATGAAAAACAACGATATATAGAAATTAAACAAAAAATATTTTATAAATAATTTGGTTTTTCAACTGCATTTTTCCAATTTTTTTTTTTTTTTCTTTCAAGCCAAAAAAATAAAAATAAATAAATTTATTTTATTGAAGGATTTTTCAATAAATAAATAAAATATCGCGCTATATTGGTTTATCCGATTTTGTTTAGTTTTTGAATAAAATTTTTTAGTACATGCAGATTTATTTATCACACAGGACATACCAAAAACAACAAAAAAAAAAAACAAAAAAAAAAACAATCAATTAAAATATTTTAATTGAATTTTCTGTTCTGAAAATTGTTTTTATAATCGAAAAAAAAAAACGAAAACAAAAAAAAAACAAAAAGTAAATAATGTAAACAAAAAAAAAATAAAATTCCCAAAAAATATTTTAAATCTAAATTTATTAGTACAGCAATTATCTATGTAGAATCAAAAAAAAAAAAAAACATATAAAACAACTATCCATATATTTTATTATAAAAATTAATTTATTCGCCAAAATGAAATATCACCAAAAGTGGCAGTATGGATTTCCTTTGATAGCTAGCTTTTATAATAAAATATTATTCTATACATATATGTATGTATAAATAATAAACAATTTGATAATATAATACGGCTTCCTTTTGTATTCGCAATTTTAATTTAGAATATTTTTTTTTAATCTATCGATGTAAGGCTAACAATTTTTAATTCTAAAAAAATTTATATTCAGAATTTTTTTTTCAAAACATATCTAATAAAATAAATCCGGAAGATTTACCATTTAGCCAAAATTTAAAATCTTTAAGACACTTCTTCTGTCGAAAATTATAATATATGGTCTCGCAAGAAGTTAATAATTCAAATAATAAATTATTATTATGTTAGTTCTCGATAATGAGATATTCATTAAAATGTTGGTAAAATTAATTTTCAAACTCCAGTCAAAATTTAAAAGCAAAAAAACAAAGTGATAAATAAAAAAAATTTTCCTAAATAAATTACTATTTTCTCAATTTATTTTTGATATTCCACTTCTTATCAGATTATACAGTGTGAACATCAATTGTAATTCCGTAAAGTTTCTGAATAATATCTACTATGGAGGAGTGGGCATACATGAGATCAATGTGAGTGCTCGCCAGTTTGTCGCATATTATGAAGATCGACAGTACAGCAAAAAAATTCATATTTTATTTTATTTAATAAATATGACGAAATTAGCCTTTAGTGCTATGTTAAGTATACATAAAAAAATATAATTAAGAATTATATGTACAAAATTATTATAAAATTTTATATAAACGCTCAACAAAGACTTTTGATTGGTAAATTTTTTGAAATTTGGGAAATATCTGTTAATACTGTTCACGCGAATTTTGTAAGACATAGGTTGATCAACTATAAGAACGATATTTCTATTTCACGAAATATATAAAATATATATATAAAAAAAACAAAATATTACTCATAAATAGTTATTTTAAAAAGATTTAGTTAGGATAAAATTCCGAAACAATTTTCAACTTTGCGAAGAGTCGAACTTTATTCAACGGAGGTCTGCATGTTGCTCTGTGGGAGCCGCATGTTGCTCTATGGGAGCCGCGTTGGCCACCAGTAAATACTATTAGAATTTTCGAACTAATTAATAATGTTATTAAAATCGTTTTTTCGCCATTAAAAGTTATAAAACAACGGTTCCCAAAGTGTGGTACGCGTACCACAAGTGGTACATTACGCTTAGGCCCGTGGTACAATATTTTCTTCTATTACAAATTAATTGATTTTATTTATTAATTGTTTCATATATTAAAAATTATTGAATTTTTTTAATTAAACTTTATAAAAATTCGCACTTTTTTTTTCTTTCTGATAAAAATTTAGATGCATTTTCAGAGGTAGAAAGAGATCAGTTATCAAAAATTTCTTGTAATGGTGATTTAAAACTTGAATTTAGACAGCAAAATTTAAGATATTTTTGGTTCCAACGACGGTTTTAATATGAAGCAATTTCTGATAAAGCTTTGAAATTTTTGATGCCATTTGTTTCATCATATTTATGTGAAGTCTGATTTTCGGCAATATTGAGTATTAAAAATAAATTCAAAACACGTTTAAACATTACGTTTAAAATTAACTAAAATTGAACATAATATTACATATTTAATGGGCAACAAACAACTTCATCCTTCACATTAACTACTATCTACAAACTGTATTTTCTCCATTTTTTTCTCAGTGTTCCTAAATAAAAAATGTGGTTTATTATTTTAAAAATTTCTGATATTTTTATGCAGTGGTACGTATATTTAAGAAAAGTATATTGATGGTACAATAGAGAAAAAGTTTGGGAATCGTTGCTATGAAACGTATAACTAAAATGTAAGCTTTTATTTAAATTTTTTACATAAATAAATCAAATACATAATATATAGAAAGTTAAATTTTCCATTCAAATTCAAGTTTCGAATTAAACACCATTATTGTTAGGTCTAACATCACAGAGTTTTTCTATCTTTATCTATCTTTATTCTTCATATTCATCAATTCATATAATAGCAATAAATATTATTTTCATTATTATTTGATTAAAAGTTTTTTTTTTAAACAATATTTTCTGAAATACCTGTCTACTTATTAAAAAAACAAAAACAAATGACAAATAAAAGCAAAAAAAAAAACAAATGTCTTTTTTTCAAAATATTTTGTTAAACTCATAAAATCATAAATGCTCTATTATTAAAAACTATAGACAAAATATGCAAAAAAAAAAAATCAAAATCATAAATTATAACTGAAAACTAAAATATACATATATAAATTGCAAAAACATAAAGCCTATTTTCAAACAATAAAATAAATACAATGATGACACCATCATAAAATCATCACTAAAAATTGCATGTTTCCATCATATATATAATTGTTAAAATAAAAAAAAATAAAAATGTTTTTTTTTTTTTTTATATTTCATTTTTCAAAATTTATACATTATTTTTGAGAAATAATTTTACACTGAATTGCATTTAAAAGTTTTATACTATATTTTAGTCTGTTGTACCATGAATGTTTGTTTTGAATAAATTAAAATTGCATTCAGTTTTATATTACAAATTTTTTAATTTAATTTACTTTTGTGATAAAAGACATTTAATCGAATTCAATTTTCATATTTTAATGAAAATTTTTTAATTACCTGCTACACTAGTTGAAAAATGCAGCCATCTTAAACTATTTCTACTTCAAAAAAAGCCGGACGAAAAGATAATTCAAAATTAAAAAAATAGTTGAGAAAGTTTATTTAAAAAGGAATATATCAAAATAAAGATAATAAATAAAGAAAAATTAAATAATTATATCGAAGTTAAATATTTTATTCAAAATAGGGCGAACTTAAATCGTCCCCTGAGATCAGAACTATTCTAAGTCCATTTTTTTCAAAAACTGTTTTATTTACTTATTAGCTAGTCAGTACGGTTTATGATATGTGTGCAAAAACACGTGTTTGTTTAAATTGTTTTTCGTATTCAAAACATAGGTAAGTACAAAATAATCCTATGCCCAACATATTTTTTTTTTTACCGGCAAAACCATTGTATGTCCACTTATTTGAAATTTAATTAGTTCTGAAAGCAGGGTATTTCATCCATTGCCCCTCTCAAAATGATTGAAAAAGGATATAATTGTAGAATAAACTTTTTGGCATACATCACTTTCTTAAACAAATAAAAAGTTTTTAATCTTAAAATGGCTCTATGGTAAAATTTTAAATTTTGGACTTAGAATAGTTTTGATCTCAGGGGACGAAATATTCACTAGTACAAATGAAACAGAAATACAAAAATAATATGATTAGCTGAATTTGCCAGACTGTAGCTCTAATTGCTAAATAGTTCAAAGCTGGCTCAAATATTTATATTCTTCTGAACAATATAAAATTATTCGTAGAATTTGTTAATAATTTTTTAAAATTAAAAATTTCAGAATCTGAGCTACTTATAATCTGATAATTTGAATTTTAAATATGAAAATTAAAATATAAAACCCAGTATTTCCACGTCTTATAATACTGAAGGATGGTTTTATCCATAATTGGACTGAAATCTAAATGATTATTAGACGATAACTTTGGACTCAAATAAAAAAGAAAGCACTGCTGAATAATGGAGGTGTTTGTGTGCTTTTGAAAATAAACTTCCAATCTAAACAATATAATACTTGATATTTAGCGAAAAATTTAATTACAATTATAATTATAACTTCAATTATTATAACCTGTTCACACCAATGTGTGAAAATTGGTTTAAAAATCCCAAAATATTATTTTTTACTATTTTTTTTTTATAATTTTTTGCTTTATTGTAAACTGGATTTTATATTGTGAAGATACTGAAAGTAGACAATATTTTTTTATTAATATTATTTATAAATTCAAATATAAAGCATTTTTGTTTGTCATATCAGTTTGAAATCAGAATGTGAAACTTTTCTATATATAAATATATACATATAGACAGGAGTCTATAAAAGAGGTATAGGATTCAGAATAGTAGTATTGTCGTAGTATAAAATAGTAGTATTCATTTTTTTTACCATAAAATAATGTTTTTTTTTTTTTTCAAGTTTCAATTGTTTGTTAAAGTCAATTGTATTTAAAAAAAAATCAAAAATGCGATTAAAAATAACAAAAAACGATAATAAAAAAATTTTGAAATGCAAAGCAAGTTTTCATAAAAATTAATGCTTTACTGCAATGTTATGAATTTATTTGATTTGTGGATAGTTATTTAAAATAAAAAAAATAAAAACTTAAATAAAAAGAAAATATAGACAGAAAAATTATATTCTGTGAAAAATTATTATCAAGGACTTGGACTCATAAATTCGTAAAATTTTATTATAAAAAATATAAAAGTTATAAAAAGTTTAAAATTTACTACATTTATTTATATAGAGAATTGAGTTCAATTGACAAATTTGACAGTATTTTTAAACAAAAATATTTTTTTTTTTGCTTTCTTCCGGCATAGAAATTTTAAATATTTTTATTTTATTTTATTTATTTATTATTTTGTGAACTGGTTTAATTATTTGCATAAATACGAGACTCTTATGAAATAGTTAAGGTGAATACATACAACGCACGTCAGAAAAATATAGTTTATTATATTCACGAAGAAAGTTTAAAAATAAATTGCATTGAATTTAATTGACTGATTTATTGTGACATAAAATAACTGATTCTTCCAACATTTTGAAGACAGAATTGCCTTACTGCTTTTGGAGTATTTAGAGTAGTGGATTCTGTTTTGATTCAAAACTTGTAATTTAGTTTATCTTAAATTTTTCCTTCCCATTGGGCTAAAAGTGGTTAAAAAGAACACTTTAATTAATGAAAAGTATTTGGTCTTTTTATTTGTAACTTACTACTTTTTTAATCAATTGACTGCACTTCGATATGCATTTTACAAAAAGTGACAAAAATTATATCAAAAATATTACAACTGCACAGCGAAATATATTATTTTTCTAAAATAGTGATATTACATTCGCAATGTAAACACAATGAGTTATGGTAAAACTATATTGTGGAAACATGTCATCATTATTTTTGCAAAAAACTACACTTCGATAAGCATTTTTCTTAAATACTAATGAAATAAAATACTAATGAAATAAGCTATGCTCAATTTTTTTAATTATTTTATGAGCTCTGAGGAATGAAATTGACTTCGAAACTCACATTTGAAGTTAAAACTAAACAAATTCTTTACAATATTAAATCAAGCTCTTTTTTATTTTTTTGTTTTAATTTTTACACAACTTATAATTTCTCAATACTTGAATTATATAATTCATTCATATTACAATTTAAATTATATTTAATTAGTTTTAAGTTTTTTTTTTTCAATTAGGTACAACGTTAAAAACGTTAGAAACTTTATACAAAAAAAAAAAAAATTTTGGTAGAGGTCAAATTCGCTTACAGAATTTATATTATTATTATTATACTCCTATACAATCAGAGAAAATCCATTGAAAGTCATAAAAATTTCTTTTAACTATAAAATATAATGTCGATATAAATCAAAATTTTCATACATGATATGTGGAAATTATAGAATTTTCCAATACAGAAGAAAACTTTTTACAGCTTTGTTCAACCGAAACAAAAAACGACAAGAGAAAAAGCAGAAAATAAAATAATAAAAAATATATCCTTTCAAAAATTTTCTATATATGTATGTACATACATCATATATATGCACCAGATTTATTTAGTGCACTGAACAACAGTATGTATATACACACAACACAGATATAAAGTTCAACATTATATAGGTTTAGATTATTTCAAATAATAATAATAATAAAAAGCGAATGAATCGAAAAATCAACAAAGTTTACACAATAAGTATATTTTTTCTATTCTTTTATTTTGTGAACATAGATAAATTTCAAACTATGTACTATCATATGCACCTACCTATACATAATAAATAAGTCTGTGAGATAAGTTTCACATTTATATATTATCTTATAGTCATAAACATTTTAATATCTCAAAATTCAAATCATAGCTCAATAATATCGCACCATATTTATAAGCATAATATATTTTCAGTAAAATTTTCCTTTGATTTTCTAATTTTTTTTTTTTCTGCAAAAATCATTATTATCGGATAATTTACAAAAATTTCCATATACCTAAACTGACTCAACAATTTCAAACCTTAACATAAAACATAAAAAATTTCTTTAATATGCTACAAACAAAACGAAAATATAGAGCTCAAACCCATGATATTTTCATAAAAATATTTTTCCAGATGAAAAATGAAAATATCATAAAACAACAATTTCATTTAAATATTAAAACAAAAAAAAAAATAAATAAAAATAATAATAATAAAAAATATTATGTATAGACGAAATAAAAAATGAAATTATTGTTCCAAACAATCAAAAAATTTTCTCTCTCCAAAACTATTGGAAAATGAAGGAAAGAAAAAATAAAATAACATAAAAAAAAAAAATTAGAAAATATATATAGAGCTATGCAAAAAATGTCCTTGCAATTTTCTATACGGATTTTTGAATTTTCCTTCTTTTTTTTATTCTTTGTTATATGTAGTTTGATGTTGTAAGGGTTAAAATTATATATATATATATATTTGTGTGTGCAAAAAGTACATAGTGTACATAGTTTTATGTGCAGTCACTAAGAATGCACATATCATGCATGAAGTTGTCACATAAATCATCTGTTTTGGAACGGTTTTTGCTGTCGGTATTTATATTTATTTACTTTTACCCCAGATGACGTTTTTTCTTCTTTTTTTATTTCAAATTTAGATTAAATTTATATTATGTTTTTTTTTTTTGTTGTTGCCCATATTTCACTTGCTTAAAGTTTTTTTTTTTTTTTTTTTTTGTAAGTGAAGTATTTTTTTTTTTTTTAACGAAGATAAATATTTTGTTTTTGGTACAAAATGGAATAAGATATATTTTTGTGTTTTTATTTTTTTATTTTTCTAGAAATGAAAGTTTTTGATTTTAACTTTCAGAGCTGAATGTCTTAAAATTTGAAATTTCCTTAAGAATAAAAGATAATTTTATGTTACAAAAAAAAAAAAAAATAGAACTAAGTATTTATGCTTTTATGTTTTTCTGAATACAAGCACAAAAAAAAAGTTTAGGTAATATTTATCTGCAATATTAAAAATTCTATTTATGCATAAGTTATATTATAATATTGTTAAATTGTATAAAACGGGAAAAAAAAAAATAATTAAAAAATTCTAAGTGAATTTTTTTAGGAATTTTATATTCACTTTTTTTAATTCCTTGTCGTTAGTGTTGCATACCATTCTCACTTACTTATTTCATTTGTTAATATTAGGATTTAATATATAGAAATTCTGATGTTTTGCACAAGTTTACATTTATAGGAAATTAGTTTCGAAGCCATTCATACTTTTTAATCTGAATTATGAAAGGGACATGCTATAATAAATTAAGCCCCTATCGAATGTACAATAATTATTATATTATTGTTTTAATATTAACAATGTATTATATTAACAATAATTACATTCACAACTAAAGATACATGTGTGTTTAAACCAAAGTATATATATAAAAAATACAGAAGTATAATTCACAATTTTTTTTTAAACATACATAACATATAATATTTTACAATATTTTTCATGTACTAGTTTTTAACATTTTAATTCTATGTATATAAAGTAAATATATTTTATTTCATGTATATCTTATTCTCCTTTCATTTCTAATTGACTTTTTACTTTAGAAAGATTCATTTCTCAACTTTATATATTATGTATACATAGTAAAATGTTGTATATGCAAATTTGAATCCCATAACGCCAAGATAATGCACAAGAATTTTTTTTTTTAAAACTTTCATATAAATTTCTATGAAATATGAAAACTTCATAAGCTTCTACTTTATTGCACCCGAATTTAAATTTAGATGCAAAAAAAAAAAAAAAATTAGCATATAAATTATTTGATTTGGTGCATGTGAATGTCAAACATAAATCATTACATAAAAAATCTTGGTAAAATTTATATTTTTCGAAAAAAAAAAATAAAAATAAAAAAAAACAGGTTCATTTCAAAAGTTTTTAACAAGTAAAACAGTTGCAATTAAACTATATAATGATAGAAAATACTATTTATATACAGCATAAAGATTTTATTATTTGTAGTTAATACCCCAATTAACTTTCAAATAATCAATTCCGTGGATTATGATTTAGTACGACCAGGAGTACAAGTACATTGATGTGTAAATTGAATAAAATGTTCGAATTTGAATGCTATCTTTACGTAAAATTAAGTGAAACAATTTATTTAACTCTTAAGTATATGTATCCAATTTTAAAATACCTTTACGAATTATGTAAAATATATCAAAATTTAACATTTTTTATCTGTTTAATTTTAAAGTTACCTGAGAGTCTCATAATTGCATCTCACATGCAATTTATTCGATCGTAAGCGACACATTTATTCAAAAAATTAGCTCATTTTTTTTTGAACAGGTAAAATTTATTTAAAAATGTTATTCTCTATATATTTAAAAGTATTATAAATTTTCCCTTTGGAAAATTGCATAAAAAATTCAGAATTCGGATTTCCTCTTTTTTCTACTGCTGCAATGTCCTAACAAGACTTGTTATGGATCTTTTCTAATAAAGCATTATTCTAACAGCGAAACCCCATAAACATGCATCATAATATTTTCTGTTTGTAAAAATTTATTTATTACTTGACCAAAAACAAAAAAAGAAAAAAGTTAGCTTTTTATTTAAAAAAAAATTCTTTTTTTTAATGTAGATAGATGCATTTTATCTATAAAAACAAAATTGCAACGTTATTTTTCATCATTATTATCAAAAAAAAAAATCATTTTCTTGTGTTTTTAATGGAATAGTGATGTGAAGCAAAGTTTCAGCTCGAAATAAACTAAACAAAATATCTATTAACAAAAATTTTGTTTTTTTTAGTTAGGAGGTTTCTTACTGTACTATTGAATAAATTTAATATTCGTTAACACCTAAAAAAGTATTTTCCACTCCATATACTAACGGTCCATATAAAAAGCTTTAAAGAAAGACTATTTACAACTGTATACATCTAATGATGTTTTAGAAATGAGAAGATTTATTCTCAACATCAAAATTCTTTGTAGTTGGTCATCATCTTAAAAAGATAAAAGTCTTTGAACTTTACATTCATCGCAAATGAGAAACTAAGTAATAAGTATGGTACGAAATGTGCTCTTAGATGATGTTTTTAACTTTCGTGCCTGATTAAAATAAATAACTAATAAAATTTCAATATTCTTCATTCAAGTTTGATTACTTGTGACAAAGAATTAAGTTTCAACGAACCACATCTATATCGAAATTTATTAATACCATAGATATAGATGGACCCTTTTTTCTAATTCTTTTGCCTTACATTTTTTTTATTGGCCATCAAAATTAATAAATTTTTGCTTTTACTTTCTTTTTTTTTTTCAAAATGCAGCTAAAATCTATTTACGCAGTCACAAAAAAATTATTTTGCATTTTGACATCCCTTATTGTTCTTCATAATAAAAAACAACAACCACCATTAAAAATATATTTGTGTCACGGATTTTTTTTTTTTTCTAACTATATATATTTTTTTTTCATAAAGTGAAATGCATCATTTATCAAAAAAATAAAAATACAAAAATAATAATAAATAAACAAAAATAAAAAAAAAACCAAAAAACAAAAGGGATCCCCATTTCAACCATGAATGTAATCAAAATGCATCATCATCAAAAACAATAACTCTCTATTAATTTCAATTTTCGGCTGCATATATCTATGTCATCATTGTGCATTATACAACATGCAACATCAACTAAAACAAGGATATCATTGTCATCGCCATTATTGTCATCATCATCACCCATGTCATCCGTAGTAACAACTAATGTTTAGATATTTTTTGACCACTGCATTGTCCGCAAAAAAAATAAAAATAATAAACAAAAACAAACATTATTTAAAAAAAAAATTGTTAGACGTGCATTAATCTCATTTGACTGCAAAAAATGCAAATTAGAGTTATTACCATATACCAAAAAAGGGTTGAATTTTTGGTTTATTGTTTTTCTTTTATTTATTATGTACATTATTTCTAACAGTAACTATAGTACAATATTCTATTAGTGCATTACATGAGACAGTACATATTGTTAAATTGAGCAATATGAACAACTTTTATGGAATTTCATTTCAATTTTATAACATTTCCAGATGTGGAATCAATATAAAATATAAAAATTAAAATTTTGATAATCGGTAAATTGTACTTATTAGTTTCACTCATTGGCATTGCTTTGCCGGCCTTCTCTGGAAAAATGTTGAAAGATTCTCCTTTCAAATATTATAATTAAGTCATTTAATTTATAGTTTATTAATTTTTAGTTTATTAAATTTATAGTTGATAATTTGTTGAAAATTTCTTCAAATTTTGTTCAATCCAATAATATCTTATCCGGAAATTTTTAAGCCTGAATAATTAGTATACATACATCTATCATCGACTACGTTATACTATTAAGTAAGTTCCAATAAATAAAAATAACATGATTTGTTCAACATAAACATTCATCGTTCGTTGATTAAATTGTTAAAATGTTGAAAGCCTTAAATGAAAAAAAAAAAAACAGGACTAATCACAAAATAGAGTCTAACATTTTACCCTTTCCGAAAACAATATTTTTGTGATGCAGTTTTGTGCAAAAATTATTGCACATTGCGGTTAATAAATCAACTTTATTTTTTTTTTCGTATATATATATTTCTTTTATGAATTCAGAAATTTGTCAATGTCGTTAACGATTTTTATAATTTTTTTTTTAGGTTGTCGGTTATTTTGCTTAATTTTTTCATATTTATATTCAATTTTATTGGGCTTCATGTGCACTGGTCATGATTATAACGTGTGTTTCTTATTTCAAAAATAACGAAAAAAAAACAAACATTTACTTCTCTGACTAAAATCACTGTGCACGATCAACAAAAATAAAAGGTGCATATTGCATATTGTATATGTATGTAGGTAACTGAGGTGCAAAAAATAAATAAATAAATATCAGATGATTTCTCATAAAAAAAATAAATTGATGGATAGTTTTTGAATAAAACATAAAAATCTACTTCACCTTTCAATTGAAAAAATGAAAAAATAAAAAAATTAAATTAAATAAAATAAAAAAAATGTAAATATCGCATATAAATGAACATTAATTTAAAAGCCAGTAATTATGGTGAATGTTAAGTGTTTGGTCAGCTAGAGATCTTATCACATAAACACACATAATGTAATCTGTTAATTAACCTATACCTAGTTTGAGATCCGACTGGAAGATCTCGCATTCTAACCTATATATAGTTAGAAATTATACCTATTTCAATATTATTACCAATTGCCTTGCACACAATATCCGACTTCTCTTATCTTCCCCTAAAAATATATTTAAGCCCCCCGGAGTCTATGTGTAAGAAAATGTGGCATGCTTGTAATTCATAAAATAGAAATTTATTTTCAAAAATATCAATATTATTGCATTATAAAACATAATACATTAATTCAATTTCATGTCTCTTATCGTTTTTAAAATTAAAATAGATACAAATTGTAATTAAAAAAAACGAAAAAATAAACCTTATGCACATACTTTGTTTTGTATAATATTATTTTAATCTGGAGTGATAAATTAACTAACATAGCGAGTAAATATTTAAAAAAAAAAAATAAAATAAAATCTCCTCCAATTAAACTAAATTACCGAAAAATTTGTTCAAGTACTTAAATGAAATTACGAAAGAAGTTTTTTTGTTTTTTTTTTTTTTTAATTATCTTTCAGCAATTAAACCGCGCTTTTTTGATCAACCAGTATTAATGTAAACATGTCGCTTGGATCCAATAAAGAGAAAAATGGAACATTAAATAATGATTTGAGTTTTTTTTGTTTTCTAGATTCTGTATACGAAATCCATAGATGAGATTGTGGAATCTAAAATATCGATAGCCGAGTTTTGAATTTTTTCTGAATTACAATATAGTTATTATCGTCATTAGGACAAATTAGTTACTTCACTCCTTCGAATCGCACCTGAATTGAAGATCTGATGGTCAGTTTTTAATCTCACACATCAACCTTTTAGATTTATAATCTCATTTTCTGTAGTTTGTAGTATTTTACATATTTTTTGTAGTATTTTCTTTACATATAAAGAACTCCCAAAAATTATAATAAGAATATTGTAAGTGCGTTAAAATATTTAAATTATTGATTTCAAACTATTACAATTTCAGCTCTCAATCACCCTATTTTGCAATTTTACTAAAAATTTACTCAAATCTCTCAATGAGATTCTGGTATATTTGTTGCATTCATGTGTATTGATATAAAATTCATATATTTTTATAATTAATATATATAGTGATAAAGTGATTTGAAATTGAAATTATAATACGTATATTTGGCTTTTTATTAGAGTAAGAATATTTTACTTTCAAGAAAATAACTTTTAAAGCTAACTTACTGTCTGGACCAAATCGCGAAAAAGTGTGATAGATTATTTCTTAAGATTTCATGATTTATTAAATAAATATCACAAACTGTTATCAAAGCGAAGCTCTTATCAAACAAGAAAAAAAAAACAAGAGAATCTAAAATAATTTATAAATAATCTCATTACAAAATTTTACTTAATTAAAAGATTAAGGAAAAAAAGTTTTTTTTTTTAAGTTTACATATTGGTCTTTTTAATTTAAAATTTATCTCAATTTCGTTTCATTAACTTAATCCAACAAATAAGATTGTCGTTTGAAATTAAAATGAGGAAAAAAAAAAATTATAATTTTCACCTGTGTGTTTACATAAATCTTTAAATAAGAGGAAATTTAATCAGTATGTTTATTTCGTATTTTTGTTTCTTATGTTTATTTTTTTACCACCTCTGAAAGAAGGAAAGCCATAGTAGATATTCCAATTTATCGATTGTGAATAATTTCTACAAAAAACGTTTAATCTTTTATTTCTTGGCAGAAGTGAAGTAAGTAAAAATGATGTTTGAACAGAGTTTTCGAACCCACAAAAATGTTGTTCACTTAATATATAAAAATGCTACATACTTAATTGAACTCAATTTTTGGAACTCTTTTATTTGATCCAGATTTTCAAATTCTAAAGTTATTTGAAGTATTTGGGACATAATGTTCCTAGGAATACAAACATTTTTTCCTTAAGATATTTCAATCTAATTATATTGCAAAATTATTTTAAATATGGAGAAGTCAAAACTTTATTTAATTTCATTGATATTATTTTTTCGTTAAGATGATAATATGTAAACAGAGTGATAAGTATATGCAAAGTGGGTAGCCGCCAACACAAAAACTTCTGAATAGTAGCAATAAGCCGCATTTTGTATATGAATAAACAAGTTAGCAGATGATTATGAATACGTAAATAGTCAAAGTTAAATATTAAAGTCAAAAAAAAAAAAATAGAAACATAAAAGAGAAACAAATATAATGGAAAAAAAACGCACAGTAAATGTTTATCGTTGTCGCATATTTTACAAATATTTAATTTTAATTGTAATATTTTTATGGTATGGTTTAATTTAAAAAAAAATGTACAAAATCACATGTAAATAATTTGTTTATTTCTTTTTTTGTTGAATTTAGTAATGGTTTATAAAAATATTAAAAATAATCAATTATATAGGTATACGCATTCCTAATTAGTTTTTCTTCATCTACTTTTTAATTTATTTCAGTTTGTTTTCAAATTTGAACAAGAGCTCCATTAAAGTGAATATATAGGCATAAAAGTTCATAAGGCACCATAATGCCAATTACTATTCACAGTAACATTGGTTATAGACACTCCATGACTTTGTTTTGATTATGTAAATATATAATGATATATGTATATAAATTTCAATTCTGTACTTAGCGTAATTTAAGAATATTTCTATTTACACACAATTTAAACATAACAATGATAGCTTCAGCTGACACCTTTTCTAAAACTTCCACTGCTCAAGGTTCCATGTTACTTTTTAGGAATTACTCGACGTTAAAATGCATGAAATTTAAGATTTATTTTATTGTTTTCAATCTCAACATAAATTTTACGAAGTCCATCATCACACAATTGCTATGTTAATATGTAATGTTATATACATACGTATATAATTATCAGATATGTGGTTTGGGAAAAAAAATTATTTGGGTTCAGTGATTTATTTTACATAAAGAATTTTTTTTTTTTTTTACTTTCTTCTATATACTTTTAAAAAATACTTACTTACGTACATATATTTACTTTTATTTTTATTTTATAATAAATAATAGAGCACATAAAGAAAAACGCGTATAATACATTATGTTTTTTTTTTCAAAGTTATATATTTCTTTTTATTATTTTTTTTAACTTTTTTTTATATATATATATATATATATATATATATATAAAAAAAATCTTCGAAAAACCACATAATATCATAATAATAATAATAATAATAATAAAAAAAGAGAATTTTTATTAATATACGGAAAAAACGATAGTACAATATCTAAAAAAAAAAAAAAGAAGAAAAATCAACAGGTGTCCCAAGGCCATTCACAAAATAATAATAAAAAAAAAAGAAAATATAATATTTTCCCTCTTACACAATTTTCTTGGGTTCTGTACGTAAAAAGGATATAAATGCGTGCGTGTAAAAAAAAAAACTATATATACATAAAAATGTTGAAGACTATTTTATGTACACACAAGGCTATTCGATATACATAAATTTTTTTATTTTCTTATCAAAACATGTATATAAAATTTTATATATAGTTTAAATATGAAATTTTCCGTGTTTTTTTCTTTCATAAATGTAAATTTTCTTTATATAAATAAATATTTTAAATATTTCTTAAATGAAAAATTTCAAATTTTTTCTTTTTTCAAAAAAACAAAAATTATATGATTTTGAAAATTTTTATCACAACATTATTTATTATTTTTATATGTAAATAAAAAATTTTATATAATATTGAATTTTTTATTTTAATGCTCTTAAATTGCAGGAAAATTATGTTTGCGCAATTTTCCTTAAAAAAAAAATTCTATAACTTTTTTTTTTGTTATTTTATTTAGTATTATTTTTATATTTTATGTTTTTGTATTATTTTAGAGAACCTTATATTGTATAAATGTGTTTGCGTACATTCAAAAAGGACAAAAATTGCAAAAAAATAAATTAAAAAAAAATTCTATAAAGGATAATAAAAAGGAAAAAAAAACAAAAATCCCATAAAATTTGAGTTATTTATTACTCTCTTGAGTTATTACCAAGCTCTCAGTTGTTATTTTGTCTTGCCAAGGGGATGTACATACTATTCTATGATTATTATTTCATTTTATATATTTTTTTTCTAGATATTTGATATTGTGTAGTGTATTTAGTAGATATTAAAAAAAAAAAAATTAAGGCATAATAATATTCTGAATGTTAATTTTATATCGTCATTATAATTTGTTTTTTTTTTTAAAAGGAAAGCAAATTCTAAATTTTCCAAATAACATTTAATTTATTATACACTTATTTCCTTGATATAAAAAAAAATTTCATGTTTAACATTTTTGTTTAGTAAAAAAAAAAAATTTTAAAAATTTAGGAGTGGAACATTAATACTACATTTATTCTACTCTTTGAAATAACACTGTGAATTTAAACAGTAGATTTTTTTTTTTATATTTGTTTTATGTTTTTACTCTAAGGTAAGAGTAAATATAAAAAAAAAACCAAAAAAAAAAAATAAACTTCAAAACATATACGTAAATTTAACTATAGTACAATATGACCTTGAAGAATTTTTCATTCATAAAAAACATATGTACTAAAAAATTTGTATTTTGTTGTTATTGTTTTTTGCTGTTGTTAAAGTACATATACAATATATTATTTTTTTTCTTTCTTTTTACCTGCAAGAAATTATCTACAAAAATTACAGTAATTTATGCAAAATGTTCGTGAGAAGTTAAAAAAAAAAAAAAAAATTATAATTGCATAGGTGCAATTTCACGCACATGTTCTTTTTTTTTCAACTTTTCTTGCATTTGGAAAAATTGTAATATAAATTTACAAAGAAATATGTATATTAACCTTAAATTTATAATTTTTAAGAAAGGAGGAAATAAATAAATGAAAAAAAAAACTAAGGGAATCAAAAATTTCACACAACATGGATTTTGAAATATTTTGCTGATACTGTGTATAGTAGAACCTATAGGGTAAAATTTCAGCAATAATCGTCTTTCTCTCGTCCATTTATGTTAATTATTTTGTACATAATGTCTATATAAACAGGTAAACATTATTTCATATTTTTTTTCTTAAGTTTCACTTATAGCAGTAGGTATATAACCATAGATTGTATTTTAATTGTTTTTAAATTTTGTTATTAACTTTTGACATAAATTATTTGTATAGAAAACAATAAGTAAAAACCATATTTTGTACCGTCTATTTCGGTTTCTTTGAAATTTGAAATATATCGCAGTTCCATTTCTGTTACATTATTTTGTATATTTAAGAACCAAATTCATATATACTAAAGTTGTTGCCAAATTAATATACAATTTAACATTTTTAACTTCTGTAAATTAAAATCCCGGATTACCAAAATATAAGTTTTAAAGAAAGTTAAACTATGATTAAAAAAATCATTAATTTTTGCAAAATCTCTGTAAAATTTTATCAATTCAATATATTCAAGTATCTAAATTAAATTGAACGCATTTAATAACATCAGAATCTTCTAATAATAGATAATTCCTTAATATGTCTTTTAATAATAAATATATTAATGTTTCTATATACACAGAACTCTTAGTAATCTTTTTCACTGCTGATTTTCATATAAAATGCTAAGTAGGTATATATATAACCATATTGTTAAACCTAATACTAAAATTGAAATATAAATCTTTTATAGTCAAATCAAAATCTTTAATTAATGGGAAAATATTTCGAATCGAATGAGCAAAAAATAATTAACTCAGAATGAAATAAAATATAATAATCCATAAATTTTATCAGGATACATTAACGGTCACGATTTATCCTTTCTGCATTTTATATACATAAAAACATGTATACATACGTATGTATATATATATTTACTTATTATATAAAAAAAATATTAAAATTTACCTACAATAATATCGCCGTTCTGCTCATTTTTATAACCCCTACACCACCGGAATGAGGGGAGATAAAATTTATTATTAATTTTAATGAGTCGGGATAAAAATAAATATATTTTAAGGGTTTTTTTTTTAAATATTAACAATGTAACATATTTAAACACTAAATACAAGAGCTACTAAATATTTATATTGATTTCATTTAATCCACGGTTGACGGTCATTATATAATTATTAAGGTGTTTTTGAAAATTGTAAATAATTAAATATTTTAGTGGTACTAACAATACTATCTTTGAATATTTGAACAAGCTAAATTACAGGTGACTTTTACCTTAAAAATTATTTTTTATCTAACGTTTTATGCGCATTAAGTTAGCACTTTGGATAATAATCTCATAAATTCAAGCCAAATAACTTTAGAGAAAAAATAGAGCAGTACCTCATAAATAAAGTTCGGAGCCCATTTTCAACATTTCGATTTAAGATACTTTACTATTAAAATACAACCACGGACTTATTTTCTACATTCCTCTAATGGATATCTATCTTCCCTAAGAACCCACTAGGAAAATTATTTTGGGAAAATTATTTTGGCTCATGGCTGGGTTACGTAACTCCCAAGCCCAAATTGGAGAATCTCATTCTTAATTCGAGGTCAAAGTGAACGAATGCGAATATTCGGCATTCGAGGAATTGATATCGATTACGCAGTTCATTAGCTATAAGATAAGCATTGAAGTGGAGCAAGGACGGACATATACATAGCCCGTTTTTTATTTTTGTTAGATTGAGGGCTGAAAACAAAATTACAATAATTACAAATAGCCATCTTTAAGAAGGAAGAATAATAATTAAAATTAAATTGTTTACAATGCGTCTGCTGGTCATTGAATCATAATTTCTAACACACTGATGATAACCACTCTCAAATTCAACTATTCATTGAGGCTAAAATTTCTCAACGATTGGGTGGTCTACCTTATAAAAATTGCAAAAAAAAAAAACTAAACTAAATTTTCACAAATAATACCGCGCCGCCGGAGAATTTATTTTCATATATTATTTTGAAAAGTTATGATGTTTTCTAAACACACAACTTTTTTCCTTGAAATTTCTCGCATATAAAATCATAAATTTATTTCCTTGTTTTTTTTTGTTTTTTCTCTGCTGAATTTCTACGAGAAACACATATACAAAGAACATTTTTGGCCGTTAATAAATGTGTCTGAGTGCATTATTTTAATGTCACTGATAAATCATTTTTATGTTCATGGTAAATCAAGGAATGTTATATTCTTATAAGTTATAACTATTATTATTATTATTATTATTTTATTCCTTTTTTTTATTATTATTATTATTATATAGAATATGGAATATAGTTGCAAATTCTAAATGGGCTTTCGGGGAGTTTTGGTTTTGACTCATTTTTAGTTATGAATAAACTATTTTGAATGAAATAATACTCGTGAAGACATAAATTTATTTTTTAATTTTTTTTTATTTTTTTTTTAATACCATTTTATAAAATTTGTTTCATAATTTAGTATTATGTATATTGTTTGTAAGTAAATATACTATGAGGGATACATAAAGAATAACAATAATTTTTTTTTCATTATTATTGATTTATAGTGTACATAGAAATGAATAAAAAACAGATTTAATAAATATTAATTGTTTCACAGTTAAAAAAAAAAATTTAATTTATTTTCAAATTAAACAAGAAATTTGAATGATAACATAAACATTAATTTATGATAAATTACAAAATTTTTAAGTGAAATAGATAAATTTGAATAATTATTGACATATTGACTCTAGAACTAGACTACTAAAAAAAATCATTAAAAATTATTTACAAATTAAGTATGTCGGCATATGATATAAATATTAATTAGAATTTCCGGCAGAATATTAATAGTTTCTACTTAAACTTTCGGTTATTAATTTCCATCTAGATATTCTAGATTACTTACAAAAGAAATAATTTTGTAAAACGAATTTTAAGTTCTAGTTAACGAAGCAACATGCTTTGCCTAATTATCTACACCCTATTTTTACCTAAAAATTTTCTTCCAAATTTCATTTTAATTATTTCCTTCTAAAATTCTAAAAACTTTTGGCTTCAATTCCTATGTATTTATATACATTCAAGCCAAAATACAACATTATATTCATGTATTATATCATTAACAATTCATTCAGTTAAAAACTATTTTTATACATTTAATAAAATCATAATAAATATAAAATATATAATATATATAATACATAACTGAATATTAAATAATAATAAAATACAAAAAAAAAAATAACAGCGAAAATTCTGGTGGCAATATTATGCTTCGCTTTTTGAATTATGATTATGATTCCGCGAAAACATTTACCACTACTTTTGTTGTAAATATATTTTTAACTATATAGAAACATTATAAAAATATATTATACAAATATATAATATCCCTATTACATAAAAACATATATATTCCAATTACATCACAATTTTTAGTTTTAATGTTTTTATTGTTATTTATTATAGTTTTCATAAAATAGCATACATCATACCACAACATTGGATATTCTGTACTTTTTGAATATTTACGAGTATTATTAACAGAAAAAAATGTAATGTTTGCTGTTGCAACAGCAGCCGACAATTTGAAAACTGATAAATATAATATAAAATATATATAGAACATAAATAAATTTTAATACATTCAGTTTTATTACTATTATATATTATTATTACTATATATGATTATTTTATATATGTATATAAGTAGTTAAATGTATATTACATATATATAACATATTAAATGTTCAAAATTAGTGTTATATGTGTTTTTAAAGGATCATTATTATTAACCAATTTTACATATTATTAATATTAATATGGTTTATTATTATTGTTATTAATATTACTATTTTGAGAGAATAAATTATTATTAGCTTTAATATTTAGTGCGTATTTTATGACTTATGTATGTATAATGTCTACAGCAATAATTTTAAAGAATAAATTCATATTATTTAATAAAATTTTAGATGTTTATTAATTAAAATTCCATAATCACTTGCGCAAACTTAATTCTTATTTTAATGTTATAATATATAGTCTCTCTATGTAAATAAATTATTTTTAGCATATTATAAGGTACATAGAAGTAAGATTAAGTTATAAGAGAAATATTTATTCATTAATTAAAAAGTTGTATCTTATTTTTTTGCTTTCAATTTACCAAACTTTATTATAGATTTTAAAAATTAATTTGAAAAAATATATAGATACTTTATACTACCCTTAGTAATTGCGTTATAAAAAAAATGATAAATTCATTCATTACAAATTAACTTCGTATATTATATTTTCATAATTTATATTTGATATTCTCTCATTTATTATTTTTTTAACAATTCAACTATTAAGAGGCAGTTTTCATCATTAACATCACAATATATGAAGTTCATAAAAAAATTAATAAAGTTTTAATTTATATGATGATAAATATTACAAAAAATTTATACAGGGTTCTGAATAGAATCTGTCGAATGCAAGCCTACAGTTATATAATATAATAAACCTAAAATTCTTCTAAATAAAGGTCGTTTTAACTTTTGGCAAAACTAACAACCTGACATTCATATTCGTGATTTATTAATTAAAAAAAAAAATTATATTTAACTTTATAAATGTATGTTTCTGAATTAAAGATTAAATGTTATTAGACTTATTCTCACCCATGATACTGTAAATAAGTCTAAGTTCCATTTTCAAAGTATTGTACTGACAAATTGACATTTGAGAAGGGAAATTTTTTTAAAACAAATTTATAATAAACTCTAGAAATATATTTCTGGATTAAAAATGCACAGTTAAATCAAAATATATCTATATGTAGGTTTAAAAATCCGTATTAAACCGGATTTATATGAGTTCCAGATTTTAAATGTCAAACTTTATTCTTCATAAATCATTAAAGTTACCGACTCATACATAAGCAGGAGATAAAATGTTTCAGTTTATCCAAAAAGCCTTGAAAAAAAAAAGAAAATAAAATACCGAAAAGTCATAATTTATATATTATATATGTTTTTTTATTTTCTGACTTTGTCTCCCTAGAAAAATATTAACTTCATTGTGTTTCGCACATAAAATTCAGGTTAATGTGATTGAAAAGATGATTTTTAAATTATTTTTTTCTTGAATCTTTTTTTTTTTGATAAAATTAATGCTGCTATAAAGAAAAGCATATCGAATTACGGACAAAAAATACGCAATTTTAATTTTTATTTTCATATGTAGTAAAATTAAACGATTTGTATGTTGAAATTCCAGAATCAATTTGGAATAAAATAGAAATATTTATTTTTCTGAATTGTCAAATATGTATTTTATGTTATTGTTATTCGTTATAGAAATTTTTAAGTACCTACATATTTTAGATATTTTTATGCTTTTATAATGTAGGTTCTATCAAGACTGATCCTTATATTAATATTCCTTAATAACAACAGAAACTATTATATTGCAGATTTCACTCGATACAGTTTTTAACTTAAAAATTAAACTTCAATTAATAATTCCTGTATTATTTTATTTCTAGCCTATTTTTACCATTTATAGATATTCCTAAAGATTGAACTTAAAACTTATATCAATCAACCTATTCAACCTAATTTCATTCTTGTATTTTTAAAATGTTATGCGTATAATAAATAATATGAATCTTACTGAACTCTATAAGTAAATATAAAAAACCATATAAAAGAAGTAATTTTATTAAACTATTAAATATCTGAAAAATTTACAAAATATATTGGAATCCATTCTTTATTTGAATGACAAACAACATACTATGTACAAACATATAATATACAATTATATATATATTCTGTTTAAGTTATTCAACTTCAAAATGAACATAATAAATGTATATAAAAATTGTTTCATTTCTTTTATTATAAGTATTTTTCAACTGCTCTGATTGTAAATATATATTTATATCGGGATATTGGATAACATTTTGCAAAATACTATAAATACATCTTTCAGGAATAATAAAGATTGTCTTGTCTTGCATAATGTGGCTCATTTAAGAATTCCAAAATGCAATAACGTCACGAGAATAAAATACCAAGGAGACAATAACTCACACACGTTTACATAATGGGCTATAAATTACCATCGCACCGTGTGCCAAACAAAAGGCCATTATGTTTATATATTTACAAAGAATAAATATAAAATAAAAAAATAAAAAAAAATAAAGGGAAAAATTGTATCAGCACAAATCAAAGTGGTGTACCTTTTTCTTAAATAAAAAAAAAAATTAAAATTCAATGTTTTAATGTGACAAGTGTAAAAATTAAAATATTTAAATATTTTAGAAAGTTTTCAAAAAAAAATTAATTATCAATTTTATATCAATTTTGAATTGATTGTACTGATTAGAGTTGGGTTATCCAAAATAGTCAAGATTATTGAAGACGAAATAATAAAACGAGCATCTTAATGTTGTGATTCGTCTAGATCTAGATTCTAGATCAATATTGTAAAGGCTTAGAACATTACGCTAGAATTATAGGAATTCCATAAAGTACGACTGTTCACAGTATTTTCGATGAATTAAACATTAAAATTTGACTCACTTGTCTAACTTTTATTTGCATTTAAATTTTATTATAATATTTTTAAGTGGTTTTCCTTTCAAAAATGAAAAACTAATCGATTTCAATTCTTGGAATGTCAAAATATGCGCAATCTTGCAATCTACGATTTCTAGTTTGGTTGTTAAAGATTCTCAATCAGCCACAGGTCGAAATAATTTTCATATAAATTTTATGTAGCTATTTTACATATGTATTTTCAAAAGTTTTAATGGATAATTATGGATAATTAGTTTTAATGGATAATTAGTGTAATATTGATTGAGAAACTTAAAAAACTATAACACCCCGATTGTTTTCAAGGGTTCGTTCTAGGCTCTGGATTAGTAAATGATATAAGACCAATTATTGATATATTGTATATTGAAGAAACCTTAAAAATGTTTGTGATCAAGATATAATAAAATTAAGATATCTAAAATTGAAATATTAAAAATTAGCCTCGTACTTCATTTATGAGTAACTGTTCTAAATTTTTTTTTTGTATGAAATCGATCAAGAAGGAGTATTGATCATATTATCATTATTTTAATTCGAAATTTTTTTTTCCTGAAACTTAAGATGAAGAAACTGTCCAAAAAACTTTATTTTTAAGAAGAAAAACTGCTGGTGCACAAATTTATACCATTAGGATATTTATGTCGTCGTCAGGAATAACAAAACAAAACAAGGCAAAATAAAAAAAAAAAAATTGAATTTATAGACTTTACCATTTTACTTTGAATTTTCCAAACAAATAAAAACAAATAACAACAACTAACTCTTTCATATTATATATAGGTATAAATAAAAGTTCCCTATTGCAGCATTTAGTAAATAAGAAAATATAGTTTTTTTTTTCTTATAGGTTTTATTAATAATAAAATGAGAAGAAAAATAAAAAAAAATCGAAAATGCAAGAAGCTTTTTTTTTTTATTTATTTTTGGGAAATAGGTGCACAATAAGTCTCATAAATCGAAAAAACATTTTTTATATATTTTATTATTCTCATTGTAGTTACCTTTAATAAAATTAAAAGCTTGCACAGCATATATAAGTACTACACAGTTACCTTCTTAAATTATATATACACGTATGTACATTATTTGAAGAATTTTATTTTTATATTATTTTCTTTTACTGTGCACATTTTGACATCCAAAATTTTTATTTTTGAAGAAATTAACGCTAAATTTTCAGGGAGTTCAACGAGTAGGTTCGTTTTATACAGTATATCGTAATATTGTTCACAAGGTTCAGGTATTATGATGTTGGAAATTCATTAATTTATAACAATTATTCTGTTTTTAGTTACAAATCATGAAAACGAATCTTTTAATTTGTAAAAATTCTTTGTTATTCTGGGATCGATTCAATATGTATAGTTTAGAAATCACTACAATTTTTCTTCTCCTCTGAAAGAACAGATTTATGCTACAGCTATAATTTCTGTAAATCCCTTGATAAGTATACATATAGCTTAAATGGAACTGGTGGATGTCTATAAAATGATTAGTTATTTTAATATATTGTTGACTATAGTATAATATTCGACACAAAAATTTCATATTACAATAAAATTTATTTTGTAAATTATTTTTCGGCACAAAAACAATATGAAAACCAATGTTTGCTACAATTCATTCGCCATATAGATTTTTGGCCGAGTAATTATATTTTTAATGCAAGATTAATATGCAATTATAATAATCTTTCTGCTATATTATCTTGTGTAATGTAATCTTATTCAAGTTCGCGCAACAGGCGTTGCCTACCTACATATATTTAAATTAATGAATTACTGTCAAAGTGTCAATAATAAGTTTTTTAATTTAATTTGTAAATCCACTCATCGACCTAAATCACTTAATTAATGATAATGGTTGCCGCACCTAAGTTTAATAAAATATGCCTATCAGGCTTGAATTAGTTGATATAGAAATAAAATATTACTATTTTAATCGTACATGTTAAGGTACTGGACATTTAATGTCATAATTTTCGAGAAAATGAAAGTTCCACTTCAAGCATTACTTGCATTACTTCCAGTCAGATCACAATATATTTTCTTTTAATCGATAGTGTACAAGAGGCTTCAAATAAATCGCGCAAAAAAAAAATCTAAGATTTATTATTTATAAAATTTTTAGAAAATTTTTCCTTCATAAAAAAAAAACAAAATAAATAAAATTTATCCTTTTATATACATACAGATATGTATATCTTTTATCTTAGAGAAAAACCAATAAAATAATGGTGACTTATAAAATAAAAAAAAATGTTTCTAGTGAGATCACAAATTCTAAAATATAATTTTTAATTTATTCTTTTTGTTTTTCCCTTTTGTTCGCTTTTTTTCTCTTCTTTCTCGATAGAAATAAATTCACATATCAAAAATCAATTTTAACAAAAATCTAAATTTATAAAAATAATATATTTTATAGTCTCAGAATTTCATGGTGGTGATGACAAGATTTATGAGCCAAAAATAACAAAAAAAAATAACAAAAAAGCAAAAAAAATAATAAAATAAAAATAAAATAAAGAGCAATATAATAAAAAATCTAAAGAAATCAATCCAAGTAAAAGTCTACTGGCGTGTGTATTCAATTTTTGCTTCAAGGGTAACAGATTTTCTTTTTCTTAATTTTTCAGGACTTTATTTTGTTTTTGCGCGCATCCAAAAATTTGTAATTTATGGGATGTGTGCTTTTCAGAAAAAGGGTCTCATTTCTACCTAAAAATGATACAGCAATATAATGTATAAAGAAAAAAAATATATATTGTATAACAGAAAATTCCAAAAAATTTATCTTTATTTTACTTTTTTTTTTCTTGTTTCGTTCGTAGATAAAGTGATGATGTAAATTTATGTGAATTTAAGGAACCTATAATTTTATGCTGCCAATATATATATTTTATGCGAATTTTTGATAGAATTTATGTAAGCAAAAAAAAAAAAATCAACGATTTAATAAAAATAAAATTTGATAACAATACTGATTCGTAGTTTGCATACACACATAATGATGAATATTAATTGAAATTATTATTAATTTAGCACATTTAAGAATTGATGTGACAAAATCTTACTGAAAGCTAGAACTAAAGATATAAATGTGTCAAACGAACACATAGACCACAATATGATTGTAAATTACAGAAAAAACCGTAACGATTTTGTTACTTTAAAATTTCTATACGTAAAACTAATAAAAACTTAAATTAATAAATGACTTCTCTGACGATAGAATAAAATTAACAGACCATATAACTACATTATTAGTAAAATATACTAAAACGAAAGAAAGCAATAATAATAATAATTTTTTATGGCCTTCATTATTATTACTATTATTATTTTTTTTAATATATAAATTTTAATATTTTTGTCTCCCTACACATAAAAATTCTTGACATTTATAATAATTAATCGGATGATTTACAGCTCCTGTTTTATGTAACTCATAAATTTACCTATATTTTTTTTTTTTTTTCATTCATTCATTAATTGTTTGTGTATTTGTATTAATGTCCTTTTTTTATCACCCAAAAAATATTTTAATGCCCAAAAAAGGGTTAAAATTTATTTGCGTAACTTATACAATTTTTTACACATCCAAAATTTCAATATATATATATATATACTTATAACATGTATATAGTATAGATATAATAATATATATAAAATATGAAAAAGGTGATTTATTTCTATATGTGTATTATAAACCCAACAGTCATGTATTTTTATGCTAAATAGTTAAATTATGCTAAAATATATTAAAATAAATGTTTACTACCAATTTGTGAAAACTGCCAATTCGAATAGGAATTTTTTATTTAATTACATGTAGTTCAATAAATCCAGAAAAGTAACAAATTCTATATATGTAGTTTTTTTTTAATAATTATCTGTCGTAAAACTTAAGTGCCTCACTTTTGTGATCCCGACAAATAATAAAGTTAGATTTCAAAATAAATTTATTAGTAATTTAATTTTTATTTGTTTTTTTTTTTTTTGGAACTCAAAGAAATTTCTATTTTAATTGGGATTATTAATAAAGAATAATAATGTTCAAAATCTTTTGGAGGTTTAAAGAACAAACATTTTAATAGTTTCCGACTTCATTAACATTGATTTCTATAAACGAAAAATATTAGAGAAGAATCAATGTACTATTTCTTCTAAAAAAAAAAGTCAAATAAAATTGAATGAAACAAAATGGAACTAGAGAAAAGTCAATTGACGTAGTTAATCAGATCGAGTTTTCTATGCTTAGTTTCGGTGTCATAAAAAATTAAACCAAACAAGATGAATATTCTTCACAATGTAAGAAAAACATTAAAAAAAGTTGTTTATTTTTGCACAGCTTTAAGGGTGAAGAGTGAATAGCCTCCAGAAAATATGAAAAAATAAATAAGTAATTTTAAGTAATAAGGCACAGTTAAGTGCGACCTAGTAAGTAGAACTAGTGAAGAATAATCGTGAAATAAAACTACAAAAATCTAAAGTTTTATATTTTACACAGTCGTTCAGAATTATTAGTTCACAGTAATTAATCGAACATGTACTACTACGGATGAGGGCTACACTATTTCTTCTCCAGAAAGATCTTACAACTTCATAGTTATCTTCTTTACAACATCAAAAGAAAATTTATATTTTAACTATCGTAAAAAAAAAAGTTGTTTTTTTAATTCAAAATGTTACGTATAGTAGAATATAAATTTACCAAATTTTTTCGCAGATCTCAAATCATATGAACATAATATGACAATACATAAAAATAAATAATTATGTTCACTTTAATTAGCTACGGTAAAGGATATTATTATTTTTTTTTTTTTTACATATTTTTTGTTATTTATTTATATAACATATATATTTATCTACCTAGTAGCTGGTATATAATCGTAATAATAAAATAATATAAAAAAAAAACTTTTTAAATTTTATTATCGAAATGAATAAATAATAATAAATAACTCGCTAGTAGTTAAGTCAGTTGTTATTTATAGCAAAATTCAAAAATTTATGAGTATTTCACTATAAAATTTTGTTGTTGAATGAAGGTAGTCGTTATATCCTTTTTTTTTTTACTGAATTTCTGATTTTTACATTTTAAATTTATAATATTTGAGGGTGCGATTAATTTTTATCTCTCTTCATCCAAAAAACTATAAGAGTGTATTTTTATATATTTATAATATTTATGTAGGTAAATAAATATAAGTACAAACTTATTTATATATATAATATATTATTATTGTTATAATAAAATAAAATATAAAAAAAAAAAATAAATAAAAATAAAAATAAATAACTATTAAAATTTATTGATTATTTTTTTTTTTTATTTTTAAACATATTATGATGGAAATTATGAATAATTGGTATAAAGTAATAAATTTTGGAAATTTGTATTTTCCATTTACGGGTTTATTGATCTTTATTTGTCATACATGCATGTAAAGCGATATAAATTCATTTTATATTTACTTAAATTATTTGATTTGGTTAGAGCTTTCACACTGATTTATTTAAAAAATTCCCTAATTTTAAGTTTTTATTTTAATTTTCTTGTTGTTATTTGAAAAATAAGTAAATTCTATTTTATATTGAAGTTTTATAAAATAGTAAAAAATTATTATGATAAGGATAAAAATTTGTTACAAATATGTATATTTCGAAGTCATTAAAAACATCATCAGAATATTTTTTAAAAATACTTTATTTGATTTTGTTATTATTTAGTTTCGAAACAAATTGTTTTTTTTTTATAATAAAATGGATTCGTCGATAAATTAATAAATGAGCGAAATTGTAAAGGAATTTGTACAGCAAGTAGTTAGTTTGCTTATCGCATTGCCAATATACTTTTTGTTTGCATATACATTTCAAACGATATTTTCGTGCAAATTTTTTTTTAATTATTTTGCGCCTTAAAAAATTCCTTTCAAAAATATCTATAAAAATAATTTAACAACCACTGCACCCGGTCATTTATGAAATTTTCAGTTAAATTGTGCAAAAATCCTTAATTTATATAAACTCACCTGTTTTTTATAAAATTTTTTTATTTTTTTTTATTTTTATTAATTTATTCGGATTAAAATCGTGATATTTTATTGTAAAATTGTTGAAATTTATTTTATTTTTTCACGTGGTGGTGAAATAACTGAAAAGATATTTCCGGTTCCTGATAGAGTTATTAGTTTTACAATTTTATTTATTTATTTATTATTTCTTTGTTGATTTCTAAAATGGTTAAATTAAAAAAAAAAATGTTTGTTAATGTGAATTCAGGAATTTTTTTTATTTTTTATTTTTTTTTTTGGTTGGCTGGATCATAAAAATTTGCATTTTTTGTAAATTAAAAACATAAATTAAACATAAAAAACATTGTTTTTTATTATAAATTAAAATAATTACTTTATGTTTATATTAATGATTTATATATATATATATGTGTCTATAGGATATGTTTTAAAAATGTAACATTTATATGTATAATAATTTAAGTTGAAATGTAAATAATTATGATAATTGCATAATTATAAAATGACAATTTTTTTTTTATCTTATCAAACATTATAAATTGACCCAAAAATAAATTTTTCATTAATGTATCCAAAGAAAACCCATGTAGCTGAAGAAAATTTCGTAATTGACACTATTGAAAAAAAATGTTTTTTTGAATTGCCTATAAAATAACTAAAACGTAAATGATACCTTGAAACCTTGAAGGCAGTTCAAGTTGAAGACCCTTGATTCAGTAATATTATTCTTATTGAGAAATTAATATTATAATCAACTTCGGTTAAAGCTAATAGAATTCTATGAATAAAAAAACACTTTGATAAATTGTTAATCAGTCTTTTTGTTTTTTTTTTGATTTAATTAAATTGATTGATATTGAAAGAAAAAAAAATTATATAGTATAATAATTTTTAATGCGAAGAATAAAAATAAAAATAATGAAATTATATAAAAAAAAAAATTAATAAATAAATAATTTGAATAAAATATGTATTTATAATTTTTTACAAATTAATTATTTTTTTTTTACAAAACATAAGTTGGATTGATGACAAGACAAGATGCGACAATTCAATTAATATTGGATTAATTTTGCGTTTCCCTCTGTTGATTCAAAAATATTTATGGCCTTTAATATATATTTTGGATTTTAGTGACTAATGATAGTGACATTCGAAATGCGAGCATTCAATTATTGATGAAGTTTGAAGTTCAAAATAATATTTAATAATGTACAAATGGTCTCGTCATCCTGTTGGAATAGATCCCTTGTAGTTTTTCCAACAAACGAATTAATTTTATTAAGATTTCAACTACATAATTAATACTAAAAGGATTAGGCCTTGAACCAGACATTTCCAAGTTCAATAATACAATCAATACATTTTTTAAAATCCCAGTAATATCTATATGAACTGTACATAATGTACGTAAATATTAGAAATTTGCAGGGCGCTGACAGATTGAACCAACAAGATAAAGTTAGTTTTTTCACAGTAATATAAATCTATTAATTAATTTTCTCCTTCATCGTTTTATAGCAAATTCTGTTTTCAAAACCAATTTAATTAGTTCATACTAACAACTATCTACCAAACCTTAGTTCCATCTATCTATTTTTTCAGTGTATATTTTAAACAGTTTCATATCGAATTCTTCATGTTTTTTTTTGTTTGTTTCATAATAATAATTATATATGCAATATGGAATTTTAAACAAAAAAAAAAGAAAAAAAATTAAACCTCAAATTTATTATATATAAATTTTTTTTATATAATAAATAAAATATACTATAAATTCAAATTTTTAATTAATTACTGTATTGATTTCTTGAGAACTTCAATCTCACAATCAACATCATCATCATCATCATCATCATCATCATAACAACACATTAATATAAAAAACTAAAAGAAATAAATAAATAATAATAATAATAATAATAATATTAATAAAGCAACAACAACAATAATTAAAATGACAGCTTTTAATATACAAAAAAAAAAAAAAAAAAAAATTAAAATATAAATAAAAATACCTTATTTTAAAACAAAAAAAAAAAATTATTTTTTTTTTATTTTAATATTCATCCAATCTAAAACAATCAGAATCATTTTTGATTTATTTAATTTTTGTTAATAACAGCTTAAGGCCGAACCAATTAAAACGTATATAAATTTCTACCTATGGTAATTTTTAACTCAACATGGCATCATTAATTATTCTGAAAATGACATCAGCAGCAAAAATCAAAAACTTAATTCAAAAATGAAACCAAAAAAAAAATATGTGTTCGAAACAAAATCAAGCGAAAATTTTTTTTTTTTTTTATTTATCCATATAATAAATTTATCATATTTTTTGGTATTTTCCAATTAAAAAAAATATTATTTTTTTTTTTATTTTGTGTTTCCAGATAATTGACATTTTATCAAAATTTATTGCCAAATTCATTTATTTAAACCCAAAAACAGAGAGTCAAAGATACCAAAAAAAAAAAAAAAAACTGAAAAATTAAAAAATATAAGATTGATTTATTTTTATATCAAAAAGAGAAGAAACGGAAACCACGTTAAAAATAAAATGATAATAATTTTTTATTTTTAATTTATTCAAACAAAAATTAATATTCAAATTATTTTTACGTTGTATTTGTAAAATGGAATAAAAAAAAACCGAAAAAATTTATTATCTTTATAAATTTTTGTTATAAATATTATTTATAAAGGTAATAATATGTTTGAAATATAAAAGAAAAGAATTAATTAAGTTTTGAAGTTAAAGAAAAAAAATAATTTTTGTAGAAAACTAAAAAAAAAACTATTATACCAATACCATCACTACCTGATTCTAATTTGGCCGCTAGTAGAGAAAGATGTATTTTGCATCTACTTTCTGCATTCAATTTTGACTTAAATATTCATTACTCTTTAATTTGTGCTTGTAATTATTTTATATTAGTTTTCAAATGTTACAATTTTTTAGCATATAAATTATCAGCAAGAAAAATCTGCTGAAAACTGACACTTTTAGTAGTGAATAGTTTGAATACTTTTATAAATTGGAAAAAACAAATCACGAAGAAAAGTATATTAATTGTTGGTATTGACGGCGGCGTTGGTACAATATTGTGGCTTCAATTTACAAATAGTTGATATTCGTTTGTAAACGTATAGCTAATTTATTATCCACTAATTTCCATTTGTAAAGAAAATCTAAATGATGTATTTCATTGTTACAAGGAAACTTAATATTTTTATATTAAGCACACTTGATGATAAATGAAAACTTTAGTTGTAAGACCAAATATTAAATAAGTTTATTGTAAATTTAATTTTAAATAAATGTGTAAATAAATAAAGAAATAAATAAAATTATGACTTTCCATATTAGTTTTATTTTAATAAATTTTATATAAATTATAAATTACTTTCAATCAACATAGAAAAACTTTAATAATTATTTATATATATAATTGAATTGAAGCAATATTATCTTCGAACTAATTAGTAGTATCTTCAGAAAAAAAAAACATATTTTTTATTTTAAATTGAATAATGTGATGATACACATTTATTTATGTTTATTATAAAATACAAACATACATATATAAATGTATATCAAATTATCATCAAATAAAATTAAAATAAAAAAAAATATTTATTTAGTAAATCTTCATTAAATTAGATTTTGCATTTTTAATGAGCTAAAAAACCTCTTTTTTGAAGTTGAAACATATCAACACGTTATATTGTGAGCCATAAAAACAAATTAAGTAAAATTTTAAATCAAAAAACGAATGACAGATAAATGATAATTTATCACAAATTATTAAAATTTTTAATTGGAAACAAATTCTACAGAATGGATAATAGATTGATCGAAAAAAATTTATTAGTATATTTTTTTTGTTTTAATAAAATTGATTAGAGGTGGTACACACGTTTTTGAATAACTTGATTTTAAAATTTGCATATTTTTTTTTTAGTTTTAGACGTATTGTATAGTACTATTGTATTTGATAAAGAAAGAAACTTAAAAAACATTACATATAAGGGATAATTTCTAGGCCATATTCCAAAGTCCCAAATTTTCCAACAATAATTTGACAAGAATTATCTAATTTATGCCAATATGTATTTTCTTTTATTTTTAAAATTATTCGTTTAACATTATATAAGTACTAAATGTTGATATTGAAATAAATTTAAAGTTTCATTTAATTTTAGGTTTTAATATATTTGTATTTTATCTCGTTTTCCATTAAAAATGAAAAAAGGACTATATATTTTCATTTTTTCTCCGTCCGTCCACTCCTTTTAAGTAATAAGCTGCCTAATCGATCTCAATTCTTTATTTATGTATTAAATATGAGCCATCTCGTTCACTTTTATCTCTATTGGACTATTGGATAGGATTGCTCGATTTTAGGTTTTGAAGTTAGAAACTCTCAATCAATCAAATAAATTTCACATTTATATACTTATTTTAAATTCTTTTTAATAATTTCAACTGATTCGTCTAAAAACTAGTGTGTTGGGTAGATGTTCAACTTCTTTTGTAACCAAGGCATCTTTAAAGTATAGTATCTTAAATCTAAGTATTAAAAACGAGCTGACGAACTATATTCTTCATTCATTTACTTTTTGAGTATTTTAATTTCATCAAAATTATTTTTTTTATAGATTTTATATTTATTCGAGTAAAAAAGTATTTGAAAAATATTCGCTGGATGATACTAAAAATTTCAATAAAATAATTATGATAATTATGTCCAAATACGAAAGTTAAAAAATGAAAACTATCGATGGTTTCTAAAAATTTAATATTCTTATTTTTCAACTATTTCAGAAGAGGGCCATAGTGCTGCCTAATCAGAACAGAAAACTGCTTATACTTGCCTTTAATTTCTTAAAAAAACTTGCTTTCTTCCATTTTCATTTTTAAAATTTCTTTATCGTAATCTTATTGCGATTTATGACAGTTCATTCAACAGTTCTTAAAGGTTTAGCTCTAATGAAATTGTCTGTTTAATTCAATTAAAGGGTCGAGTTATGTTTTCAGGCCAATGTAAACAGCTTTAAAGTTTATTTAAGAGTTAAGACGACAGCATTTCAATAATGAAATTTTATATAATAATTTTGATTTAGCATTTTCCTTTTTCCCTGAAAAGTGAAGAAACCATTTTTGTTTTTTAGCTTTGTAAATAAAAGATTGATTTTTTTAATTTTTTATAACATATACAGTTTATTTTTGAGCTGATTTTTTTTTTTTTTTATTTGTTTTTATTACAATAAAATTTTATCTTATCGTTTATTTGAAAATAAATAATTTCATTACAATTAATAATTAATTATTATACTTAAAATTTAAAAATATTTTTCTTGCAATATTTCTTCTTTTTTTTTTTTTTAATATTTCAATATTGTTTAATTTTTTTATTTTTTTTTTTACAATTAAAATACAGTTCATAAAGGTAGAATTGAAAATAAAAACATAATAATTATCGTTTAAATTGTCAATTCAATTCAGATAAATCAAGCGCAATTTATGTATTTTTTATTTTTAAGTTGAATTTAATAAGAAAACAAAATATTAATCAAAAATTGACAGAAGGAAAATAAAAATGAAACTTAAAATTTCCATATTAATGAATATAATAAATAAAATTGTTAACATTTTGGCTGCAAAATAATTTCATATAGAGGCGCAATAATTAAAACTTAAAAAACAAAAAAAATATTATTTAATATAAATTTAAAATTTATCAAATTTAATTTTATTTTTTTTGCTTTTTTATTTTCTTTTTTATAATTTGGCGTATACATATTTTGTCACTTTGATTTTTTTTTTTTTTAATTTTTATAGTTTTTAATTATAGTTTTTTTTTTTTTCTATCTCAGTTCTATATAACAAGGTGGATGATAAAGGTATATAATAATCTCAACAAATTTGAATATTATTTAAATAAATTCAAGAATCTGAAAAGAATCTTCTTGTAAATAATGTTAGATTAAAGAACAATATACTTCAATTATATATATATTCCATACACTTACTGCTCATAATATATATAGTTAGAAAATGTTATTAAAAGTTAAACAAAAAAAAAAACTTAATTAAGCAATGAAATTCTTATATAACTACTGAAAAATTGTGAATGTATAGGAACATTATTTTATTAAAATTCGAAAGATATAATTTTAAAACTTAAAAAATCTAGATATTTCTTCAAATCATGAATTATATATAAATTATATCAAACTCATTGTAATATTTGGCTTTAAGAAGAGGAAACGTTGAAAGAAATAAGGAAACAATATTATCTATGTTCTTATAGACCTTATAGAAAAAACTATATCCACCTTGAATTTTTATTCATAATGAATAAAATTTTATTTATTTATTATTATTATATATCCAAGAAGGTGGTAATAAAATTAATTTATAATTATAAATTATTATTTTTATTTTACAATGTTTGGATTTTATTTTAATTTATTTTTTTTCTATATTTTTGTATCATTTTGTATACCAATTTTGATTAAATTTAGAATTTTAATTTTTAAATATAATATATATAAGTATTTATTTTTTTTTTTAATTTTATATTTATATAAATATTGTTTTGTGTAATAATTTATTTTAAACGTTTCTATTCTACATGCTATTAATAATAAATTTCTGTTTTTAAATCTAATATGTATATTGAAAAAAAAATTTTTTTTAAATCAATTATTGATTTCATATACAGATAATTTTGATATAACAGAATTTTAATTATTTCATGGAAGTTATTCTTTTTTTTTTTATCAATTTTTACTATTTTTTGAATTTTCAATTAAATTTAGTATAGCTTTTGTTTTTTTTTTTTTATTAATTAATTATTTTTTAATTAAATTGCATAATATTTTCTATTTTATATATATAAGTATACTTTTTGATAATTTCTTTATTATTTAAAATAATAATAAATTTATTAGTATTTTTTTTCTTGTTTAAAATGTATATATATATATGATTTGCATAAAAATACTATTTGCTTTGACAAAAAACAAAAAATCAGGAGAAAAATATTGTTTAATTGAGGTTATCATTAAATTACGTATACGAGTTTTCAATTTGTTTATATATTTTTTTATTCTTTTGTTAGATGTTTTTAAGTTATTTTATAAAGTTAATCCACGAAAAAAATAATAATTAATTGTTTTGCTTATTTGACGCCATGAATATGCGATTCAATTGCACCTTTACTAGTACCGTGTTAGTCATTCATTAATATAAACTATCTCTCTATTGAATAGTATGAAGCCATTATGGAAGTACTTATATAGTTATCAATAAGGAAAAATTTCTAACCAAATTTCCTTGATAGGTGAATGACGTTTTTCATCTGAATTCCATTATTAAAAACAAAAAACAAAATTATGATTGCACAAGCTAAAAAATTGAGACACGAAAAAAATCTAATTAAAACTAAACTATCTATATGAATTTATTTGGCACTGCACTTAATATCCAATAATTTCAGATATATTCTTTATAAAAGAAAAATAAAAAAAAAAAGAAATGAAAATCCTGCGTTCATGTTTGATAATTACATTTTTTTTGTTCGAATTCCAGTTAATTATATGTAGTTACTTTAGTTTAAAGATATTTAGAAATAAAGAAGAAGAAAAAACAAAAATTGCCCTATAAATTTCATTTACATTATACATATTTACTATGTTCTAATTGAGATTTTTTTTTTTAAGTCCTAAAAAAAATGTTACGTATACTTATAAAATTGTAATTTTTATTTAGTTTTACTTTTTACAATTTTTAATTTTTTTTTTATTAAGCTGTGTAATATTATTGGTGAAGCCAAAAATGACTAACATTCTCAAGATAGTATATTTATTATATTTCATTTTAAATGTCAAAAAGTAAGCCTAATTATGAAGTTTTCATTTAGTGTTATCATTATGTTTTTTTTTTTAAATAATCATTGCTGTTGTCGCTTTCATACTACACTATCAAAAATATAGTTAACAAGAAATTAAAAGGATGATGATAAAAGAAAATAGTATGAAATAAAAAAAATTAATATTAATCTAAAATTATAATTTTCATATTTTTTAAGAACTTTAACAAATTATTTTCAAATAATATTTTAATTTTATTTTAACAACATACATATATATAATTTTATAAATATACATATAAAATAATCAGTTGATATGAAATTTTCTCTCTTCTTTATAATTTTTTTTTTAATGATACCATAAATTTCCATTAATTTATTTTTTACTCTTAAATAATGTTCTCTTAAATTTTTTTATTTTTTTTTTTTCAAGAATATTATTATGTATACTTTTTTTTTCCAATTTTTCTTGTTATTGAAATTAAAATAAAAAAAAAAAAATACATGTGCCATTCAAATACATCTTCGTCAGAAAACCAAACACACGTTGAAAATGATAGACAAGGACAAAAATATATGTACGTATATGTATGAAAAAAAAAAATAATAATAATAAGTAAGCAACAACAACAATTCAATGGAATTTTATTCACTCCCCCTTTCCATTCATGTTTTTTTTTTTCATGCATTTTAATTTTATTTTTATATATATATATATAAATTATTTTTTTTGTTCAACAAACAAGTTCTTGTGTCTCATTCAGCCATATAGGAAAAAAAAACAAATTTTTTAAACATTACAAAAAAGAAAAAAACATTGTATATAATTGTATTTGTTAAGTTTAACCTCTTTAACAGAAATAATAAAAAAAAAAAAACCAACTAAATTGTAATTTTATTTTTAAAGGAAGAATGAGACGACTATAGATGTCAATAAATTTTTGACTTACATCACACATGTGTTTTTTGCCTTTTCAAAAATTATTAGTTTATTATTTTTTTAAGTTTTTTTTGAATTTTCCATCTTAATACTTCTTTTTAAGTTTGTTTTATTTTTTTTTTTTCTATTTTGTAGTCACCGTTTTCGCTGTTCTCTATATATATATTTTTTTTTTTATAATTTTATATATATACATTTTTTTTATTATTATTTTCTATCTTTAAAGTAGTTAAAATGCGTGGGTGTGCACTTTACAAGTAGAGATATCAATAAAAAATATGTTTTATGTTGTTTATTTATTTTTAAATGCCTTCCTAGTTTAATTTTAAATTATGTTATTTTACAATATAATTAGATATTATTATTATGTTTTCTTTTCTTCTTCGTTTTTCCTTTTTTTTTTTTTGCTTTTTATTTACTGAAAAAAAAAAAAAAGATTCTCTTTATAGGTATCCCTACTATATAATATTATACTCTTGATAACTTGATTTTCATGTTATTTTCTTATTATATGAACATTATAATTTGTTGATTTACAATTTCTTAATTTTTTATTTTTTTACTTAATTTTTTTTTTTATATTTATTTATGATTGAAAAACTAAAGCAATTAGAGGATGATGAATAGTGGTTATTTTTTTTTTTTTTTCAAATTTTAATATCAAATGTTTAAAATGATGTAATTTTCGATATACATTAAATAGCTTACAAACTTTTATTAAATACAATTATACAAACAAAAAAAATCTCGCAATAATTGGGATAGTTTTTGTCAGTTAAAATATACATATTTTAGTTTTGCTTCTTTTTTATACAATTTCCAAATACAAATAATTAAATAAGAGAGACTCATATTATTATGGAAGTAATTACAAGGAAAAAAAATTACTTCTAAAGGTGTAAACACAATTAGAGATACAAGACTACAAACTATAGCTGTATTGCTAGAGCAAACACAATTCCAGTGTTAGCGATTAAATAATTCTTTAATAAATTTATTGATTTTTCCTCCAAACTAATTTTTTAAACGTATTTAATTTTAATGAAATTTTTTTTTTTTTAAATATTTTAATTTTCAGATAATTTTTTTGACAAAGCGAAATTCAATGTGTCTGTCGTCGGGATACTAATTTATTACTAATCGATAAAGTCGCTGGTAGCCAATAACTCCAATTGTATTCCCATATAAATATATAGTGGCTATTTTTCTCTGACAGTCGTTTGTATCTCTAATATTATTTATACCTGAATTTATAATAAAAAAGATTTAGAAATGAATAATGAAACAATAAAAAAAAAACTATTGATTACGTTACAAAATATCAGTTTAAGTTTTCTTTTGATCAAACCAATTATTGCGTTTCAAATTTCTGGTTTAGGAATGTCAGACATATTTTGATGATAATTGTTTTGCCAGCTCTGTGTATTTGAGAAATTTTGAATGAGGACTTTCATCAAAAGGACTTTGTGATGGAGCTGGAGGATGTTGTGAACTACCACTTCCACTTGGAGACTGCGGGGTAGGTGATTTTGATGATGCCATATTTCCACCTGTGGTTGAACTTGTTGCACAATTGTATTTCGGTGATTGACTTCGACTTTTACTTACTGATCTCTGATTTTCACTTGTAGATGAATTGGCTCCCGGTGATTTTAATGTCACTGACTCAGAATCTTCTTTAACAAAATGCACTTTAGATAAGTGATGACGATAAGCGCCCTTAGAACAGAATGGTGTATCACAGAAAGCACATTTAATTATTGAATCAGATGTCATAATGGCATCATTGCATGCCCAACTAAATGCTAGAATATTACCTGTTGAACTAGTTGAAGGAATATTTGTAGCTAATGATCCAGTCGTATTAGATCTATTATTTGGTGGACTATTTTCTGTTTTATCACATAATTTTTGTAATGCGGCCAATGGATTAGAGTTTCCCTTTTTATTGCTGCCTCCTGAATGAATTTCAGAATTATTTGCCGAAGTTGTACCTGTTAAATTATCAAACATAGATGACAGAGCATTGAGGCTGCTACCTGGCATCTTCTTTTCAACATTATTTGAATTTGATGTTGTCCGTGGAGTTATTGATCTTTCGCTTCGTGGACTCGCTTCAGGTGTAGAAGCTTGTTGTCCAGTTAAATTCGATAATTGTAATGGACTAGCTGATATATTAGGCTTCGGTTTTAATGATAAATCACTACACATTTCTTCATCATTTGGTTCCGTTTTAACTCGTGTTTCAATAGATTTTCTTCCTGTATCGTTGATGGCATTATTGTTATTGGATTCGTCTTCTTCATCGATTGGCTCAGGCTTAATTTTGATAACATCTTTTTCATCATCGTTTTCAGAAGAAAATTGTGGCTTTGGAGGGGAAGGATGTGGTGAATGAAGATGATTTGGCATATCGGATTTTTTTTCAGGAGTCATAGAATCAAATCTTGAGCTTCCGCGGTCAGAAACTGAACTAGATTCACTTCCACTTCTTTCTCGTTTAGGAAATTGAGGGTTTTGATAAGACCTAAGTAAGTTCATTGTTTGTGGGTCAATCAATGGTTTAGTATAATCAACACTTTCATCAATTCCTAATCTCTTCAAAATACTTGATCCCAAAGGTGCGCTGGTATGATGACTTGTTGCTGAAAAACTGGTATTTCCGTGTCGCGGTCTACTATCAAAACTTTTTTCTATAAGTTGTTCAATTGCATTTAATACTGATTTCTCACCACTAGAATTATTAACACCATCTTTAGACGAAACAGGTGAAATTAGATCAGATGCATGTGGTGAAATGTGTCTATTTGATAAGGGGGATGTGCTTTCCGTACCATCCCCAATGCTTTTACGCCCGTCCCGTGTATTAGATGTTAGCGGGCTCATTGAATGTGGTGGTATTATACTGTTAGCTAGCTCAGACTTTGATAATCGAGGAGAACTTACTATTGAATTACCAATGCATTGCCTAATGTGTTCTACAAATAATGCCGTTTCAATTTTATCTCCACATTTTTCACAAGTTATTCGAGTAGTAACTCCAATCATATCTCCGACACGGATTGGTTTCATCGGATCACCATTCTTAAAATCATGTTGGGCTCGTTCTAGTTCAAGTAATTTTCGAACTGGCAACGATTTTTTGCGCTTTTCCCGTGTCTGTCGTCTTCTTCCTCCACTTTCAGTAATTGACCGCATTATATGCTCTTTGTAATGTGAATTTTTAACCATGTGATTACTTAAATCTTTTAATGAAGAAAATGCTTGATCGCAGACTTTGCATGTTAAAACAGCACTAACAGTACTATTTGTATTATTGTTAGCAGTTGAGGAGTTCCCACTTCCAGAATTTGCAGCACCTCCAGAACCACTACTTGAACCTTTTCCGTCTTCTGCTGACTTCCACGATATAATCTGCTCCTGAGAAATAATATTAGTGTAATGTTGGGTTTCTTGCATATGACTTGTCATTTCAGCAAGTGATCTAAAACTTTGGCCACACCACATACATTTCAAAATTTGTCGTGTCTGCTCAGCGCCTTTCCCTAACCACACATCCTGCCCTCGAACTAATTTACGAGGCAGAGGCATTGTTTCCTTAATTAATAAATTTAAATCAGATTTCGATGAGGACGAGTTTGATGAATTAGACATTGATTGATGATGATGATGCGAGTGCTGATTATTGCTTCCCAATGCACTTCGTTCGTTTTGTTGTTGTGATGGTAAATTTGCTGCAGGAGGAACGTTGACACCACAATGTTGTGTTTCTTTCATATGAGTGGTTAAGGTAGCAAGGGTAGGAAAACTCTGTTTGCACCAGACGCATTTGAAAACATCTTTAGCTGTATCTGCACCCTTATTCAACCAATGAGACTGCCAAGCGCTATGCCTACCAGTACTTCCACTTCCAGGACCGGATGAATTTGTTGATTGGTTGTTGTTCGATGGTCTTAATGGAATGTCCGTGTCAACTGTATTTCCACCCATTCTTGTCATTTCTGACATTTTTTCTAAAGCTTTAGTTGCATCATTGGTGACAGGAATTTTAGTTTTTCCATTCCAATCAACAGAAAGATGATTCTTTGGTGACAAACTCGCTGCTGCGACAGCTGCCAGATATGGGTTGATTGGTGACCCCCAAGGTGATGGTAAAGAAGGTTTGAAATCTTGTGGCCTGGAAATTTTTCTCTGCGTTTTTGGTGAATCAGGTGGCGAAGTTCTTTTACGTCCTCCAAAGGAGAGATCTAATGGAGCGTTTTCAGCCGATGAAGAGACCGCATCGTTGTCAGACTTACCACTCAAATTAACTGCATCACTATCTTCCTTACTGTCCGTATCTGAATCTTGGCGAATTCTTTTAGTGCTAAAATCCAAAATTGATTGAGCATCGTCTGGATGAATTGGCGATTGAAGAGGTAGATTTGAAGGTGATTGCGCAGCATGTAGAGCTGCTGCTGCAGCTAGAGGATTAAAAAGACGATTCTGTTGAGCTGCTGCTGCTGCTACGTTCAAATATGCTGCCATTGCTGCTGATTGTGGCGGTAATAAAGCAGCAGCAGCCGATGGTGGTAATGTTGCAGGTAATGTGATCCCAACTGGGCTATTTGGTGTTGGTGCTGTACTTCCATTTCCAGAAAGATTAGAATCGTCAGATGGGCATCTTCCACCAGAACCAGATGACTCACGTGACTGACATCGAGGGCTGGCTAGTTCACTGAAAAAAATAAAAAATTATTAACTATTGTATACGTAATTAAGTACTAACTATTTTAATCAGTATGGTAATGGGTTTGCTTCTAAAATGATGTTTATTTAAAGCTTATACTCGAAAGTTTTTCCCTTAGTTTTTCCACTATTATCGAATATACTTCTTATGTACGCGAAAAAAATTAAAAAATGTTGCGTCCATAACTAAATACATATATATGGAATGTAATTTATTCGTTTCATTTTATTCCTATAAGGTGAAAAATTAAATCATACTTAAAACGACTCGAAATTCAAAGCTCAATAATTTACAAATAAATTTTCATATTAAAATATATGGGAATGTCATAAAAAAAATATATATATATATATATTTTAAATTTCATTAATTTTTCAAATAAATTTACATAAATTTATAGTAAAAAGTAATGTATATCGCAATGCTTAACTACCTGTCTTCTCATAATATCTACCAAAAAATCAAAGCAATTTTATTAAAAAATATTGCTTTATTTCGGCGTTAGCAAAAAAACCAAAAAAATGTATAAGCAAAAAATATTAAATTTCAAATTAATATAATTTTATTTGGCAACAAAGCGAGTTCATAATATAATTTTTTATTTTTATACCATAAAAACAAAATTAATATATTTTCGCAAAAAAAATTAAAAAAATAAATAAAGATTTAACGAATTTCTATATTAAGGAAACTGATCAACAACGAATTTAGTATATTAATGCTCTGAGCTCTTTTACATAATTAAATGATACTGTTGCACATTAACCAAACATAATTTACATATTTTATGGTAATAAAAGACATTTTATGAAAAATTGTTTTTAATTTATATTTATTGATTGAAAAATATGAAATCATAAAAATATTTTTATCGAGGGTAAAATGGTTTTCTTAATCATTTTAAATAATTGAACAAGTTTTTTATTTTTTTTTTATAAATCATATAAATTATTTAAGTTTATGAATATGCAAAACCACATCAATGATACCAATGATACATTCAAATTGACTTTTCTGAAATATTTTACGATTGTTTTTTAATGCAAATTTAAATTTTTTTTTTTTTATTTATATATATCTACGTTTGTAATACCTATGTATAAGTTTAATATAAAAACAAAATTACAAAAAAAAAAAAATTAAATGATTAAGAAATATAATATATAATTTTATTTTGTTAGTCTTTTTCTGTAATTTCTTCTTTTTTTTTTTTTTTTTTGTTTTTTATCTGCATAAATATACGTTAATGTAAATATAGGTGTATTAACTTTATATTTATCATCAGAAATAAAAAGAAGATTTAATGATAATAATAATCAAGAGCTCGATATATGTGAATGATATGCAGTTGAGTTATAACTTAAAAGGAAGCTAAAATAAAATATAAAAAATAAAATAATGATCATCAGATTGGGTGAAATGAACTCATTAATATTATGATTTTATAGATGGCGTCAATGAAACTTTTAAAATAATGTTATTATATACAGAGAGTTATGGCTTAAAAGTTGCATTTATGTAGGAGCCATAGTGAAGGTATTGGAATGCAAAGAATGTGAAGTATGAATTGAAATTTATTAAATTCGTTTTTGCAATATTGCTCTTTGGAAGAAAAAGTATTTTTAAATAATTATTATAATTGTTATAAAATTTGTTAGAAATCATGTATTACAACGATCGGGTTATTCAACCGTTTCTACAACTATAGTTTCAAAAAGTCAAATAATCAGTTATACTTTACTTCACCAGATAGTATGGCACCCAGTCACTAAAAATCTGATTCTAGTGAATGAATCAGGTCCTAAATGGTTTTAAACACAAAAAGAAATTAGTCGTGCATCTCAAAAAATTAAAATAAACTTAGAAAATGACAAATTCTTCGAATTTAGAGATATCATCTTATTAAATACTCAAGTCATTGCCTTGGTTGAGATTAATAAAATATAATTTATATAATAATTAATAAAATAAAATAAAAAATTTTAATAGCAGGAAATTATTTATTAGTTTCTGTAAATTAGGACAAAAGAAAAGCTTTAACATAAAATTTACAAAAATTTATGGTACAAAGTGCAACCAACATCCCACAAACTTTCTTAATCACTAAAAAAATAAGTTGACAATTTAATTTAATTAAATTTTATGACACCTATATTCCGTTAACGGTTGACCTTGTATTGTGGCAATGTAATGTAGTTTTTTTTTCGTAATAAAATCATAATTAAACGTTATAGAATAAAGATTGATTTCATATTAATTGTATATAATTTAATTAAATTAAAAAAAATTACTTATATCAATGAGAATTTACATAAAATGTCAATCTCGAAATATGTGTTTATATGTTTTTGAAACCAGTGAATAATTCGATAGTGTTGTATTAGTAATTGATTTTTGATGTAACAAAGGTTAATTTTACAAATTGCTTAAATATTTAATTTTTCTTCACTGAAATGGAATAAAATCGACATATCTTTCATTAAATTTTTCTATGCAAATAAGAAAAGAAATAAATTATTATAAAGTCGGATTTGAAAAGAAAACTTGTAAATAAAGGTCTATCAAAAACTTTTTTTAATTTTGAGAATAAAAATTTTAATGTCAAATAAGAAAAAAACAACCTCATATGTTATAATAAATTTTAATAAACAAAAACGATTAATGATATGATTAAAATGTTTACGCATCATCTAATGTACATTGAACATACATGCCTATTTTAAATATGTACATATATTTTTTTGAAGGTTTTAGTTAAGACTGTAATTAAAACTTGCCGCTAACATAATATTTTTAATGCTTGATGTAATATATATTATACACCTAAGCCGCTATAATATAATTGCTAAATATAATATTCCTAAGCGTAATATGTAATCTGAAAAAATTTTTAAACGTAAAAACTGTAAGAAAGAAGGAAGTAGAGTGATCAAAACATTAAAATATCGGATCATGAAAAATTAAGAAAATCAAATCACATTTTGAATAGAGTATTTCTGTAAACTGGTTTATCATTTCATAAATATTCCATTTTCTATCGATGGTTCAATCAGGAAATTTATGGGACACTTAAACCAAATGTAAATGAGTTAATTTGTTTTGAATTTTTGTGATACTATCAAAAGATCGTTTGCTCATCTGGATTTTTTTGTAAAAGTAACTTTGATTTAATGTACTACATCTTCGGAGAACGTGAAATAGTTGCTAATCATTAAATGAATCATAATTATAAAACCTCTTTTAGCATAAACACTTATTACATAACATCAAATTACAGATTGATTTATGAAGAATACATACTTATAGATTGATTGAAGTATATATACTTAAAAATCGACTTGTTTATATTATATTTCCGAAATTCTAACTTTTTAATTGAAAATATTTTTTTTTAGGCAATTAAATCATAAATTATATAGCTCTCGTTAAATTATTAATATTCAAGATGAAAAATGTATCATATTTCAAGTAAAATTAATTCTTAATTATCAGTCTGTTGTTGTCAACACTCTAAACACTTTTTTTCAAATCTTCGCTTCAAATATTGTATATTGAACATAACTAACATACTTACAGAATTTTTTCATAATGGGATATTAAATTAATACAAGTTAAGTTCATATGTGCATAAAGAAAAAAGTAAAATAAAAATTTATAACAATCATAAAATAAAAGAGCAACAAAAAACTTTAGTTCTTCAAAAATCTGCCCGAAAAATGCAATCAGCATAAAATAACGTATATAATGATGATAACGTATAATAAATTATGATGATAATAATAATGATAACGTATATAATTTATATTCTAAATATGTCAAATTTTCATTTCCTTTTTTTGTATAACTTCAAAACCAGCAGAAAAATTTTTTTTATTGACTTATATCGGATATCCATTTTGGGAATAATTGGTTTGGGTATATGTTATAAAAAGAACACATTCTATCACACGATCAGCTTAAGAATTTTTCTTCAATTTCTTTTACAGTGATTATAAGCTATAAAGTTTTGCTTCTCAAAGTTTAAATTGTTTTTTTTTTTAAATTAAAGTGTTATGTTCATATAAAATGTATATAGTATTTAGTTCAATTTAATTTTAGATTTCTAATAAATCAAAAAATAAATGTTTTATATTTTAAATTTAATTAATTAAATTTAAACAAATTCGTATAAAATCGGATTACGTGGGACATTGATACTTTGATGAATTTAGTGATAGTTTTAGAGCTACATTCAAAAAACTCTCGATACATATTTAATGTATACATACTTTTATATATGTATACATACATATATAAAAATAAATTTTCAATCAAAACGTCTATGATGCGTGATAATTTGTACGAAAAGTACCTAATTTGTTAATTTAGTATTTTTTAAAAGTAAAATAATAAATAAGAAATTTGTAACCATTTTTTTTTTATTACTTTAAAAATTTGATGAACTTATGAACTTCTGAATTATCGTCTTGTTTTTTTTTTTATAACAATTTTGATTTATGAAATCATAACAAAAATATTAAAAAAAAATATACATATAAATAAATAAAAGCAAATAAAATTATTTTTATGATCAAATTTAAATTGGGTAGCAGTATTTTATTTTATTTATTTATTTTTTTTTTATTATTGCTCAAAGTATTGAATTTATTTATTAACATAAATATAAAAATCACTATATTAAATACACATTCAACATTATAGATACAATACATATTCTCAGATTTTCGTTATAATAAAAAGTGACACTTAAAAAAAAAAAATATCTATCAACAAAAGACGTAGCGATATATTTAATATTTAATCAAAGATATATATTTTATTTTTATGGTTTTATGCTTTTTTAAACAGTTTTTTAACGATGCCATACGTTTTCTTCTTATTTATTTTTTTTTTATTATTATATTCATCATATATTATTTTCAAATCTATTTTTTTTTTTTTTAAACAATTAGATTCGAATAAAAAGAATTTAGTGTTTCGTACGAATGTTTGATTAATAAATCAGGTGAACATTTGCATGACTTTGTACGACGGCTTATCTTTTCTATTTCTGAAATTCTAAAATCGTGTTTTCCATTACACATATCGTCGGCTGAGGATTGTTTAAGTCCATATGCCATTTTTGGGAATTTTTAACTAAGTACGTTGTTAAAGGTTTTGAAACACGCGCTTTCTAAATTTCTGACCCAATGGTCTGTATAAGTGTATACCTTTCCTGAGGTTTCAAAATATTGCAACATATCACTTCATTCCACTTGATATATTAAAAATTTTTATTTTAAACTTTGCATGATATTTTAGTACAGAATTAGTTTTTTGTGTTAATATTTATGATTATAAATATATTATAAATATATCCACTTATGAACACACTCAAAACATACAGAACTGAGAACAAATAAAATTTGTGAATGTATGATGTGGAATAAAGTCGTATTTTGAGATGTTTTGATTGACATATGCATAACTTCCTTTAAACATCGCCATCATTGTTATCTAGGTTGTTGAATTAAGAACAGGACTCCTAAAATATTATTCTAAGATACAAAAAGTATCATTTTTCTGACCAGTTGTTATAAAATGTTCATATAAACTTTCAAATGCGAGTAATAATTCAATGGATTGTGGACTAATAGAATTGTCAGCCGAATATACTTATTTCAATCAACCACACTTAGTTTCAGTGAAACAATGAACGTGTCAAATGTGAAAAATTTATTTATGGGCACATGGAATATAATTCGGCTGGAATATTTACAAAGACCCTAAATATCAAAAATTATGTTTTGATATTAATAAACTTCTTGAATCACTGAATTTTCTTCTGTATTTAAATCCCCTACATGCTCGAAATGGCTTAAAAGCTCTTTAACTTAATTTATATCATTTATTTGAAATAATTTTTAAGAAGAAAGAATAAATTATGTTAAAGACTCTGTCAAATCATAAGTTATCTTGTTAAAGTATTCCTTTTCATTAGAAAAACTAATATTTGTTTATAAAAATTTAATATTTTCGAAGTTAGGGCCTTTTTTAATGAATCTTTATAAATCCCAAAAATTGCAAATGCAGAATCATAAAACATAAACCTCATTTCTTCTAAATAATTTCAATATTCAAGTTGTAAAAATAGAATTTGAATATTTTTCTCGAAATATTAAAATTGTTAGTTATGGGGCTTTTTTAAGTACAGCAGAATTCTTTCAAATGATGTTCTTTTTGGAAGATCACTAAGTATATAAGTATAGATTTTTGGAATTATCCTGAAATAATTTCCTTTTGAAATTGTTTACTTTGATTGACAGGCAATGTGACGAAAAAATTTCTATATTGTCAGATGTCCTAAATATTCAGTTGAGATATATGTATCTTTGCGTTCAAATAATCCTTTTTTTCAGCGGTTTAGTCGGTAGTCCAGATCCAGACTAGTAAACGCATTTCCCGCCTTCTTAAAAAAATAAATAAATAAAATCCTTTTTTTTCTCGGTTAAATAATGTTGATAAAATTTTTGTAACAGGAAATTATGATGGTTTGTTTTAATATATAGTTTCTTGCCGGAATATAATTGTTTATCTTTTAAAATAAAATAAATCATTGGTAATGAAAAACTCTTCTTAATGTTACATAAAATTTTATATATGCAAGCCACATGTTAAATAAACATTCATACAATGATGGATAGTAGGATTTTCATTCGATCCACTTAAAATTTCAAAAAAAAAAGTAAAAAATAACTTAAACTTTCTTTTTAAGAAGAAAAATATTAAATTTATAAAATGACGAATAACATCATATTATTTATGATTAACCAAAAATTGATTTATAAATGAAAAGAAAAATTATAAATTAAAAATAAAAAAAAAGATTATTTTTAAAATTTCTGATTTTATCATTTTAGTAAAATATACTTAACACAAATAGAATTGCTTATATTCACCAGCTGTGATTTATGTTTTAGTTTTGTGAAATTATTATTATTATTTTTTTTTTTCGTAATAAAATTTCATTTTATTATGTACTCAAATACATAATGTGACATTTATATATATTTATTAATATATTTTTGTACAATATTTTATGTATATATATACATTTATGTAAAATACATAAAAACATAATTATGTATATATTTTTATATATATTATATATACACACATATATACTTTTATATGTATACAAAGCTCATTTTTTTATAAAAATATACGAAAATTTATATACACAGATATATGTTTTTAACAATTTTTTTTTTTTATAAAAAGTTTTTAAATAAAAAAAAAGCGTGTTATTGACTTTTATCATAAAAATTTATTCGGCAAATATTAAAAGATTTTTTTTTTTTTTTTTTAAATGATTTAAATTCATAATTTTCGAAAATTCATCAATATTTCAAAAATCTTTTCAATCTAATCAAAACGAAAATGCATAATTTTTACGTTATTTTATCAAATTAAAAAAATAAAATAAAAATAAATCGATTTTATGTTTTGAATTTTATTTTGTTCAAATATTTTTATTATGATAAAATAGCTTTGTGAATTCCGTTTGAGAATTGTTTTCAATTAAATACAAAAAATAACTGTCTGTAATTCGATATGAAAGACAACATTTTGTTTTTAAATTAATAATAGAGAAATCTGAAAAAATTTCAGCTCTAAATAGCACTCGAAGCCTACGAATAACTTTATGAAATATTAACTTAACTTTGGCCATCAAGAGGTTGCTATATTAAATTAACAACAAAAATTCCTAGATATATAATTACAAAGTAGTACTTGAATATATTTAGTAAGTAGTACTTGAATACGCTAATGTAAATGCACAATAACAAGAATATAGCAAAACAATCATAGTAAAAAAGAAAGAAAATTCTTGTACCAATTCTGAACTTTAATGTTTTTGGGAAAGTTTTTCTGCACCCCCTCATTTTTATAATTCATTGTTGTTCATAAAATTCTTTAAGATTCACAACTTTGAACAAATGTTTTATATAAGTATTTAATAAAGAAATATGCTAGAAAATTGTATACATCTGTATACCAAATAGTCTCTACCAAAATGAAGACATGTTCGGCAAAAAAAATCTTTAGACGAGTTTCTTAATTGACCCTAAAGTAAATGAATGATCAACCGGCCACAATTAATAATTTTTTTCAGTAGATAGGTTGGTTGGTTAAGATGGCGAAAACCCTGCTGAACCAACAGGGGTTTCCAATTAGCGCTTTCGCACCGTTTTGCTACCATTAACACTCATAACCAAGGCCTAGCGGCGATAATAGAGCTAAATCCACCCCGTGGTGTTCAAAAATTTGATCACCTCCCTGGGTTTTGCTAAGGCTAACACATCTACGTCCTCGAGAAGGTAGTTTCCTAATGTGTTTTTTCTAGATCTTGCAAGCGCCGGGCATTTGCAAATAAAATGGACTAAAGTCTCTTTTTCGTTCTCAAGACCGCAACTGCGGCACTTCTGGTTATAAGGAATACCCAGTCTTGCAGCATGTTCACCAACTGCCCAGTGACCCGTGTAAATTGCAGTGATTCTAGAGATGTCTTTCCGAGACATTTTAAGAATCTCTTTTGTTCTTTTCTTGTCGTATAACGGCCAAGTTTTCCTAGTCGTTCTACATGTAGATAGCGCCCTCCATCTACTGTTAGCTAGAGATAAGAAGTACTGACTTATATCCCTTTTTATCGTGTTTAGTGGTGGATGGACCTTCTCCGAGCGGGAGACATCCAGCGCTGAACCTGCCCTAGCCAGTTCATCAGCCCGTTCATTTCCTTGGACGTCCCTATGTCCCGGGACCCAGTACAGGTGGACGACGTATCTCTCAGCCAGTTGGGAAAGCTGTTCTAAGCATCTCTCGACCAGCTTAGAGGATACGACCGGTGATTTAAGAGCCATAATGGCCGCTTGACTGTCAGAAGCTATTACCACCCTGTGAACAGCCGGAGCCGAGTCACACAACAGACAGCACGCCTTCCAGATCGCAAGTACTTCTGCCTGAAAAATACTGGATCTGTCTGGAAGTCTATAACTTCTAGCTATATTCATTTCTTCCGAGTACACCCCAGCACCAACACCACAGTCCATTTTTGAACCGTCTGTGTAGATAGCTAGGTCGACTCCCTCTAGAATATTATTAACCTCCCAATCCCTTCTAGTCGGTATTACGATCTGAAAATTCTTTTTCAGTTCTAACCTGGGAATGGTATAGTCAGTTTCAGTGCAGGTCACATTCTTAGATATATCCCTAAGGATTCTACTGTGACCATATGGTTTAGTCAGCCAGTTTCCACTTTCTTGGAGCCTGACTGCACTGCAAGCTAATCTTCTCTGTATCGTTCCAATTTTAGTATATGTTCTGCCGAAGCAAGAACAGTAGATAGGTTATCGAGTATTTTTATTTTATATATTTATATATTATTGTAATGAAATAAAAATTTACATTGATTTCGCAAGAAGTTTTCAATTTGTAAATAAAAAAAATGCGAAATTCATTTACTGTCTTCAAGTAAATATCATAAACTCAAAATATTCATTTTATTATTGAATACAAATTCAAACTTCATAAATATAGGCCTCAAATCCTTTAACTAATGTCTTTCAAAAATATGTTTAGACGATATTTTGCGAAATTTTTTATAATTCGGTAAAAATATCGTTGAGGAAATCAACTTTTCGTTACAGAAATTGGCTCCAAAGGAACAATATTGAATTTGAATCCATAGTAATCAAAACTTTAAAAAAAATTTACCAGTATGTACCCAAAGTTCCCAGTTATCGAATTTGGATTCACTATGTGCAACGCGTCATTAAGTTTAATTTATGACATATGATTTTAAATAAAGAAATATTTTGAATCTATATTTACTTTGTGAAATAATTAGTTAGGTAACTAAAAAAAATCTTGTTTTTTTAGTTCACATTTAAAAATGAATTCACAACAATGATATGAAAAAATTTAAATATATACTAAAAATTTATATTGTGCAAACAAGTTCTTAATAAAAAATTAATTAGGAACAAGCTGCATTTCATATTAATGTTTTTTTATTTGGACTAATCAAGATTTTTATTTTTAAAATAAATTTATAATACGAACCAATTTCTTATATTTTTAGAATAACTATCGAAAATTGATTTCATTTACTGTAGAAAAATGTATGATAGTTCTGCCCAACCAGATAATTAATCTAAATATAAAATCAAGCTATACTTAAACTAACTTCAAATGAAATGAAAAACAATCCATAATAACTATCTCGTTTTAAGAAAATCAGGCAAAAACGATTGGAAAAACCAGTTTTTATTTACAATTATTTTCGTTTTTCCATTCTTTCGTATCCCACCAATCATTGTTAAAATTGAAAATGTTGAAGATTTTATCTAAATTGGAACAAGTGGTAGCGATTTTCAAAAACAACAAAAGACACATTACGAGACCTTTAAATATCACTCGCGCAATAACAAAAAGTTTTATTTTTATTTATTTTCAAATACCAGCAAAATTATAAAGCCCGTCAATTAAGGATTTATGGTATTCAAAGAAAATAATTACACCTATTCGATGAACGTTAAGTTTAATACACTTCTTTTATCCATCATTGGTAAATTTTTGGACTTTTCATTTGCTTATTTCATGTTAAGACATTAAGCACAAAAATCAAATCTTTTATAAGTATAGGTATTATTTGTTTTAAAAATTATTCAAATTATATTGAGCACAGCCTTTATCATTAGATACTTGGCACTATAATAGTGAGATCTTTAAATTTTAATTGAGAACTAACTATTTGTTCGCAAATCAAATAAAACGGTACAGAGTACAAAGACGATCTGACGCTCAATAATTGTAAAAATTGTTTAATTTTTTTTAATGACTTTTTTGTATCTTTATTTTGAAAGAACTTTGCATTTGTTTCTAGAATAATTAAAATTTTACAGAAGCACTTCCTTCCTCATTTTAATTTGAGACCTCTTAATAATTTAATCATTATATTTTTATATATTATGGAAAAAAATATAAACCAAATGCAGTACCACCAATCAAGTCTTTTGATTTTATTTTAAAAATGAAAACTCTGGATTCGATAAACAACATTTCAAACTACATGCTTTGGATACCAAGTTTTAAAAACAAAAAAAAAATCAAAAAGTCAGCCGTATTAATCAAAACTACTTATTTTTTATACGTCGTTTCACTATTTTGACCTTATTAATATACCTTGAAGCAATAACAAAAAATTTTCTTTCAACTCCACAGAATGGAATTCTATTTTATACAAAGAGAAATCAGTCTTACTTTTAGAGAAAATATGGGACTGACAAAGTTTATACTAGTAATACAATAATGTATACTAAACAAATCCTTTCAGAACTCAGAACAAACAAATTATGATCAGTAAATTTTACCTAAATATACTATTTTATAATTCAATAACATTCATTCATTTATAGTAAAAATCTTAAAACAGATATTTATTTCTTTTTTTCCTAGTCTAAATACAACATAGAAATATGGAAAATACAGATCCTTCGATTCAAATATTTTTCTCGAAGAGGAAAATTTTCAATTGATCATTGAAAATATAAATTACAAGGATGGGAAAAAATGTTGGAAGTTGGATTTAATTAAGACTGACTTAGAAAGTCAAATAATTCTTTCTGTTCTCGCTAGCTTCTTTTCTGTTTCCAATTTAAAAATATTTTTTCTTTCTTAGCTTCCTTCCTTCTGATTCGGTATTCTGTGCCCTTGGGATAAAAAGAAATGACTGTAAAAATAAGGGTTCACTAAGACTTAATTTAGTACCAACTAGTGAACAAATGACTATAATATCGTTTCATATATAAAATAATTTTCTCATACAAATAATTTACGTAACTTATTAAAATAAATAATTATAATATTTCTAGGTACTTATTTTCTACATATTTCTAACCTCAGGAACTGAAAAAAGGAATCGTTAATAATTTTGTGGATAATTTCAAGACACCTATTTAAATTATTTCACCCACTAACACTAACACTAAAATAATATTAAATTCGTTAATTTTCAAAAGTTTATTTGTTCAAAATAGCCTGTCAAAGAAATCTCAGAAATTAATACTTATACGTAAAATTAATAATTTATTTTATTCTGTCCAAAGTCAAAACGGGTCTTCATATATATTTTTTGCTCTAATATTTCTTTAGATAATTTTTGATAAAGTGGAAAGTCAAACTAAATGTTTAGAAGTTTGATAAAAAAAAAGTTACTAACGCCAGCTTCAATTTTATGAAGAAAATTATTATCAGAGCCCAGCACTAACGCAGGTCTTAACTAAGAATAAATTCATTATGTTATGTCTAGTGAATAAGCCGATTATTGTCTCTAAATATTTATCGAATCACGTTTAATTAAATTTATAGAAATTTAAAAGCTTTCAATTAACCAAACATATTTAGATCTATATATTTTTTGACCACATTTTGTCTTATATTGTAGAAAACTTTGATATAGTTGATACAGTGATAAATAGATGTATACTATGAAAAATTTACGATAACAGAAATTATTTAATAATTTTTTTGAAGAAGATACTAATTTTTCATAATTACAAAGTGCATATAAATATAAAAATAATGTTAATAGTTATGAATAATCGAACTATAATGTTTAATCTGATTTTGATCAAATGATTGCGAATATTGATGTACGCCAATAATTTAAAAATTTATTTAATTACCCCTCAATTTTTATAATTTGTATCTTATTTTTTCATCTACTACTATTTTTACTTTTTTCTATATAATATTTTTTCTGAAAGAAAATACTGAAAAATGATTGCATACGAATAATTCAACCTTTGGCTACCCTACAATTTTAATAGAGTTCGTATCAAATTTTATTTTAAAATATTTTTTTCTATTATTTTATACTGTTTTTTCTAATATTGTTCTCTGAAAGAAAATACTGTACTGAACCCAAGAAACAACCATTAGTGTCGATGTTTATCAAAACTCGTCAATTCCACTTTTCAAAAAAAATGAGTATAATACATCGTTGGATTCGTCTTCGAATGTGCTATCAGTTTTTGCTATTTTTAAATTTAAAAAAAAAAATGGAATAGACGCGGTTTGATAAACATCGACACATTAAAGATTATCTATTTTTACATATATTATCAAAATTCTAGATTCTAACTAATCTGAAAAGTAGATTTAAAATTTTTTATTGAATTGTAGTCATATATTATTAATTTTTTCTTTATTAATTAATTTATGAACTTATATGAAACTTATTGTTTTACTATTTGAATAATATCTTAAAAAGTATCTTAACAAATTAAAATCTAGACGAATTATGCATATTTTTTAATTAATTCTTTTTATAATATCTTATATAATTAGTGTTCATGTCGAGTTTTAATAAACTTTATTTGTCAATAAATAAATAAAATAAATATAATTATTACACCTTGTTTATGCTGATTACCACAAAACCTTGCGTCGAGGGATACGTGAATAATTTGATAACTAAATCCTCTCTATCCTTATATCACATTATTCTTTTTATTACACTCGTTTTATGTCAAAATAAATTGAGAAAAAACAGTACGTTGTACATACTGGGTCAAATAAGTTCGTTGTTACCATTCCATCTTAAGGCAACATGCTTTTAAAGAAAAAATGATCATTAAGAATAGTTAATAAAGAGAAAATTTTGACTTCAGTAATATATAAGTAGATCAAAATTTTAATTGGCTCAATCGTTATATGATATGTAGATAATTGATTTGAAAATTCAATAAATTTATAATTTAAAAGTAATAGCAGTCCAACAGGTAAAAAAATTTGCCGCTAAACCACTTTTACATTAAATAATTTTCTTAAATATGTAATAATAAAAAGAAACAAGAATTTTTTTGATGTAATTTTTTTAATACTAAAATCTGGGGTGGAATTTTGTAACTTTGTAGTCTTTGTGGCAATCGACAATTTCAAACACGATCAATTTCTATGGACAATGAAAATTATGCTTCACGTATCTAATCATCATCGTCATTTTGAAATAAAAAGGTAGTAAAACTCAATAAATATCTTGAAAGGATAACTAGTTTATAAAGTAAACCTTAATTTATAAAATATTTGTAAAATTTGTAGAGGAAAAGCGAAGAATTGTGTACCGACTTTTCTAAAATTTTGTAGTCAATTGTCGATAAAAAAAATTTGCTTCCTATAATTTAAATTATCGTGAATTGTCTATCAAAATAAAACGACAGCTATTTTTTGGTCGTTTCTATAGTAAATGAACGTCGATTTGGCTGAAATTTGGGGAGGAGGTAGATGCGATGACTAAACCTCGAAATCCAACAGGATTTTTCCACGAAACCCCCCGTTTCGGAAATATGACCCACCAAATTTTTCATATGTTTCATATACAGGAAATTTTTTTTTGCTCCTATTTGCCCTATTTTTGGAGAGGGGGTAGATGAGGTGCCCCGAATGTCAAATCCAAACAATTTTTTTCGGAACAATCTTATTTGGTATGTATGAAAACTTTGGGGGCCATATTTCAGGAACGGAGGGTTTCCTGAAAAAATCCTCTTGGACTTGGAGGTTTGGACACCGCCTCTACCTCCCCACCAAGTTTCAGCGAAATCGAATCTCAACACTCATCTGCACTTTAGCCAAATTCTCTACATTTTTTTTTTTTTCAAAACGATTAAACGAAAATTCGCGATCTTTTTACGTGAAGCAAAGAAGTCGACATGGGCGCTTTTATGAACGAGGTCGACAAATATTTAAAATTTTTTTGGTTAATTTCTCAATAAAATTATGAGAAATGAATTTTCCAGCTTTTAAAATTACATGAAGCAAAAAGTCGACAATTGTTAAAATTTGTGACAATTGTCGATTGTCGACCGGTGACAATTGTTATATGATTCCACCCCTGGAAGGATTTATAGAAGTTTATTATGTTTTTTTTTATCAAAATATGTTTAGGTATGTAATTTCATTGGAAGTGTTTGTGTTTGGTAATTTAATTTCGAAAAAATTTAGAACGCCGCAAATGATAATGAAATTATAAAATTAAAAGTTACTCATTAGACAATTAAAAATTGCAATATCAACCCATCAATATTTAAGTAAAAGAAATATCGACTTTTTAAGAAATTAAGACTTGGTATTGACAACAACAACATTATCGTATCCCCATAAATGACAGAAATATCTAAAAACTAAATTTATATTAGCAATTATTTTTAAAAAATTAAACTCTTTTGTTTCCTATTAGGTACTTCTGTGGCGATTAAATTTTAAACAAATATTATACAACTTTTATATAAACTATAACGAAATTCTCAATATGTTAAGTTGGAAATGTTTAAGATTTTTTTTTTTCATCGATTAAGATTTTTGAATTATAAGTTTGCTACAATTATGGGAATGTTGCCAACCAGTTTATCACTGAGATATATGGGACCGCCAAATCGACTAACAAACGCCGCAGACCTTATGAAACTAACTCACTTTAATTTGACGGGGGAAAAGCAAAAGTGTTTGAATACATTTACAATGCATTTCGGTTTTTTTCTGTCTGAAAATATTTCAATAAAAGAAAAAGATCCTCAATTCCTCGATTTCATTTAATCACAAACACATTTGATGCCCAAAAAGTGTTGAGACTTCTATTTCAAGCTTCTTTTTATTAATTTTTATTAAATTTTTTTATTTAACTACTGACTCCGTGAAAATTCGTAGAAATCATCTACTATCAACTTTAAATTTTCGGCAAAAACGCTTATCTTGAACTGAAATTTTATGCAAAAAAACTGATTTTTGAGTGACTGTACAACAGTCATAACGTCATAATCATTATCGCTTTGTTTTCAGCTATTCGTCTTATCAATTAAAAATATTTATACTTTATAGTTTATTAACCCATACACGCATGTTATCCTTGTGTTATTTCTTAATAATTTGCATATACTTTATTTACACCACAAGTAGATTTTCAACATTTGCCCCGATTCTTACGTTTAAGTTTGATAAATATGAAAAAGACATTATTCAAATTTGAAACCTTAAATTCAATATATTTTTATTATAAATTATAAACTTAAATTATGATTTTGCAGTCGATTCTTTTTCACTTGCTTTAGAATAACATCCAATTCGAAACAACATATTGTAAATTTAGTGGCTAAAATATCCAAACGAATTTAATTGCCGCGACACTTTGAACAATAAAAACTGTTTTCACTAATTTAATAATTGTTTACCGCCCTAGTAACTAAAGTAAATAATGAACACATACTTACTTAGAATTTAAGTCCTAAAAATTTGACAAATTCCGAAGAAAAAGGTTTTAACGGAAAAACAAACTAACTCTGTAATTATGAAAAAGGAAATCAGTTAAGAGTTGTGCCGCGTTAGCTATATTTGTGTCAGAAAATTGTTCCAAAAATATATTCTGTAATAAAAAAAATTAATGGAAATATGATCATTTTATTCTATCCGTTTTAACAACTTTTAAATTATAGACTTTAATCTAAAATGTAACGAAAGGAATTTTTGCACACCATTAGAACAATTACTCATTCAACTTGAATAATTTTCAGGATATTTGGTTGAAAAGTTTAATCCAATCTTCCTAAAATTTATTCTAAATTAACCATAAAGAAAAATAATTTATCTAAAACCTATGAAGATACCTAAGTCCTTATATCTCAAATATTTATCTCAAAGTTATCCTCATCATTTCACAGACTTCCTGAAATAATTTGGAAATTTCTCAATAAACTTTCAAAATTAAATTTAAATGTCGGAAAATGGTTAGGCTGCATTCCAAAACACATCGATTAATTTATTTCTCCTGCCAAAGAAACGTGTTTTTTAAATGCCGGTTCTTCTACAAAAAATTCTTCAATAACTATTAAAATATCAATTTTGTTACTAACTCATATCAAACTAAATCACAAAAGTTTTGTCTTATAGAAATGGACTTTTAAATTATTATTTTTTAGGATTGCTTTACAAGTTTCCTGCTTAGTTACCACCCTTTTGTAACCCTAAAATATTTTTTTCACTTTCTGTGTTTTACATGAACAAAAATAGATATTTAACTAAAATCCTAAACGACAAGAAAAAAACTTTATTCACATTTCATTTGCATCTTAAGCCTTTAATGAATGAGATTCTAAAAAAAGGAAGACCCAAACAAGAACATAATCTTGGGCTATACAAAACTTTCAACAATTACTACTTTCGAAAGCTAAAACACCATTTTCATTTAAATGTTCCTATAAATTGATGTGAAAATAATTACTGTAGCCAAATTTTACTACAAATCAAATTTAAATCTTAATTTTTCTACATATATCTACACAAAATTTTGTCATTTTCCTTCAAAAATCATCCATTGAAGACACATGATCCCCTTAATATTCTCATCATTTTGTGCGAATCATAAAAAAAAAATTTTTTTCAAAGATTAATGACTTTTTTTTTAAATTTATATTTTTTTAATATTTTTAGAAAATTTTTCAAAATATTTTTACGCAATGACAGGCACTGAACTCACACCTGTTCTAATAAATTTTATAAATATTTGCTCGTAACACTTTTTTGACTTTTGGTGGATGGATAATAAAAAAAAAACTTATGATTTTTTCAAAATAATTTTTTTATGTTTAATTTCTTCAATTTGGAAACTATAAATTGAAACTATATTGAGAACAAATTTTATTATTTTTATTATTATTATTATTATTATTATTAATATTATTATCTTTTCCATAGAGTCAACTTTAATAATAATAAAAAAGCTATAATAATAACAACAATAATAATAATAAAATAATGACAAATAATTTGTACCTACCTTGCATTTAATGCCTGCCTATAAATTTCCAACATAACAGCCTCGTGTAGCATCATTATAGCAAATTATTTTTATTTATTTTTTTTGTATGTTTCGTATGGAAAAATTTAAGAAAAAAAATTTATTTTTTTTTGTGTGGAAATTAGAAAAAAAAAAAAAATAAATAAATTGAAAAAACAATTTTTTTTTTTTTTTTATTATGATTTTTCGTTTAAAATACAATAAATTTTTTTATTGTTGTGTTTTTTTTTTCTACTTCTTCTTCTTCTTCTTATTTTCAAGACCCACACATTAAATTATCTAAAAAATTTAATTTTTTTTTTATTTATATTCTTAACACACAAAAAAAAAAAAATAACAAAGCATAAAGATGAAAATTATTATTTTCTTGATTGATATATTTCTTTTTTATTATATTTTTGTTCAAAAAAAAAAAAAATTATAATAATAAAATAAAAATTATGGATCTTCTTCTTTTTTTTTAATTTTTTTTTTTAGATCATTTTAGAATTTAGAATTATTTTTTTTTTTTAATTTTCTTCTTTCATTATTTTAATTTCTTTTTAATTGGTTTTGATGATTTTTTCAATTTTGTTAAAATTAAAAGGAAAATTAAAATTTTTTATATTTTTAATTAATTTATTTATTATATTAAATTTATTTTTTATTTATTTATAAAATTAAATCACAGAAGTTGTACTTAAAAGAAATAAAATATTAAAAACAAAGAATGACAGTTGTAAAAAAAACAAATTTCTTAATTTTTTTTTTTTCGGTTTTATTAAATAAGAATTTATAATAAGTTATATTTTGTATGTCAAATGGAAATAATTAAAAACAAAAAATTTGGTTTATTGACAAATAAAGTGTTGTCAAAACATGAAACTTGAATTAAAAAAGAATATAATTTTGTTATTTATTTATCACGAATGTTTTTTTTAATTTTTTTATTTTAATTTAACATTTTTGATATATATTTATTTTTTTTTTTGTAATTAACTACGATTAATTTTTAATTAATTTTGTTTTGTTCCAAAAGATTTTTTAATTATTTATTTAATTTTTTCTAATCGTATACAATTTCTTGTTTGTCGTATTTTCATTGATTGATCATAAGTTAAAATTAATAAAATTATTATTATTTTTTTTTTAGTATACTTTAATGTTAAATTTTAATTATATTTTTCGTTTTTTCACATTTTTTTGTATTTATTTTGTTTCTAATATCTTAAAATTAAAAAAAATCTTCTAATATTTATGGCTTGCATTTTTAATTAAATTTAATTAAATTTTTATTATTTTTAATTATCTGTAATTTTTTTTTTTTTAATAGATTTGATCTGTTTTTATGTTTTTGACAATTAACGCGTGTTAAAAAAATTTCTATTGTATTTAACTGTTTTGTTTACTTTATTTTTTTAAAGCTTGCATTTTACGCACAATTTTCATTCATAAACAACTTCTTATTTTTTTTCTTTTGTTTAAGAACTTTTTTTTCTTTTTTTTTTGTTTTCTTTTTGACTAGAATTGCACAACAGAGTTTTCTATTGGAGAATAACAAAAATAATTTTTTTCATAGTGTTTTTTTTTTTTATTTGCATTTAGCATTAAAATTTAAATAATTATTTAAAATATCTTATTTAGAAAATTAATAAATTTTTTTTTAAAAGTAATGAATTTTCCAGTGCGAATGTAATAAAATGGGAAAAAAAAAATTTACATTGACACACTTTTCATAAATACGAAAAAAAAAAAAAAAAAAAAAACAAATTAATTTTTAAGCAAGTTTCAATAAAAAAAAAATTATTATTATTAAATATTTTTGTAGCGATAAATTTTTTTTTCTTTTTTTTTCTTTATATCCAATTAATTGGTGTGTGCTTTTATTTATTTATTTTTATTTTTTTTTTCAAACAAAAACTCATAATATGATTCGTTCTTATTAGATTTTTTTTCTGTTGTTGATGACAAGAAGCAATTCAAATCTAATAGTTTTTTCTTTTTGTAAATATTAAAAATTTTTTTTGTTTTTTTTTTTTTTTTTGAATGAAAATCATTTACAAATAATTTTAGAACTCGACATGATTACCATCACACGTATTGTCGTCGACTGAAAATATCTTTTTGACTGAGAAGAACTACTCAGAAATTGGAATATAATTTTTTTTGTTTTTTTTTTTTTTTCAATTTCGTTTCATAAATTTCAATAATTTTTGTATTTTTTTTTTTTTTGTTAGTAAATGTTAGTTAAATATGTGTACACAAAATAACACTAATACCAGGAAAATATGAGGCAAAAAAAAAAGAAACAACAAACGAAAATTATATTAAAATGAAAAAAAAAAAGATACTTAAATCTGTTGTATATGGTTTGTTATTTTTTTTTCTTCTGTGCCGAACATTTTTTGAAATGAGGGGTTAACATTTTTTTTTTTTTTTTTTTCTTATTATTATTATTATTATGAATTGAATTTGATTGAATTTTTTGTTTTTTTTTTTTTGTATATATATAGATTTTATATTTTTTGATGAAATTTTTCTCTCATTTAATAATAATTCTTTTTAATATGTCATTTTATAATATTGTGTGGTGTAATATTGTTTTGTAATTGTATTTTGTAGTCAAAGTCAACGATATTTTGTTAAAGGAATTTTTTTTTTTTTGTGGATTAAAAAATTTTGTAAATGAAAATTTGAAATAAAGTTAACATTTTTTGGATAATTTTTAACGTTTCTTAAGGTTTCTGTTGTAACATCGTCAGGCGTTTTTTTTTTGTGTATTTTATTAAATTTTGAACTAAAAAGAAATCTAGTTTAGCAAAAGTGTCGATTTTTTGATAAAATGTTTTAAAAAAATAATTTCTGGCCTTAAAGAATTTTTGAAAGAACAATATGTCACTAATTTAAGCACATGGGAGCAGATAGTTTGAAATTCATTGATTAACCATAAACACTACAAACACGGCAAAAAAGTCAAATTCAAAAAATTTAACTTCAATTTTTTTCAATTTGTAGTCTTACCTATATCCTGATTGTATCCTTTACAAATACCAGCAAAAAATTGATATAAAAATAATTTTATGGCATTTTAAAATACGCTGTGCTTCTGTATAGATATGTATATATGTTTCATTGTCGCTCAGAAGCTGAGGAATTTTCTAATTTGATTAACTGATGGACAAGAGCATAAACGGTGTGGAAAATTGAAGGATTGTGTTTTTATTTTCTGTATTGGATATACGTATTATGTATGTTTATTATGTAGGATGAAAAGGGGGGTCTTATTGACAAAAATCACATTAAATAAATAGGGGAAAAGGAAAGAATTTTTGTTTTGTGTTTTTTTTTATTTTGTGTTTCTGTTTTTTTTTTTCATATATTTATATTCAATTTTTGCATTGAGAAAGAGGAAAGAGGGTATATTTTTTGCACTTTTTTTTTCTAGATATTTATCCATAAGTGTAGAAGGATATTAATGTTTTTTTTTCGTATATATATATATTTTTTATGATTTTAGAATGAGGGCAATTAACACCAGAATAAACAAATACAAATGTATTAAAAAATTAACAAAAAAAAAATAAATAAAAAAAATAAATAAAACAGAAAAAACACAAAGTGTGGGAAAATTTTTACAAAATAATAATAAAAAAAAAAATATTGTCGCAATAATAAGTTTCACAGATATTTTTTTTGGTTTTTTTTTTTCGTAATATATCTGTACATATTTTTGATTTGTACAGGAAATGAATGCATAATATATATATACTACAAACTTTAATTATAGATTTTTAATTAATAGATTGAAATTTTAATTTTTATTGAAAAAATGTTTGGAATTCATAATTGAAATGAACTAAATTGCAATATTTTATTTAATTATAATTATGTATATATAATGTATAAAATACATATTTTCGTATACATGACGTCTATGCATAATTATTAAATTTCTTACTGATCTTTAAAATTGATGAAAATATCGAAACGTAGATACAAAAAATAAATACACCATGCTTAGCTTTGTCTCAGCTGCGATTTTTTTTTTTTTTTTTCTACTACAAATATTGAAATGTTATAAAATATATCAAAATAAAGGTAAAATCCAATCATAATGATTAATTAAGAATTTATTAAAAACATAAAAACACATTTATAAAACCTCCTGTAGCTAAATAAAAAGAGAAGATTTCACATATTATCCTTATTTGAGTTAAACAAACTGGTAGAGAATTTTAACAGGATATATAGAATCTTAACAGGTCAGTGTCCAGGACCTGTGGATATGTTCACTAACAAACTACAGAAAACTACAGAAACTGAAATACTGACAATAAAAATTAAAATTAACATTTATGCTACAGATCTATATGCTCCAATCAAATGAGATCTATATAAGAATATATTATTTGCTTCAATTCTTCATTTCTCGATTATTTTAATTTCTAATTTTTTTTTTCTATTTTTTTTTTTTCTAGAATTTTATAATTTAGTCAACTTTTTCGAGAATATTATTTCGTGTATGAGAAAGTGTCTAGACAAAACGTGTTTGAATATACGTACATACAAAAAAAAAAAAAAACACAAGGCAATTTTCTTACATATTAATATTATTATTATATTTTCCAAAAAAAAAAAAAAAAAGCTTAAAATATCTTAATATGTTTGAAAGCTTTTTTTTTCTACTTGTTCACATATTATGCATTTTTTTTTCTGTATATAACTTGATATAAATAATAGCGCCAAAATTGGTAATTCAATTTTCTCTCCAGATTTTTTGACCGATAAATTTTCCAAAAAAAAAAAAATACATTATATATTCTCTTCTTCTTTTATTTATTTATTTAAAAAATATATATATATTATTTTTTTTTATCAATGCTCATTTCTGAGTCAATCTCAATTTTTATTACATAAAAAGTATATTATATATTTTTTTTTATAAATATAAGTATATACCTAAATAAAAGATATATTTAGGTATATATTTAAAAAAAAAACAACAAACCTTTATATATAAAAAAGCCATCAAAATTTTGAAGAGATTTATGACATTTTCAAAACAAACCTATTTCTATCTCGTTTACGCTTTATCTTTTTTTTGTTTTTTTTTTTTTTTGTTTATATCTATCTAAAATGCAATTAAATACAATAAAAAAGAGATGAATTTTCCGAACACTTACACATCTAATCAAATTTCTCAATGTGTTGATTTCAATGAGTTGGAAAATTTATGTTTCTCCAAATTTCATAAAAAAAAATAAAATTCTAAAAAAATAAAATTCTCAATTTTCCAATTTTTCTCTCAAAGAAAATGTAAACTTTTTTTTTTATTCGCACAATTAAAAATGAGATAAGGTTGTGGACTAAGAAGGAGACAAAGAAGAGACAGTGAGTTTCTGAGAAATATTTTCCAGAGATACAAAGTTAAAAAAAAGCATATTTCTCTGAGAAAAAATGTTTTTTTTTTATATCTCAAAGAATTTGCATTAAACCGAAAACAAGTGCATTATTTAATTTTTTTTTCCCACAGTTTTTTTTCACTATACTCTTCGAAATATTTTCTGTTCCATTTTCATTTTGTTTTCATCATATTAAAACATATTATCTGAGAGTTACAAAAAAAAAATTGAGAAAAATTATGTAAAAGTATCTGTAAATTATTTCAGATAAAAAAAAAAATAAATAAAAGAAATAAAATCAAATTTCACGCTGCGCTGCTTAGCCGCCGGCACATCATATGTTCGGTGTTTTTTTTTAGATTTTTTTTTTTATTTTTTTTTATATACAATTAATGTACTTATTATTTACTTTTTTGTGGACTACTAACTATACCTTTTTCAAAGAAAATCCTATATTGCACTAAAAGAATAAAAAAAAAAAAAAATATGTACGCTATATCAGGAAATTTTCTTTTTCTTGTGAATTGTGTAAAAAAGTTTTTCTCAAAAAAAAAAAAGGAAAAAAAAGAAAAACTGTGACGGATTTATTTGCAAAAATATACCAGAATCTGAAAAATTTTATAAAATAATATATGTTTTTATACTTAACTGTAAAAAAAAAACATAATAATGCTACTGAGAAAATGCAGTTTAAAAATTGAAAAGAAAATGGTATTCTAAACTTAATATAGTAATATTGTATTCTCAATATTATTAATTTTTTCATAAACTTAAAATGTAACTACCTCATAACTTAAAATATTAGATTAAATTGGAAGTTTATTGGTAATTATATATATAATTAATAAATAAATTATTGGAAATTAAAATTGTAAATTCTTCAATTATTTATTGAATCCTATATATATTTTAAAACAAAAATCAAAAATTTAACTTCATTAACTGAACCAAATTTTTTGTTCTGAAACTACTCATACTATCCATTGGTGTCAAATAATATATACTCAAATTTAAAGAGGGCAGCGTTAAATTGTATGCAAATGAAACTTAGTAGCCATGAATTCCGCAACATTAATATTAGCAATTTTGATGTATGTAGCTCAGAAGAGTGGGTGCTTTGCTCTCAAAAGAGCTTGAAACAGCTTGAATAATTGTGTACTACGAAAAATACATGGCCCAATCCGAGAAAATAGTATATATGGAGAAGAAGGCACAATATCGAATTATATCAGCTTAGATCCGTACTAATATGGAACAAAGGAGTGGACAACGATGCGGACTAGAATAGGACTACCAAAATGTAGAACAAATTGGTCCAAGACCGTAATGAATGGAGGCAAATTTTAGAGGAGGTCAAAACCCACCCTCGGTTGTAGAATCAATAATGATAGAAATATATCGAGTGTTTGACAACCAGCCTATGAAACAATGCTGAGTTTTTATTCCTAGCCCTATTACAAAAAAAAACTATATAAAATAAAATACCCTTTTCCCCTGTTTTTTTTTTATTTTATTTTTTATTTTTAACTTTTAAAATAAAACGTGGAAAGGTAAAGAGTTGCACATTATAATTTTTTGGCATTTTTTTTTTTTTTTATTCTTCCTTCCCTTGCTTGAACTTTTCTGAAAAGTGTTGAAGATTTTGTCGCTTTTAATTTTATGATTTTTTTTTGAAAGGATTTATACGGATACAGAAAAAAAAAACCATTTCTTGATAGTTTCTTTTCAAAAGTTTTTTTTTTTTCTTGCTTTCGTTTATATTTTTATTTAGCAAAAATCTATAGGTATTTTATATACATTTATACATATATATTTTTTTTCTATATTGGAACGAGAAATTGAATTATTTTTTGTTTTTATAAAAATGTTTTTTTGTAAAAGTTTTGTACATAGAATACTATGGACATTTTTGAAGTTATCAAAAAATGTTTGAGGAACGAAAACGTGTAATTCGTTTTTATTTTATTTTTTTTTTTTTTCTTATATCCTAAATTAAGATGACATCAAAGTCCATAAAAATTAAAATTATAAGGGTGGGTTGATTATTATTTTTTATTAATTTTTTTTTTTTTGGTTTTAAAATTTTGAAAACAATTTTGTATTTGATTTTTTTTTTATTATTAATTAAAGCTTTTTCTTTAATGTATAGTATGTTTAGAGGAGAATTAGAATCATTCCAGTTTCTGGAAATTTTTAAAACTATCAAGGATCAAAAATTTTTTTCTTGGAATATCGTGAAAGTGGGTTAGATAGAACTGGGTAGAAAATTTATTAAAATAAGGTACAAAATATAATGTTTCAAAAAATTAATTATTTTCTGATTTTTAAATGTCCAATTGGCTTTCAAAAAAGGAATAAATCCTCTATAGGTCAAAAAGAAAATTTTTTTAAAGAAAATTTTTAATATATATCATTTGTTTTTTATCTTATGTTATTAATAACTGAGAATCAAAATTTAATTTGACAACGAAATGCAATTGATGAACAGATCTTTTGTGATTATTTAATATATTTTAATTTTTTTGGGAAGATTTTGGTGAAATTTTGTAAGCCCAGTAAATCTTTCCAAAAACTTCAAATAAATTTCCAAAAGTGATCAACAATTTTAAAATATGTGAAAGAATTAATTTTTCAAACCAAGACTAAAAATGTGTCGACTTATCTTAAACTCTAAATGTTCGCTTATTCAACTTCTAAGACTATAGCAAGAGAAAAAACACGAAAATTAACAAATTAAAAACCTCATAAAGGAATAATTAATATGTAATTATTTAATATAAAATTAATACTCGCAGCATCAGTTTGAATAAAAAAAAAGTAAATCTCATGAATTATCAATGTTAGTTTCAATTTAATCCGTCTGATCAGTTCTAAGCCTGACAGCAGGAAGATAGATATATTTCCATAACTATAGACAAAATTAGAAATCCAAATTGAAAAAAAAAATACAAAACTTATTTCCCTTCAATTACTTAACAGAAAATATAAATTGCAAGAAAATAAAACTTAGGATTTTCATCCTCAACAAATTTTTCAACAAATTTTTCAACTACTAATAATGTAAGCGATTTTTCATAGTAATAAAATAAAGATAGTAATTAAATATTTGTGATTTAAATATCACTTAATTACTAAAATTTTTTGTACATACATATAATTTGTAATTAAAATTTCAAGAATTTACTTTATTTGGACATATTAGCCGTTTTCCTAAAAAGTAGAAAATTAAAAAAAAAAAAGCATGTAACATTCATATAAAAATTTACGGAGAAAAATTACATAGTTAGTTACATATATATGCATATAGAAACATAACAACAAATTATATAAAAAAAAAACTTTAACAAAATTGCAATTGATGTCGATACAGAGCACAGAAGAATGAAAGATGTAACAAAAAAAAAAGAAGAAAAATAATCAAACTGCTTCTGATGATGATGATGGTGATGATGTTGATGATGATGATGATGAAAAAAAAAGTTGATCCGTTGTTAAAAATATCGGAATTACATAAATGTGCGTAATGGCTTGATGCGCGCAAAAAGATTTTCTTCGCTTTTCTTGTACACTGGAAATTTTTTTTTATTTTTTTTTATTTTTTTTAAATAGAGAACTATATGGAAATATAATGTTTGTATATTAATTTTTTTAGATATTTTTATTATTGTATTAGAAAAAATGGTTGATGAAGTTTTTTTTTTTTTTTATTTTATTTTATTTTTTGTTTCTTAATTTATGACTTTTATGAATTTTAGTATTTAAGGGAATTGTATTTTGTTGGTTTTTTTTATTTTGTATTTCTGTTCTGGTGTTCTGAAAAGCAAAAACAAAATGATCCAATAAATAATAATTTTCTTACAGTGCGGTTATTCATAATTTTTTTTTTTCTTCTTTAAATGATTAAGTTTACAGGGTTCAGTAGTTCAATGACTGGGTGCGATTAAAAATTAAAAATTAAAAGACAAAAATATGAACAACGCACGCCGACGGTTGCACAGAGAATATTTTAAAATTTATTTGCAATATTCATCTAAAATTAATCAAAAGATCATAATCTTAATAATGATATTTGCGCAAGGTGGTTAGCAAGTAAAATTATTCTGATGAGTCCTCAGGCTTGACCCACCAGGAAGAAAAAAATCAATAATATTTCAATAATTTCAAGTAAAAATCACTCTTAAACAATACATTTTATAAGTTTTTAAATACTTGTTTTCAGGATACTTGTTTTCAACTATCTACTATAATAAAAATCTCTTTAAAATCCTCCCAAAAATAAAATAATCATGTGTCTATTCATGTATATTTCGAATATATCTGATCCAGTTGAACTATCTTTTGGCTATAATTCTATTGGTTTCAAATAGTTTGATGTTAATTCATACAATAAGTCATTTAATACCAATCTTTTGCTAAATGAGAAAGCTGTCGCCTTGGTAGAAAATCCAGTTCCTTTTCATTTTTAAATCATAAAAATTAAAAATTAAAAAATAGTTCGTCACCATAAAATATTTCGAATGATGAAATAATCAAGTACATAACAATTTTGGTTCTATCGAAATGACAAGCAAAAAATAGGTACAAGGGGCTCTACAGAGAAACTAATTACTTTTTTTTTTCAAAAGTTAAATAAAAAAAAAATTAAAAAGCATCAATATCTTTCACAGTAATTAATGTATGCATAATCTTAATTAAAACATGTATTTCTTTGAATAACAAGATAGTGCACTATATAATTCACAAAATATACATATTTAACAATATAATTTAACTATTTGAGCTTAACATATTCTCAAATGAAAATTGACAAAGTTTAAGAAATGCTCATACATATACGATATATTTTAACTGTAAAGATTTAGAAAAAAAAAAAAAAAACTTAGCAAAATTTTTCTTTATATTTTTCTTCAATAAATCTAAATTTTTCTTTTTTTTTTTCTTTCTTCACATAAAAGTTGATGTCTATCCATAAATTCCAATCTCGTCAATCCCAAAATATATAAAAGTTAAGTTAAATAATATGCTACCATATCTTTTAATCAGTCAAACATAAATATAATAAGGATGAAGGAAAAATCCTAATATTGAAGAAATTAAATTATATTTATGTGGAAAATCGTAAATATCTATATATATATATTATATTCTATGTCTTTTTATATATCTATCTATATCTTTTAGGAAAAAATAATATCGTATATCTAAAAATTCTATATATAATATGCGTAATGTAAAAAGATTAAATGTTTTTTTTTTTTTTTTTTGGGGAAAAATGTAATAATAATTTTTTTTTTTTATTTAAAAACTAATATAGTTAATATTATCATAATTTAGTATATAGTTGACGTTAACGTTATATAAGGTAAAATATACTGATTTTTTTTTTTGTCCTTTCTGGTAAGGGATTTAGAAAATTTTTAATGCTTAATTTTTTAAAGTTTTATATTTCCTTAATAATTGCTCCTTTTTTATTAACAATAGTCGCCCAGAATAATATTATGTTTATTAAATAAAGAATATGATATAATAATATCCTTTCATTGCAAACCTTGTTCAAACCTAATACATTTTTGACATCTTAGATATACAGATGATAATATGGAAAATATGTATGTATGTACTGTAGACTGTTTTTTGATACTCATCTTATTCGCTAACTCTTCAATATGCTTCTGGGGCTGAAAATCTTATATCTTATATTTTACAAATTATTACATAAAATAATTGCATTCTGACAGACAACATTCAACAAAAGATTTTTATATGAAAGAGGTGCATTTTAACGAAAAGTTAATTAAAGAAAAATTTCTTGTTTTTTTTTTTTATAAAATCCTGATTCCTGGGTCCAGTTAAAAACAAAACACAAAATTAAAAAATAAAATTTTAAAAGAAAGAAAAAAAATAAGAAGAAATCTCAATCATTGCAAATATTGAAAATATCAAACTGAAAATGTACGTGTTTTTCATCTTTAAAGATTTTCTCAAAAATAAAAAACGAAATACAAGAAAAATTTCTATGAAATGAATGTTCATGAAATATACTTTATTTCAGCATATTGTACAAATAAGAAATATAATCAACATTCATTCAATATCTCTATAAAAAAAAATAAAAAAATATATATACATATAAATCCATCTCTATATCCTTATATATATATATAGTTTATAAGTTATTTGTGGAAAACTAAAGGATAACTTGTAAGAAAAAGAATCTAAAAAGAAAAACGAAAAAAAAAAAATCTTTATTTTTTTTTCCATGTTAGTATTTTAAGAGCAAGAGTAGAAAAAAAAAATACAAAACTATATAAGAAAGTTTCTTGACAACAAAAACATTTTTGATGTTTAATCGTCAAAGCTTTTAGATAATTTTATTTCAAAATGACATTTGCACTTTTTTAAAATTTATGATTGTTTTTGTGCACTAACTGTGTATACTGTACATCTCTCTCCGGATATAAAACTTTAAAAAACAGATGTCCTTATTCTCAAATTTTTCTTTATTCACTATTATTATGACGAAGATGTATATTTATATTTATATGATGAAACATCAAAATTTGTAAAACTGTTGTCTAAAATATTGCGAAAAACTTAACATAATAATTATAAGATATAATACAAAATAAAATTTCATTAAAAATTCAATATTAGCATAAAACTTTGATGTGATACGTCATATTAGCATAAAATTTGGAGTATTAAATGAGAAATTAAAATTTCATTGAAATATTCCTTCTTAATAAACTTCGAATAAAAGATCATTCGATAAAATCAAATATCAACTGAGGCCGTTCACTGAACAATTACAGCGATCGAGTGTATCAAATAGATATAAAATTATATTTTATAGAAAAAATTTATAACATTATTGATAATGTGGTTTCGTTGAAAATGAAAACCAAAATTTTTTGGTAGTTGAAGAACTACTGAAATAATACTAGTAAACAAAAAAAAAAGAAAACTTGAAGAAGTTTATTTCATCTTTCAACTAAAATATATTTTTGTCCTTTTACAGAAACATCATAGTTGAAAATGAAAGACCTAAATAACAAGTGAATATTTCACAAGGGGGTCGTTTACTTACGTGACACATTTATAAATATGTTCGTTATGCATTCATAACTAAACTTAAAAATAAAATAAAAAAATTTAAGGAAAAATATACAATTTTTGACAAAAATTATATATATCCATATACCCACATATATTTATACACATAAATATACTAAAATATTATCAATAAAAGGAACAAAAGCATAATTTTTGAATTATATTAGTTTAAAAAAAAAAAAAAAATCAGATATTTTCACCAAAAAATATTTTCAGTAAAATTCATTTTTAAAATGTAATGTCAAAAAAAAAAAATATTTTTTCGCTTTCTTTGAAAAATTCAATTTGCAATGAACAGTTTCTTATATTTTGAAATTTTTTACTAAAAAAAAAATTAAATTGACTCTAATTAATAAATAATAAAATATATTTCTAATTAGTTTGATACTCTTTTTTCACCATTATAATTGTCAAAATAAAGTTGACTGTTTTCTTATTATAATTTTTAAATAAACAATAAGTCACAATTAACATAATTACAATCAATCTTCGGGAGAGAATTTTTCGAATTGAAAACATATCAATCTTATAAAGAATAAATAGTTTAACATAGCAAAGCCAAAAATAAACATATAATTGCATTTTCAAACAAACTGAATTAAAGTCAAAATAATACTACCCGTCATCCAATTGGATACTAACTCAAATTTATTTGACAGTTTTAATTATATAGTTTATTATTTGTGAATAAATTTCGAAGTAAATGACAACAAATAAAATGAAGTTAGGTAGATTAACTTAATCTTTGCAGCGAATTCCGACAATTGCTTGAGCTCTTTGTCATAACGTTAAAAAATATTCAGACATTTTTTTAAAATCTGAATATAGGGTTCAGTTACCAAAAGTTTATATTTTTGATATGATCGTAAACTAAACTAAAAAAAAATTTAAAAAAATATTTTGATCCTTGAAACCTTTTTACTATTATGTTCGTAATAATACACATGTATTCACTCATTTTGATAAAATGTATATATATAGATAGATAGTAAGTGTATAGCAAATTATGACACACAAAGTTAAGTAAAAATTCTAATAATAATTTTATTTTTTTTTTGCTTTTGTTTTAAAAAAAAGTATAATAATATATATATAAATTTTTTTTTTTTTGCTTTTAAATGGTATGAGAATATATCAATGGGACTTATAACAAAACATGTTGGGGTTATATTTTCTTCAATTTTATGATCCAAACGAGATGAGTATAACAAAGTAATACTTTTTATTTTATACTTTCTAATATTTTCTTCTTGCAAAAATTATAATAATTTTTTTTTTTTTTTTTTGAGGGAGACAATATGCTTTTTCACTTCAACCGGATCCAATAATTGGTGGATTCATATATATGTTTTCTTTTAAAAATTTTTTTTGATTTCCTTTGCGAGAAAGAGTCTCGCTATTTATAAGAGTCAATGCACATTTTTGTTAGTTTTAGCAACTTTAAATTAGCAAATTCAGAAAAAAAAAAAACGAAAAAAATGTTTCGAAATTTAAATAATTTTCATTAAATTTACAGTTCTCTTATAATTTATTGATTGGGATAATTTATAGATTGGTCAACATAGTGAGCTCATTTTAGTTCTCGGGAAGGCTTCACACTAATTGAAGTAAGGCTAATTGAAGTAAAGCTGTGAACTAATTGAAGTAAAGCTGTGAAACATGAAAGTGATTTCAATACAATGCAAGAAAGTTTTGTTTCAAATTAATTTTTTATATAATTGTAATTGTAATTGTATGTAATATCTCAATAAAATGTTTAATTATTACAAAAATTTTTATTTCTTATAAATAAATTAATAAAAATATATGGTAGGTATATTCTCACCGAGAAAAAAAATATTAAATTAAATCATATAATTCAAGGTGAAGCAGCCCGAAGTTATTTCCAACCCAATACATTTTCTTCAAAAATTATGAAAATATAAAATTGAATCATGTAATATCTTTGAACAAAATATTTTCGTTCTTTTGCTGTTTTTTTTTTTTTCTTTGTTTGCAAAGGCAGGGTTGGTTAATAAATTCAAAAGAAAAGTGCAAATTATGGGAAGTTATTACCTATTATTTGTGAAAATTGCTTGGGAATGTAAATGTGCGTAAAAAAATTATCCATATAACAATTTTTTTCCCTGTTTTTTTTTTCTGTTTCTGTTGTTGTAAGCTCGGAAGAATATGTTACGTTATTCCTTTTTTTTGTTTTTCTCTGGAAGTTTTAATGCTTTTTACGTGTGAAATACGGAATATGATGTCATAAATTTATGGAATTTATTAGTAATAAGAAGGTGAACAAATTTTTGACTAATTTACATTTAAGGTTGGAATAATTTCTTTCTCATTTCTTACGTGTGTATTGCGAAAAATATTAAGGAAAATATTTACTAATTTTTTAGTTTAGAATTATAGGAAATATTATAAACAGAAAGAAAGTTATATAAAAGAATTGAAATTACAGGCTTCTTTTTTTAGGCTGGCAAAAATTAATGGATTGAAATTTTAGAAAATACTTGAACTATTCTGTATACAGTTAAAATATTCTATACTTTCTAGAAGTAAAAATACGTAATATATCTACGTTAGTTATACAATACTTGAAGCCTAAAAAACGATTAAAATTAAAGATTAATTTGGATCATCATTTTCATCCGTTTTTAAACTTGATTACCTATTAACATTGACATAAGAGTTTAAATAATCTTACTTGATTTCCCATTTTGTAATAAAATTCATTTTCCATTGAATTTTTCTCCTTATCAAATAAAAACTCTATAAAACTCTACTTATTTTTCTTATAGAATTAAACGAATTCATACTTTATGCATTTTATAAAAAAAATATCATATTGTTGTAAGTATATGAAAAATAAATATTGTAATAAATATGATATAAATAAAAATATAAAAACATAATAATATAAAGTATAAATAATTATAAACTTAAGGAAAAGTCATTATGTCAAATTGATATAAATCATCTGTTTTTAATATTTTTTCAAAACATATATTATTTTTTTTTAAATCATATACTTACATATTATGTTGTTAATGTAAAATATAAATATATGTATAATAATACTTAACCTTTTTCTAATAATAATAATTACTATGGAAAATTTTCTATTTTCATCTTTCATGACATTTTTCAACAATTTTCTCTAAAATGTCACTGTCTTACAATATTATATGTACACATATAATATTATGTGTTATACATTATATATATGTATGTATGTATGTATGTTTGTTTTTTTTCAACGAGTCAGTTATTTTTTGATATATTATAGAGATATGCATTATTTTATATTTTAAATTGAAGCAAAAATGTAAATAAAATATATAAAATAAAATATCTTATATTTTATTTCTTAGAATAATGTACATTTATGTAATTGTTATATATACATATAATATTAAATAACATAAACATAATGTCACATCAAAATAAAACTAGAACAGACATTTTTCTGTCATAGAGCATAACCTCTTTTTGTATTGCTTTAAGTTTTTTTTTTTTTTTTTCTGTATTATTATTATTATTGTTATATTAAACATTTCTAATGTGAACAATATTTTCTTTAAAGTTTTATCCTTTATTTTTTTTTTTTTTTAATTTTATGTACTTTTAATGTTTTCTTTCAAAGCAAAAAAAAAAAAAAAACCTAAATCCTGTTGATTACGGCTAGAATGATATTTGTCTATTGGTCAAATGAGAATTCATGAGAGTAAAATTTAATTTTTTTTAAATAATTTAAAAAATATCATTAAAATGTTGTTATTTAAATTTAATATGTTTACATTATTATTCATTATTATTCATTATTATTATTATAATGAAAACACTATAATTTGTCAGCCGTCATATGGTATTGAGTATTGCCGTGTTCGGTTGTGGGTTCGGTTCACACCTCGAATTGGATTTTGTGCCAATTTTTCAATTTGTCAAGAAAAGTCTGGCGGCGTCTGAAGTTATTAATATAATCACATTTAATTTATTTTGTTCGTAGTATATTTTTGAGTATAGTAAAGTAAAGTAGCATAGTGCACTACTATAGTTATAATAAGCTATCTCTTTAATGTATAATGTATATATTTGCATTTAATAAAAGAGAAATAAAAATTTTAATATTTTTTGAATACAAAAGTATAAAGAAATAATCGTATTCATGTATTTAAATATTTCATAGAGTACTATACATTAATAATAATTATTTAATGTTAAATCCTTTTTCATTCAAAATATTTTTATAATAATTATAATAAGTATTAAGAGTAAATTTATTTTCAAAGCTTTCTCGAGGACGTCATCGTAAATATATGATCATAATAGAAATTAGTCCTTTATAAGAAGTAAATAAACAAACTTTACCCATCATTGCTACATAATTTATTTAATTTTTTTTTCTATAACTTTTATATATTTTCCCCTTCGTAATATTATTATAATACAAATTTATATACACCGTATATATTTTGATAACAAAATATTTTCTAATAAAATATTACATTTTTCTTCATAATATCATCATAAGTAATAGTTATACATATATAAATTGTGAAAGAATATTTTCTTGATTATTTTGGATCGATAAACTAAAGACATTAATAGCAACGCTATCGATTAATATTGAAATATGCTAGATGGTCAATTTTCATATAAGATCAATATTATTTAATTTACTTTTATAGTTCATTTTATTTTTTTTATATTATTTATATATGAATAATAAAATCAAATAAAAATAATAGAAACTAAAATATTATTAAAATGTAAATCAAACTATCAAAAATTATTATATAGGTACATTTAGTTTTTCACTTGTTTTTTTTGGGAATTATTATGTAATGTCCATCTCAAAGAATATAGTTTTAAAACTTTTATTAAAAATTCATTAAGAAAGATTTTTCATAATAAAAATATTAAATACATATAATTTGTACAATGTACCTACACATTTATTTAAACTTTTTTTTTTATTCTTGATGATTGTTTATTATTATTATTTTCAATATAATTTTCATTTTATTTCATATAATATAAATGTATGTTAACTTATATATACAAATATAAAATGTATATATATTTTATTATTTTTTAAATATATACATATTTATATATAATTTTATGTCTTCTTATTTTGCTTGAAAGGTTGTCTCACAAATAAATATTTAAGAATTTATTTTCTTTTTACCAAAAATGAAAAATAAAAAAAAATAAAATAAAAAAAAAAAAGATAGAAAGAAAAGTGATAGACGTGATAGTTTTAAAATTTATATATAGAGACAATTTTTTGGTTATTAGTATCTCTGGAAATTGGACATACTGAACCAATATTTCTGTTATTTTATTTGATATATCTCTGAATAAATTAAAGTCAAAGAAAAGGAAAAGAATTTTTTTTTTTTTTATTTTTTTTTTTTGTTCTTTTCATTTTCAAAAATTTTGAAAAAGGATTTCTCTTCTTTTTATTTTATTTTTTTGTACATAATATAATATATATATGGATGTATAATACTTGTTTATTATATACAAATTGGACAAGCACTCTGATGACATGATCTAGTGAGTTCTAAATTTGTTTTATACAATTTTTATTGAATTTCAATTATCTTAGCATTCGTATAAAGAAAAGATATATAGATAGAGTGTTATAGTATTTAAAAATACATGAGATCGTTTAAAAAAAATCTATCTTTCCTGGCAGAGTTACTTACAATCAAATAGTGTAGGTCTTTAGAGGTTCCATTATATTTTCTTTTTTTTTATATAAATGTAATGGTCACAATATACTTGATCTCATCATTATTTACATACTTAATTACTATATAGAATGCTGACAACATATTAAACAAGAATTTGGAAAATCTATTGATCGCTTATTCAACGGGTGGATACAAAATATATAATGAAATTGTTATTAAAAATGCAAGTTGATAAAAAATAAGTAAAAACATATTGTAAATTTTACTAGTTACTAGTTGGATTTCTTGAAGAATTTTTAATTAGAATTTTCATTATTGAACTTTAATCAAATTTCATGCCACCCATTGGCAATGAACCGATATAGAAATACGCACTACAGAAAGTATAAATACCATTTTCAATCTTAAGTAAATATGTCACATTTATGCTAGTATAACAATACTGACAATCAAATTTAAAAAAATTTACACTAAAATACTTCTACTCTGTACTTATTATATGGGCAAAACTTTAACTCAGAAAATGTTACAAAATTTTTAAAAATAATTATTCGAGAAATCATTTTCAATAAATCCATTTCCTTTAACTTCTTCTTGTCTGCACAAATAACTTAAAACAAGAATAAAACAAAATGAATGAATGAATTCCGAGAAAAGGTTCTATAGATAACAAAATAATTAATGTTAGTCAATTTTTTAATTTTTTGATAAAATTTTTAGCTAAAAATTTTTTTATTTTGCATTTCAAGTCAATAATATATAATACGTATAATTGCTCTAAACAAGTAACTAATTTTATGCTTATGATTTTATCTTTTAAAATAGGTATATTAATATTTCAACCTTAATGAAACATAATAAATTTCAGTTTTATTTCTTTTCTTAAGCTCTTTTGTATACTAATATGATTTATATATAAATCAATAATGTTACATTTTTTGTCTTCCTTCTAAGTTCCTTCTAATTGCACTGCTCGTTCACTATTTTAAACTAAATTTTGAGTCACACAGATTATTTTTTTACATTTTGTTCAACAAATTTTGCATAACACCATTCATATAAGTTAAATCCATCCTTTTTATATGATAATAATTAGTGGTAATGGGTAAGAAGCTTTTTTAATAAATAAAGTTATAGCAAATTTTAATAGACAAAAAGGGATAAAAACAAAATATATATATATATGTATTATATAAAATAAAATAAAAAAAGAATAAATACAATTTGTGGTTACTTTTGTTTCTTCTGTCTATATATATATATATGGACTTGATGGCTTACAAATGTATACATGATCAAAATAAGATTGAACATTAATGCTTTCCACTTTTAAGATACAAAAATATCTGTCTGTGGATAATAATAAAATTAGGGTAATGTATTATAATGTATTGTCTTAATATGATTACTTTTAGGATTGATGATTAACAATGAAATAATTTAGAGGGTGCTATGACATACTTACAACATCATCAGTGCAACATAATCAGTGATCCGTGGTTGCAATGTAATGCAATAATAAGCTTGCTAACAAGTGTTTTTATTTCGTCGTTTTTAGATTTTAAGAAATTTTTTTAAACATAACATTAAACTATTTATGTCAATATTCAATTCATGTGACAAACAAAAACAACTTTAATAATAAAATAAAAATATTATATTAAAGAAAATTATTATTATTTTACCTTATTTATATAAAACTTTAATATATACAACAAATAAAAAGGGTTGTCAATCTTTCAAAATGTTTTATTTTAATGTCCATCTCTTTTAGAGAGTTTCATGTCAATCAATTCGATTAAATGAGAAAAGTATATTAAATACAAAAGATATTTTTGAAATGGTTTTTTGGAAGGATAATACATGATAGGATTTTGTTAAAAGGATAAAGATATAACATATATACAACATTATAATATATATTTAATATAAATTTTTTTTTTTTTATATTTTATTGTACATAATTTGTAAAAAGATTTTTAAGTCAAATTGAGTACATTTTGATGGACAGATGAATTGTATACATACAATTTATATGTATGTACATGGGAAATTAAAAGAAGTATATATATAACAAAAAAAGAAAAAAAGATTTTATTAAATAAATATTCTGTTTTAATAATAAAGTTATAATTTGTTTTGCTTTTATTTTATCTCTTTTCTGATGTTTATTTTTAACTCTGAAGAATAAAAATATCTGTTAAAAAAAATATAAAAAATAAAACTAACTATACAAACAACATTGTGTATGTATGTTATAAGAAGACTTTTATATTCAATTTAAATATCATTTTCTTATATATAAAATTTCTTTTTATTATCTGAAAGTAAATGGGTTTAAGATATTTCAAGAATTCGATAAAAAATAATCTTTAAATTAGTTAAATTTAGATTTTTTCTACGGTCATTTAGGGGCTACTTTTTGAAATTCCTCCAACGATCAAAAGCTTAGAATTTACGACCCATAGCTTTAAAGAATTTTTATACAATTCCAAACTACAATAATTTTGAATAAATAATAATAATTATAATTATTAAAAAACTATATAATTTTTCAAAAATTTTATTTAATATCCTTTAAGTTTATTAATTCTTTGAACTATATCCCAATACTTTTTCCTTAAAAATTTACGGCTAGCAAAATATGTACCTGACATTGACATAATTTTTTTTTTTATAAATTTTTTTCCGTGTAATCCTGGAAAAAAAAAGAAGAAAGAATCATGATGGTTAAAAAAAAGAAAGAAATGAATATACATAAAAGTTCAGTGTATTTGATTGACAGATTGGTTGGAGTTCATATATTTTTTTGATGGATTGATTGACTGATATAATAAAAAAAAATATATTATGTAGAATTGTAGAGGTACCTATTTTGTATATTATAATATTCGAATGCAAAAGAAAATTATGTGCATATGTATAATAGTATAGAACTTGTACTTGCAGGTACGTATATATGAAATAAGGACAAGGACAAAAAGAAAGAGTATATACTTTTATATTACTTTTTTACCAAATTCAATTATATATTTTAACTATATTAGTAGAAACTGCACAATTATGTTATATTATTCAATAAAGGGTGAATTTTATTTGGAAAAGAAATATAATTAGAAAAATATTTTATTATTGAACTTTGCAATATGTTATGCTCATCATACTATACGAATAGTTGTTCTAAAGAGAGTATAACTCTAGAACTAAGGATACTAATATAAAGTTGTTCTAAAAAAAAACAAAGTATTTTGAAATATTTGACAACAGAAAAATTTTGAAGCTTTACGATTCCAAAATTGACGTATTGATGCACTCTTTTAAGAAATTCAACTTATATTCGTAATCACCTAAATAAAATGAATAACGTTCAATACAATTATAGTTTTTTTGTAACAGTGTAAATAATATTGGTGAACGGCGTAGGAATCATCGCCAGAAATTCATTACCAAGCAATATTAAACTTAAACTTTCACATTTCATGTTGAATTCGTAAAGTCTATATCATTCGTTGCGAAAATGGTCATCGTTACCGTAAAGAAACATCCTATCAATGTGTGTCATCAATCTTATCCACCGCGCAATATTTGTATATGTTTTATCTATTAATCTTTTATTAAGAATTTATAAAAATAAAGCCATATGAAAAGAAATGCAAATCAAAAGCAATAGGGTCAGAGTTAGATAGAGAATTGTATGTGAACAATTCTAGTCACGAAATTTAATTTCTTATAAGTTGAATTTAAGTTTTGTAGCATATATATTGGACCTGTATATATAAATATAAAAATGTTCACATTATTTCAAATTCTATGTTAAATCCTCAACTTCTTGCAAAAAACTTTATTCCCTCAAAAAGCTTTCAAAACACATAGAAATGTCTTCAGATATTCAATCATTAAACATAAAAATCACAAAGAAAAAACTTTTTCCCCTTTACAATAAAAAAAAAAAAAACGAATTTAATGAATATTATAAGAATAAAAAAAAATATATAAATTCTAATGAATATTTATAAAATTCATTTTCTTTTTCATCCGTCAAGTTTTTGATAAATTTGTGTCCGTCATTAAAAATTAAATTCACTTGAACTCGTTCACTAAAAATGCAAAACGAAATAATAATAATCAGCACAAAAAAAAAATAAAATAAAAAAAAAATTATGTATATTTTTCTCTCAAACTTTCATAATTTAATTCACCTTCGCCCACACCCAACCAATTATCAAACAACACCATGTACTTTATAAATCACCTATATATGTATCTATAATACTATATCTACACATACTATACTTTCTTTTGTTTTAACGGTAATCACCCCCTTCATTTTTTTGAAAGATATATACCATAAGCAAAGCAGAAGAAAGAAAGAAAAAAAAAACATAACATAAACTTTATATCTACGATGTCTTTCTAAGTAAAATAATAAAACTTTATTGTTCATCTAAAAAATAATGATGGTCATATCAGAAATATAAAATGATGAAATGTAGAGAAAAAGTTCAAGTGAAAAAGAATAATAATATATTTCAGTTATTACTATTTAAAAAAAAAAAAAAAAAACTAATTGGTTCGATTAAACTAAGGTCTCATCATAATTTTAAGCATAATTTTGAATTTAAGGAAAATATATATATTTAATATATTTTCGTATTGAAAAAACCAAAAATTTATGTTTCAAAATTTATAATATTTCTGCATTCAATTTCATTATTCATGAAGATAATATGAGTTTTCTAATGCGTAATGGTAACATTTTTTTATAAAAACGGTCAAATAATTTATTGAAAGCGTTATAAAGACTTTATTTTGAAAATTCGTTACTTTAATATCAAATTTTATTAATATAATCTTTGTATGTTCATTGAACTGTTCACATCATTAAAATTTAGTCAACTGAACTTGATTTTAACGCCTCAACGCCTCATATAAACAAATATATCTCTATCAGTAAAACAAACAACTACAGTCAGTGCCAATGAAGAATATTATCGGTCGTCATGGTGTAGTGTCATGGTGACGTGGTTTCGATTCGCAGCTCGGACTGGAATTTGTGTTAATTTTTCAATTTGTCTCACTTGAATTAAGTTGTTATGTTGTTTTTTTTTAACTGTAACGCATTCAGAATAACCCATGGAAATTTTAAGGAATCCAGCAAATGCTGTGATTTGACGGCTATCAACATATAATATAAACTAAAATATATATGCCACAAATAAATCCAATAATATTATAAAAAAATACAGATGCAAATATAATCAAAACAAAATATTAGCAGGACCATGGCTTGGCACAATCAAAGACCAATTAAAAGAACTTTAAAATACAACTTCAGAATGCCATTATTTCAAGAAAAATATATACCTCGATAATTCAAAATAATTGAGCTGAAGTAGTTAATTAGCACTAGACAATTTTCTCAAGATCAAGTTTCGAACATTAATAATATGAATATTAACTCAGGAACAATATACAGAGTTTATTTCAAAATTCAAGAAATATAAATCAAAATCTGTAATAATTTCATAGTAATAGTACAGTCAATCAAATGTTTTTTTAATTAAAAATTTAAATTTTAAACTTAAATTAGAATACTTTTACTTCCAATTTATAATATAGAAAATAGTTATAAAAAAAAAGAAACTATACCATAAGAAATTCTCTAGAATAATAATAAGAATTTATATAGATTTCGTCAAATAAATAGAACCCACACTTCAATCTATACCGGATAACAATTTTTTTTTTTTTATTTGAAGGGAAATGGGGGTTAGAATTATTGCTTTGAAATTTATCACACCCTAACTCTTTTCTTTAATTTTTTTTTCGTTATTAAATTTTATTCCATTTTATACATATATAAATTTTTATAAAATATGTATTTGAAAGTTGAAAACGGAAATAATAATAATAATAAAAAGAGGTTTCTTGGGTCGAACTTTTGGATAATAACTTCTTTTTTTTTATAATTAGAGTGGGTGGCTTTATATACGAAAGAAAGAAACTAAGAATATATTTTCTTTTTTATTTTGTGGATATTTCCTTGTCATTGTTCTTCATTTTTGACTTTAACTTTTATAAAAATATACAGGATATAAAATTAAATATTTCAACTGTCAATATATTATATATCTTTGTTTTTTTTTTTTTTTTTTTCGGAAAATTATTTTGCTTTATAATTTTAAATTTTGTTTAAAAATTTTGAGATTTAGTCCTTTTAGAATATCGAAATCACATAAATTACCCTACTCAAAGTAGACCAATTTGGGACAAATGTATATATTTACTCGTTCTTGATTATAAACGAAACAATGTACTATACTACAACAGCTTGAAAGCCTTGATTTTGTTTATTATAATTCTAATCGTAAAGTAGTAGTAAAGCTGAAAATCCAAAATATTCGGTGCTACCGTTTAGAGTTAATTTTCGTATCCTTAATATTCTTGGCTCTATAATGTAAGATTTATAATATTAAGTAAATTATGTTAAAAAAATGTATTTAAAAAAAATTTTAAATTATTTTTAAACAAATTTAAGTTCGAACGAAAGATTATATCTATAAGATTTCACCTACTTATTATTAAAATGAAGGGAATAGTTTTAAATATTTTTTTTTTTTTTCAAATTAGAAGGAGTGCAACCCTTTTTTCCGTCATATAGTTTGAAAAACAAAATTATGTATACATCAAAATTTTCTTAGCTAAAATCTATAAAAACTTCATGGGTCGACTTAATTCAAATAATTCATTATTTTTTTTTATTATTTTATTTATGAAAAATGCATAGTACACCAGTCTGTATTAAAATTTATAACTTATACATTTTATACCAATAACCAAGCTAAAGTATATTTATACTTTCTTTGGGATGGATCAATAAATTTTTTTTTTAACTGCAATTAATTATAGCAGTAAAGAAGTCTACTGTACCAAGCATTTTAAAGATTGATTTAATAAATAAAAGTAAATACTTGACCGAATTCTCAAATTGTTAATAAGTATAAAGAACAAATTCTTAAGTTTTTTATAGGAATATTGACATTTGAAAGTTATATTTCTTATAAAAAAATTTCTCAATGCATCAATAGCAGAATTTTGGAGCCCTAAGACAGTTGCTTCTTCAATTTAAACATATATTTCTATATTGCATTGCTGATTTTTACAAAACTATGAAAGCACTATCTGTAACTTGAAGAACTCATAACAACTTTTATTCAGTTCACCTTAATTCAGGACTACGTTGGCAAAAATACAATAATACTAAAAAATAATGAGACAAGAAAAGTGTAAGAAGAAAACCAAATAAGAATTTTGATGAAAAATAAAGAAAAAGTTAACTGAAAAATAAAAGAAAAGGAAATATATTTTTCTGATTTATGTCAGTCATATCGTCAATAAATAGAAAAAAAAAAGAAAACGTTTTTCCATTTTTTCTCTTTTACTTTGGGATTTCATAATTTAAAAGAAATTTTTTTTTTCCTTGAAAAATATTTCATTTTTCCCAAGAATTATTATATATTTTCTCCTTCCTCACACATTCAAAATTTTGTACAGGAATTATTACATTATGGTATAGATTTTACAATTCTATTTTGTTTTTGCTCTGGAACTAAATTTAGTTTTTTACCAAGGATTTTTATTATTTTACTTTTAGCTTGATTACTTGGACTTAGGATGTAGAATTACAGATAACTAATACCGAAGAGGTAAAAAAAAATCGTATTTCTTGCAAGATGAAAGTATCTTAAACGGCAAAAATATATTTCAAGGCCAGGGCTAGAATAGCACTAGACACCAGTAGTATCTTTTGCGGTAAAAAACCGAAATATTTTTCTACCTTGAAATATTTAAAATATTGTAAGTCAATATTTCACTAATTTGGCCATAAAATTGCACTAACTTTTGAAACCTGAATTCACTTCTTCATATAGCAGCTATACTCAAGATTATTTAATAATTTTTATATACAAATGTCACAAATACTATTTTTTCTTTCTTTTATCCTTTTTGTTTTCATTTAAAAAAAAGAAATTGAGGTAAAAAAGTTTTGCATAACATATAATACGATTTTAATATAATACGCTTACCAATTAACCGTATGACAGGACTCTCTTTAACATAAATGAAATAAATAAAAATAAAAATATATTTATAAAACTTTGAGAGCTGACGAGATTTCTTTGTAAGCTTACATACATATTGTATAAAAAAAAAAATATATTTTATATACATTTATGTTTACTATATGTATTCATACATATTGGCCATTTAACTTATATATTCGTGTTTCAAGGATATATACATTTTCTAAACATCATAACTTTTTATGACATAAATCCATCCAAATTTTGTTTCTCGTTTAACAAAATTAGATGTATTTATGATTATAACTTTTATACATAATATATTGTATACATATATACATATATCTATTTTTGTGTGAATTTTGACAAATAGTATGTTACATATATAAATGTAATGTTGTTTAGTATACCTACTACTATCAACATTACATTCATATGCGGTTAAATTATTACAAATTCTATTCGGATATAAAGGTTTTTCATTCCACATACATACATTTATATTTATTCATTTTATATAGACTTTAACAGGAAATATTTTTCGAAGAAAAAATATTCATAAAAAAAAAAGTTAAAACATAAATTTATTTATATATATATTATAATGTGTATTAGTACACATATGTAGAGAATATCCTTTTAGGAAATATATGCGAATTATAAACAGTTTTGATGGGCACAATAACCACAAATCATGCTTCCGCTTTATTAAAAGATTATTATCTTTTTTTTTTTTTTTTTTTCATTTCTCTGTAAACCATTAATTAAGAAGTTCTGTATTATTATATAGAGCAAAATAAAATGTAATAATCTTTTAGGATAAAATTAAAATATAGATAGGTAAGTAAATACTATATATTTATTTAATATTTAACCATATGATATGATGATGATGATGGTCAGAATAAAAATTTGATTATTCAACAATATTTTATAAACGTGTCTAGATTTTTAACAAAAAATAAAAACAAAAAAAAAAAAAAATTAAATATGAAAATTTTGGTTAATCAAAAATATGCAAAACAATGGAATTATTAATTTTTTTTTATATATTTTTTCTAGATAGGTATAATAAAAATTATAACCAAACTCTTGTTGAAGTATAAATTAAAGATGGTCGGAAATGTAAATTGTTGTTCGAAATGAGAATTAAGTCCATTATATTGTGATATAATGTCATAATGTTACAGAACTAATGAATGTAAGAAAAAGACTGTAGTAAAAGTAATGAGTTCAGGAACAAACAATTCTGAGGTAAACAAAAGTACACTGAAAGAATAGACAGCTGCCGCAGCTAAATTTTCTGTTATATTTTTATAGTTCAAATCGTACTTGTTGTGAACAATATATTATATAGTTCAAATCGAACTTGTGAATGACGTTATCGAAATTTGCTATTTGTCTATAAAATACCAAAATTAGCTAATAGTTTTATTTTTTAATATATCTTATCTAATGCCACAGCAATATATGTCATAAAAATATCAGAAACCCATATAATAAAATATTCTTTCTTATTTATTTTTTGCTAGAAAAACAATAAAAACTAAAATTTTCGAATAGCAAATTATGCTACAATTCATTTGTTTTATATTTTTCGGCGGATTATTATGTATATATTCAATAATAAATGCAAGATTTTGAGCACATACAACCATAAAATATTGCAGTTTTAGTTATAACTTCATAGATGGTTTTTATTGCTAATTTTCCAATCAGTTTTTTTTCAGTGCAATTCTATGGAAATAGGTGAGAATTCTAGTTGTAGTTATTTGATTTTTTTTGCAGTCAGTTTGGTTCCTTAGCCTTAACCGTCTGTTCTACAAAGTAAACAAAAATTATGAAGCGAGTAAAATAACTTTGTCATATATTTATCCATTCTGCGGATTTGAACTAACAATACGAATTAATACTTAATTATTAATGTTATTTAAGACAACTCTATATATTCTTTATTTATTTGAAACTGAAACCACTAATCCTATACTAATTTTGTCGCAAATAAACATAATATTTATTTTACCTACCGCATAGGTACAATATACTCATTAAATACTTATATAAAAAATAATATTTAAGTATATACAAACAAAAGATGTCAAAAATATTTTTATTTACCTAAAACGAAAAAAACAACAACTATGTATACTAAATAAAATTCAATTTATGAAGAAAAATAATAACATTGCATAATAAATTATATTAACTGGAAAATTCGTTTTGTGTTATCAAAAATTTATTTAAGATTATTATTATTAATATTTTTTTTTTATTTTTTTTTTTTGTCTGTTTGATACGCAAATTGAATATCGAATTATAAGTTTAACCGCTTTGATGTTTTTCTCTTCTTTTTTTTTAATTTTTATATTTGTTATCAAAAATTAAGTTGATTGTGTAAAAAATAAAAAAAATTAAATAAATATATATAACAAAAATTTTAATAGCTCAAGGCTTTTTAATTTTTTGACAAAAAATTAATATGTTTGCAAATGATAACGCTTTGTTGAGATTCTTTAGTTTCATAAAAAAAAAATTTCTTATTTTTTGAATTTTTATATTTCTCAAAAATATTTCAGAATAAATTGTTAACTTCATCATAATTTAAGCAGCGAAGTATTGTGTGCTGGTTATTATTTTTTAAGCTTTTTTTTTTATTCAATTATACGGGCTTGATTTGTTTCTACCTAAGAAGTTGATTGTATCAAAGAAGTTTTTTTTGCATCAAACTTTATTTCATCAATTGATTATTTTCCGTTCACAATATTTAACTCTGAGTGGACCTCTCTTTTAATAGATTCTATTTTTTAAATCCCAATCCAAGATTTTGAGCACATATTGCCGGAAAATAACATAGTTTTAGTTTTAACTCTGCTAATTTTAATTCAGTGATACTTTAAGAATTAACAAATTTTGATAATTAAATGAAATTATTGAAAACGTAATAAACTCAATATTCCATATCAATATCCCTGAAGCTCCTGAAGAGTGATGTTTAAGCTTTATTTCTACGTTCGATTTCACAATCTCAACTATTTACAACTTAATTATACAATTTCAAATGACAGTTTCTTCCCAAATAGTGAAAATTAAAAAAATCCAGCTCTCTCACTTCGGTAGAGATTATATTAGTCCTACAATCCTACAAGTTACGTCAAAATATTTTTCATTCATAAATTAAATATTAAGTAGATACGTACAGATATATGTCATTATTTAATCACTTTTTTTTTTGCCATATTCTTTCGAACCCATTATTCAGATATAAAATGCTTCTCAGGAATAAAAAAAAAAATCGTTTTTGATTTAATAAATAAAAAAAATAATGTACGAATATTTTAATTGAATATCCAAAAAACTGACAGAATTTATTTTATTAAAAAAAAAAAAGGATATATATTTTTTCTGCATTTCGCAAATAAAAGTATTATTAAAAAATTATTATATTTTACAAAATAAAAAAAAAAAAAAGAAAACAAAATTGAAAAAGAATTTTCAAAAAAAAAACACAGTTTTTTTTTCTGCTGCATGAATTTTTATTATAAAAGTTATATTTATATATTTTTTTTAATATTTAATTGCATATTTAGCCTACAGTAATAGATCTGTTTTAGAATATAAAAACCAAAAAAAATAATAAGTATCTTTTATTATTATTATTATTATTATGTTTATTTTGTTTTTCTTTTGTTTCTAGGAATCGAATTTCTATTAAAATGCAAAAATATGAACACGAAAAAAAAAAATCAAAAAACCCCAAAAAAAAAAACCAATCTAATATTAAGCTGCCGGTTTGAGGAAAATATATGTATATTGATAATCAGAATTTTTCAATTAGTGCGTATTTTTGAACAAAAGAAAATGTATAATTTTTTACGCATTTAATTGTTTCGAAATTTTATCGAAATAAAAAAAAAATATTAAAATTTTTTTTTTTTAATAATTCACACCAAATATTTTGACAGCTATTACAGATTAGTTATTAATGTTTTAGGAGTCTATTATATGTTTATGCAGTTACATAATTACATACATAAGCATATAATATGTCTCTTAAATTTAAGTCAAAAATTATTATTAGACAAAAACGAGCCCTTATCATCCACTTTTGAAGAAAATTTGAATTTACTTTCAAATCTATACCTTTTCAACTTCAAATTGGAAATAATCATTTTCAAATTGGAAATAATCATTTTCAAAATGGAAATAATCATTTTCAAAATGGAAATAATCATTTTCAAATTGGAAATTAATTTTAAAATACTAAGGTAGCAAGCCAGATACGCTCAAACAGTGTTTGACGTTTTTTATTAGTTCCCATTTCTCAATGTACGCCATTTTTTAAAACAAAAATATTTTTTTTATATATTGCACTTTTTGGCAAAGATGCAACTAATAAAAAACGTCAAACACTGTTTGAGCGTATCTGGCTTGCTACCTTAGTATTTTAAAATTAATTTCCAATTTGAAAATGATTATTTCCATTTTGAAAATGATTATTTCTATTTTGAAAATGATTAATTCCATTTTGAAATTGATTATTTCCATTTTGAAAATGATTATTTCCAATTTGAAAATGATTATTTCCAATTTGAAGTTGAAAAAGTATAGTATTTTTTAAGGAAATTTTTAGCATAGAGATCCAAAAAAAAAAATTTTTCTTTTTAAAATTTCTTCACATTATTACTTAAAAATTTTAAACTTTAAAGGTTTATAATAACTCGAAACTACGTTTTTAAACTTCATGTTAATCAATAAGTAACAACTAAATCATTAGAAAAATCGTTTTATTCATTATAGTTCAGAGCTGACTTAATTTAAGTATTTTTGTACTGAATACAATATGCAGTACCTGTATACTGGTACTTATATTGTAAAATACTTAAATTTAGTTAGCCCTAGTATAGTTTATCTAGAAAAAGGATACTGCATTAATTCTTATTAACTTAAATCAGAATATCGCATTAGTAAACAAACTTCCTTTTTTTAGATAATTTCTTTATTGTATTTACATTTAAAGTTCGCATATAATACGTACATTTTTCCAGCTTAAAGAATAATATTTTTTTCAAATAAATATAACTTCTGTTTCAAAACTTTTAAAATAATTTTCTATAAAATTAACACAAAACAGTAAGTGATTGAAATATGGGACATGATTTTAAAGAGTTCAACTTAAATAATTATAATAAATGTGAAAAAAAAAATAATAGGTAATTTTGTGATTGAAAACATTAATTTATTTTATAATATTGAATGAATAGAAATCTATAAAATGGTATCAACACATATAATGGAAAGTGACGAATATAATAATATTATCTGTGTCAATGTCATTTCCTATTTTTAATCTCATACTCATAACTTACTCTTACATTACCTATGAGAGTAAAATTTTTTAATGCATTCAAGCAATCTTGAATGCATGTATGTACTATACATATACACAGTTCACAATTCGAAATTTATACAGAAAAGTGTATTAATAATAAAAACGTCTTTTACAAAAAAGAATTTACAAATTTCACATAAAAAAAGTTTGTTATAATAGTACAAAAATGTCGAAATAGTTACCAAGCGTCGAAAGTATTGGACTAAATATCATTGATAATCGACATAATTAAAATTTTTATTTAATAGTTCTGAAGCAATAGATAATTCCCCACAGCGTTCTTACATATTATGTACAGGATGGGTAATACCAAGAAATCATAGTATAGTACGATTAAAATTCAATGTTCTTTAAAGAAAAAGAGTAAAATTTGAATAAAACTTACTTAAACTTTTATCGTAAATCAGTTGTCAATAATTTTGTACCTGTATCCCCTTCTGGTTCATAGTAATTCTATTTTTTTTTTTTTTTAATATTGTATTAAAATTAATTATAACATACAAATCTTTATTCAATGAATATACCTACTACTATTTTGATAGAATCCTTTTCATTATATTATATAATTATGTAGTTTTTATAATTTTTTCATTCACATCAAAAATATAGATAAATGTATATACAATCATTTACACATTAAAAATATCTATATGTTTATAATATAAAACTCTTTAATTTTAAATAGTCAAAAATAATAAAACACAATAAATGATAAACATTCCCAATTGTCATGTCAACTTGTCCACAACGGTTACCCTCACGCATTTATTTTAAAATAACAATTTTAACCCTTATCTATCTTTGTATAATAGAGCGCAATTATTACTACTATTTTTTTAATTTTTTTTTTAATATGCAACCACCAGCCTAGCTATACATAACATACATTTTATTTTTCAGTTTTATGATTTTTTCCTTTGCAATTTTATTTGAAATTTTTCGAATAAATGCACTTTCAATTTTATTATTGCATCAGTTAAAAGTGATTTGTTTTATTCCCTGTACGCATTCCATCATCAACACTTTTCTATACACATGTATATATGTACATAGTGTTGTTGTACACATAACAATATGTGGCATTTTCATAACGAGTCAGTCAGAAAATATAATATGTGTATATTTGACCATTGAACTAAATGGTTTGACTAACATTCTCTTTCCTGTCATAAATCTTCTTATCATACCATAAATTTTATTCATCATATTGTACAGTTATGTATAAAATTCACAAAACAGTCATATATTCGTTATACTGTACAATAAATATGAATATTATACGGACGAAAAACAGAATAAAATAAAAAAAAAAACAAAAAAAATGGCATAAATGATTGTTATGTTTCAATTGTCGTAAACGAAATTGCAATTTATTATAATAGGTATCACTTATTTCACATAAAATTAAACAAAAATGCTTTAAATATAAAGTCTAATAAAACACTGCGAAAATTATTTTATGTAATAAATTATGATAAAGCTTTTTGTAATGTGATGGAAAAAAATTGAAAAAAAAAAAAATGTTTTCCATATTATGAACATTGAACATTACTACCTATTTATACATATGTGTGTAATATATAAGGTAATTATTCAATCATAAATCCAAAATATACTATTATATGTCTTTTTTTTTCAACTTGTATAAATTAAAAATACGACTAAAGATATAATAAAACATATCTTATACTGTCAAATCGTTATTATTGTTAGATAAAGGCTCCCTTATACTATGTTTAATTTATATTTTTTTTATTCTTTTTATGTTTTTTATATATATTATATGTTGTATACACAATATAAGACTACATACACATTGTATACTTTTTCTATATAAATTCATATTCTTTATTTATATTTTAAGTTATTTATTCCTGAACTATGTTTGTTTCTATTAACTCATTCATACTGTTATTTATATATATGTATACGTACATATTTTTATAAATTTTTATTTTAATATTTACTTATAAGTGTTAAATGCGTATTAAATATTTAAGCTACAAAAATCCGTGCTCTAATTTATATTCTAGTATTTTATATTCCGCAATATATTAAAGATGCAAACTCAGCCAAAGATTTAATAAAAATATAATGCCAATCTTAGCCAATAAATTACAAAGGGAAATCCAATCAAACCAGTAATAAGACCCACCAAAAAGAGGTTAAATAAAAAATATTCATTATGAGAGAACGATTTTATTTGATTAGAATCAGAGCTCGCTTTTCTGCTAAACCTCTCAATGATTTTTAAGTTAAGAAATCGGAGAATTATTTTGTTTTAACCCTGCAGCATTATATCTTGGACAAAGAAATTATTGAATATAATTGAATGAAATATATTTTAACATAAGCTCAAAGCATTTAATGGTTTTCCAGATCCCAAAATAGTCATTATCTCTTATAGTATCTGAAATATTAAAAAATGACTTTTAATTGACCAGAAGAAGTTTCTGGTCGTATTACAGGCAAATTTTCCAGACAAAAATCTATAATTCTTAATTTTACAGTCATGCATAAAGTTCACCTATAAATACCACGGTAAAATATGTAGTTAAACTAAAAGACAGACAAAGGGGTAAAATAATTATGTAAATTTATTCCTCATATTATATTGAATTGAATGTCAAATAAATTGGATGAACATTTTTTTTTTGTTTCGTACATCAATCAAACTATTAAAATTATAAATTTTAATTTAGTCAGTCGTTACACAAAATTTATAGGACTTTGAAAAAAATCTACAAAAAAATGTTTCAATTGATTGTAAATTAAGAAATTAAATCTTAGCTTATAAAACACATACGGAACTTATATGAAAAATAGAATTTCCTTATAGAAAATGTAAGCTTAAATATAGTCAGCTCTTAATCATTTTTAGAAAATCAAAAAAAAAATTAAAAAGAAAATATAATGAAATACTACATCTATAGTCTCCGAAAACAAAAAATACCTGAAAATAAAAACCTCAAAACACAAAATCGCAAAAGCTTACGAAAATTTCAAATGTAAACAATCCCAAAATCCGTATGAAGTTGAAAAACCTGTACATAACATAACCCAAAAAAGGTTTAAGTCGTAGTCAGTCGTAGACGTGGTTCCAAAAGGGTACAGGATTTTAAGAAATTCTTTAAATTTCCTTAAGATTTTAATTTTTCTTATTCACAATTACAAGGACCAAACTGAAGTAAAACCTAATTGCTGGGGTCGGACAAGAACATACACATAGTTTTAAATCTTTTTTCACCAAGAACATAAAGTATAAAAATACCTTATTAGTTCCAAATTTAAAAAAAATTTGTTTAAAAATTTCAAAATTAAACCCAAAATATATATTTCCTTAATAAAACAAAACAATAATAAACTTTAATATTTCACGACGAGTTAATTTTCCATTTAAAGTTCATAAGTTTTTAAATGAAAAATACAATTTGTTTTTTAGTTGTCTCATTTTTTATTATTATATTTATGACAATTGCATTTTTTTTTATCATCATGTGTCAATTTTGTGACATTTTTTCGATTTCACAGAACGATTTGCGACATATTTGTTCACATTTCCTATTTATGTATATTTTGTGTATTGAACGACAATCAGCAATTTTATAGTTTTCCTATACATAAATTTTTTTGTTTTTTTGCTGGATAGATATATTATTATTGTGAACAAATGATTTTTTGTTAATAATATTGGAAAAAAAAAATTATTCATTTTCAATATTTTTTTTTTTTCATTTTCCACTTTTCATTTTTAAATCAGGAAAAAAAATGTGTCTTTATGGACAAATGATACTATCATAAATTTTGACATGTTTGATGGACAGCTTTGGTGTGTTCTTTAAAAAAAAAATTTTATATATCGATAGATATTATTTTTCAGAATTTTCCTTTTTTTATATTTTCGTATTCAAGTTAAATACTTTACAAATCAAATATAGATTATTTGTCAAGGTATTTTAAAAATGGACAGAAAAAAATTTTTTTGAACATTTATAATTTTTTTTTTTAAATTGGACTTTTTTATGCGCTTTTCTATTTAATAAATTGTTTACTTTTTTTTTTGTTATTATATTTATTGATGTATGAAAATATCTTTAAAAATTATTATATCAATTTTGACAGTTAAATTAAAAAATAATTTGTTATAATATCATAATGATAGTGTGATAAGAAAATATCATTGATAAAATTATATAATTATATTATAATGAATGAATCTTTTCAAGTTTAAGCTATTTATATGGAATTAATTAATATTAAGAAAATCTATAAAAACTGAATGATGTAAAGGTTAATGTACATTTCCAGGTTTGCCTGTAAATATTTATACATTAACTACAACATTAGGCAAATGTAAGCTTACCATCTCGTAAACGTTAATAATACATAAATTTACGGGCCCTTTTTCTAAAAATAGGGCCAATCGGCCAATTAATATTTAAGAGATGGTAAACTTACATTTGCCTTATCTTGTGGTTTTATCAGCAAATGTATACATTATGACATTTTGAACTTTAGCGGTAACATAATTATATAGTAAAGTACATATATAGTAACATAATAGTATTTACAGATCTCATTATTAATATTAGATAAATATATAATTTTTACTTTAGATACAGTCAAACATTGAAAAATATTCTAATAGAGCGAAATAACAGAAATTGATAAATTAAAAAATTAAATAATACTTCTATAATGGATATTCAATAAATTCGGTGCGAACTCGGTTTTTAGAACTAAATAGATCGTTTTTAGGAGAAGACTTAAAGATGTTTTATTATTCAAAGGCCGGCTGCAATTCGTTTCTTTCAAAAAACATTTTTTTTAATTAATTTACATAGCTTGAAATTTTAAGAAATCATTGAAAGCGTGAAGAAAGAATTCAATAAAATATGTTAAAAGTTCTTAATTTTGATGTTTATTCGTGAGGATTATGATAATTTGGAATATAAAAAATAAAATCTAGTTTTTTCTCATTTTAATCTAATTGCAAATATGTTTCGTTCCCACTTCGGTATCTCTGTCACAATATTGAAAAGATACAAGCATATCGATAATTTAAACCTATCGATAACTCAAATATATCCATAATTTTATATTATATATATGATATTTAAAAATTATACACTAAGTAAGTAACCTAATTAATGATCCTAATTTTTTGTTTTATTATACTATTTTAAATGCAGTTTTTAATATTTGTGTCGATAAATTAAATTTTTTTAAAGAATTTTATACTTTGAAATGTCTCCCCTATTTATACAATTTTTTTTTTGACCTCTAAACATATTTTTGTGTACAAAAAAGACAAGTAATATTATTAAAAAAAAAATCCCTTTTTATTACATTATCCTTTTTCAAATAAACTGGTTAAAAAAAAAAAAGAAAGAAAAATCAATACGAAATTTACATAACATTCACTATTATTCCACAAACTAACACTTTATTTAAAAGCTGTTTTTCTTTTTAATCCTTTTCATCAATTCATTTGAAAACATCTTTATAAATCACAATCATTGAGAACTATAAATTTTTATAGTAAAAAGTTGAATTCGTGGTACACAAAAAAAACATCGTAATCGTATCGCAACACAAACAAAGTATAAGTATAGTGAAATGATAAAATGCAATTAATTTCACTTACCGTTCCGCATTGGGATTTTGTTGATTTCCACTAATAATGATTCCACTATTTATACCACTGTATAAAATTTATATATACAATTTTTTATTTTTTTTGTTACAATAGTCTTAAAAAGATGTACAAATATAAATATGTATGTTTTTGTATAATATTCTTTAATGAAAATCAATCAAATTAAAGGTAGCATTATTAATATGGACACTTTTTTTAAAATCTTACTTAAAGCAAAAATAAAGTAAAATAAATTAAATTTATGTATTTTCTCGATTTTCAAATAGTACATGGGCCAAAGTTTTCAAGATATCAAGTCTTGGTTTAATCTTTAGTAAATAAGTAAGTAAAAAATGTATTTAACTACTACCACCGTTCCCGTATATAAGAATCAAACCCCACCACAGTTCGTGCCAATCAAGCCCATTACCATTAAACTATTATAATGACTCATTAGATTGTATTTATAAGGAATTATAAATGAGGTGATAGTGTTGTTCATCTTTCTAACTAATATATAAAATCAAAATCACAAGATGTACAATAATCAATCAACATCGGTTTATCTTCATTATATAGTAATTTCCTTCGTCCTTTTATTTATTATTTTTGAATCAAGTATAATAATATAAACAAATGTTTCGAATTCGTTTTAACAATTATTTTACATTGTAGAAGTTATACATTTATATGTATATTTAAAATCATTTCTGATAAGCTACTTTCTATTATTACTACTATTTTATTATTATTTGATAAAGAACTCTTTTTCGTCGAATATTCAGTGTATTTTTCTGATGTTATGTCTACGTGATGTACGTGTAATAAACTTGATGATGGTATATAAAAATGATTCTGACCATTTTAATGGTATTCCATCAGAACTTACTATAAATGTAATATACTTTTGGTTAATGTTTACGGTTTTAACCGCTGTTCCTGATGTTTTATTTGTTTTTTCGTATTCTAAATTAGTTTCAAGTGTTCAATTGCATACCAGAGAAATTGTTTTTTTTTTAAATTCAAAGTGTTTTTAATGTATATTATATATATATGAAATGAAAGTCATTGTAAAATGGTGGTGATGGCAATATGTTGAAGGTGATATTGATGATGATGATTCTAATAATTTAAAAGGTGATTTTGGTCTTATTGTTTGTTTAACGGCTTGTTTAATATCATATTTTTGTTACATTATCTTTTGGTTATACAAAATACATTATTATATATATGGATTTGTATTTTGTATTATAATGTTAGAGATGTTATCTTTTACCGATGTGATAAATGACAAACTTTATGTGTAACTTGAATATAAAACAAGTCTACTCTAATAAACATTTATTTCAGTTGTTATATAAATACACAAAGAACTCGCATATAAATATAAATGTATGTTTGTTATTTTACAAACAGTTTCTTATAAAAAGATTTGTATGTTCATTTTTATTTTTAGCTAAAATTAAGAATTGATATAACAAATTTATAAACATTATAATAATTTATCATTTGAATGTAATGTCAAATTTCTGCAAAAGTTGACGGAATTATGGACAATCTGTAAAGGAACTTGCACTATCGATGTTATATCCGCTCTATAAAATTTTTATAAACTAAAATTATTAAATATACCATATTTATTTTTATCAGACGAATGTCGACAATTTATTATTATTGGCTATAGTCTGAAGACTGTCAGTGTTTGTTCATTATAAAGTTCAATTATTTAAAAAAAAAATTTAATAAATTTGATAAATATTTTGTTTTGGTTTATTCCTTCCAGCCTTTAAGTTTTCTAAAATTCAAATCTTTATGAAAGAGTTTAATATTTAAATAAGCTAATAATGTAATTGTTTATCCTGAATTGGAATTAGAACTAAGTTAATATTATTATTAATCTACCAATGACGTCACGTCATAAAAGAAAAATTTACATATTATAATTTTTTAACATTATTAATTTAATAATAGAGTTTTCAAACAAAGCTGCATAACCGAGATAAAGTAGTTAATAAAAATGAAATTAATATACTTACTCTTTTGTTTAAATATTTCTTTTTTTTTTTTAGCGAAATTTTTCACAGTAGGTACCTACTATATATAATATGTACGTTATCAACAATTGGTGGAAGAGCATATTTTAATTACATCACAAAAAAAAAAAGGTATGCAGGGAGTTTTCTTTGGCAATACAATTTTCAACAACACTTCATAAGAGAAAATATATAATTTTTGTTTTTTTTTATTTCAACTTCTGAATAGTGTTATTTTCTGTTTTTGTTTTCATTTTTAATCAGATTGTTTATATGGTTTTTGGTTGTTTCATCACCGTCAAAGTTAAAAAAAAAAACAGCAAAATTATCATTTGAAATTTATAAATTAAAATTTTTTTTTTTTTATATATATTCTTACAGCTTATATTTTGATGCCGAGAGAATACTGAATTAAAAGAATGAAAAAAAATAAAATAAATAAAAATAAATAAAAAAAAAATAACTCATATAAACAAACAAAAATAATATAAAAAAGTTAAAAAAAAAAACAACAAATAAAAAAAAAACAAAATAATAAAAGCCAAGAACAAAAAAAAAGTAAAACGTGAAAAAGAAATTTATTTTTATGAGCAATATCCAAATGGAGATTGAAAGCTGATGTTATTTCAGATTCATTAAAAATTACGATCGAAAAAATTTAAATGGTTACAAAAAAAAAAAAAAAAACGAGCTACAAATAAAAAAAAAAATACACAAACTCTAAAGGAAATTCACTTTTTATTTCGTGTAATAAAAATGAATTGGTTTGCATTGTGCTCTTTTTTTTTTTTGTTGTTTTGAAATGCCAACTCTGTTTTTAGACTTCATCAGTTTTTTCTGTGTGATATACACTTTAAGAATGGCATGGAGAAAAAAAAGGGTGGCAAAAAAATAATATGGATGGAAAATAAATATCCAAAGTTGAAGTTGTTGTTGCTTTTTATTTCTTTTTTTGTTGTTTTTTTTTTTTTAGAATAATAATGGGACTTAAATGTTGAAAAGTTTCTTGTAATTACTTTTTATTTAATATTTATTTATTTATATTTTATTTTTATTTTAACTACATTATAGATTTTTTTTTTTATATAATTTAGTTTTCATTTTATATAATTTGAAATTTATTATAAAATTTAAATATTTTTGAATCAATAAAATTGCATTATATTTTTTTTTTTAAATTTAAATGATAGCGCCTGACACTACCTCTGATGATGTTATCAGTTACATAAGAGGTAAATCTACACTTAACGTTGACAGCATTAAATGTGTCAAGATAAGTAAAACCACCAGTGCAGTTTCATCTTTCAAGATAAATATTCCTAATGCCATATCCGAAACTATACTGTCACAAGACTTCTGGCCAAAGGATACGTTCATTAAACTTTTCAAAAATCGTAAACCACGACTTGAACGTGCTAATTCTCCAAAAAACTAGAAAAACTGTCCCTTTACTATCAAAATGTAAGGGGACTTCGTTCTAAGTGTAAGATTATTTTCCTAAAATCTGATACACTTAATTTTGACATTTATGCCTTAACGGAGACTTGGCTTTATAAAGGCATCCTTAGTAACGAACTTTTTTCTCCCTGTTATTAAATTTTTCGCAAAGATCGTTACCCTAATATTGAGGGTGACAGCTCCAATGTTCCGAAAGGTGGTGGAGCTCTAATATCGACACGTTCTCACCTTGATGTTACTTTGATTTCTCTTCCTTCTTATTCTTTCATTGATGCTGTTGCCATTAAACTGAAGACTTCTTGTAAATCTATTTTCATTTTGAATATTTATATTAGCCCAAGTAACACTTCTGGTTACGATGAGGTTTTAAATGCTATTAATTTTGTTTCTGACATTCTATCAGAAACTGATGAATTTTTACTTTTGGGTGATTTCAATTTACCCAATTTGAGATGGATTGAATCTGATGAGGGTGACTACCTGATCTCTGCTACACCCTCCTCATGTGTAGAGATTGATTTTCTTGATGCTGTTTCAGCAGTTCCTCTCTTTCAAATTTCCAAAGTCAAAAATTTTATGAATAGGCAGTTGGATCTCATTTTCTTTTCCGATCCAGCTAATTGCACTGTTCAAGAAAGTGCAAATATTTTGGTTGAAATTGATAGATTTCACCCTCCTTTGAATTTTATATTTAGTGTTGTTGAGTCCAATGAAATAATTCCGCAAAGCTCTTTAGAGTTTAATTTTAAGAAAACTGATTTCATTGAACTCAATAGTTACCTCAGCCAGGCTGACTTTTCATTCCTTGATTTGGACTTGGACTCGATGGTTGACTCCTTCTATGAAATTCTTTTCAATGGTTTTTCATTATCATGTCCACTTTTTACTAGAAGTGATATGAGATCTTGTTCCCCTCCCTGGTTTAATGTAGAACTTAAAGCTCTAAGAAACAGGAAGAATAAGGCTTGGAAAAGTTTCTTAATAACCGGAAGTGAAGTCGACCATGAGACTTTTCAATATTTATTCAATGAGTTCAGAATCTTGTTTGAGCATCAATATGAGGAGTATTTACAAAAGACAAAGCTTGACATATTGAAGGATCCAAAAAGATTCTTTAGTTTTATTAATTCTAAGAGGAAAGGGGATAGTTATCCTCAAACTCTTAGTTTTTTGAATACCTCTTCCAATGATGACCTAACTGTAGCTAATTTTTTTGCTAACCATTTCTCCAGTTCTTTTTCTGACTCAAACTTCAATGTTGATACTGCCTATTTCAGTTATTTAAACAATTGCCCGCAAACTTCTATGACCGCAATATCCATTGAAGTTAATGAACTTTTCAAGTTTTTATCTAAGCTTCAGGATGACTGTTCTTCTGGGCCTGATGGTGTCCCACCGATAATCTTGAAAAATTGTGCTTCTACTTTATGTAATCCTCTATCTATTATTTTTAATAGATCTTTATTAACCGGCTACTTTCCCAAAATCTGGAAAAATTCATATATCATACCCGTTTTCAAGAAAGGTTGCCGAGCTGACGTTTTAAATTATCGTCCAATAGCTAAAATTTCTTCAATTCCTAAGCTTTTTGAGGCTGTTATTTCTGAAGATATACATTTTTATTGCAAGAATTTTATTACTGATAATCAGCATGGGTTTCTTAAAGGTAGGTCTACTACTACCAATCTTATAGAAATTACTTCAGCTTATAGGGATAACATGGAGAAAGGTTTTCAGACTGATTCCGTATACACGGATTTTAGCAAAGCATTCGATGTTCTTCCTCATCAGATTATTTTATTTAAATTGGCTGCGTATGGTTTCCCATATTCTTTTATTGAGTGGAAAAAATCTTGGCTTGGTCCTCGGGATTATCAGGTCAAATTTCGCTCTGCAATATCTACAACATACACAGCTACTTCTGGAGTGCCTCAAGGTAGCCATCTTGGTCCACTTGATTTCGTGATCGCTATTAACGATGTTTCACTCATCATTTCGTATAGCGATCATAACATTTATGCCGATGATATGAAAATTTTTAAAAAAATTTCTAGTCCTTCAGACTGCAATCTCTTACAAACTGACCTTAATAGCTTTGGCCTTTGGTGTATTAAGAATAATCTTCTTCTTAATGTGTCTAAGTGTCAAAATATATCATTTTCAAGGAAAAAAAATCCTATTAATTTTCAGTATACACTTAATAATATTCTTATTCCCAGAGTCAATGAAGTTAGAGATCTCGGCATTTTATGTGATTACCAATTGACATTTAAACCACATGTTAATTCAATTGTAAATAAAGCAAATTCCACTCTAGGTTTTATTAAACGTTGGTCAAGAGAGTTTTGTGACCCATTTATTACTAGATTTCTTTTTACATCTCTTGTAAGACCATTGTTAGAATATGCCTCTCAAGTATGGTCACCCTTTTTTTCTGTCGACATCAATAGAGTCGAATCCGTCCAAAAAAAATTTCTTAGATTTGCATTGAGGCATCTTCCCTGGGAAGATAACTTAATCCTTCCACCGTATAGAGAGCGCTTAAATCTCATTAAGCTTGAATCTCTTCAAGACAGACGTGAATTTGCTGATGTTGTTTTCATTCATCAAATTATTATTGGTGAAATTATTTCTCCTTTTATTCTGGAGAAGATCAACTTTCGAGTTAATACCAGAAGCCTCCGTACTACTAACTTATTTGAAGTTGCTTACCATAGAACCGAATATGGATGCAATGATCCCATTTCTCGAATGCTTGCTTTTGCTAATAAAAATCATCATGTTTTTGACCTTAATATCTCTAAGGCATCCCTTAAAGCTGGTTTAAAGACTAATTCTTTTTTCTCTAATAACACTGGAAGACTTTAATTAATATTTACTCTTTCTTCTAATATTCACTCTCTTCCTTTAAATTTTTTTACTAGGAAAACTATTCTTTGTGTTATGTGTTATGTCACTAGTGATTTCGTTATTTATCAGAAACGAAACTTGTTCTTAGTGTTTAATGTTTTTTTTTTTCTATAGGGCTTTTTTTTTTTTCTGATGCTTGATTTAAGCATCGTTTGGTGGTTATATTAATTTTCCATTGTATGCTTCTTACCGAGCCCGCTCCTCTCATATTAGCATGTATGTGAGAGTGATGGTAAAGTTTTCATGGCAATTTATTGCCTTGAAGTGCAGTGGTGTTAAGATACACCCCCAACTCAACTAATATAACCTGAAAGCTTCAAATTTGAAGCATCGACGCTTATACGTAATATTAAAACTGCAACTCCACTTGATGACTTTGGCTTAATTGAGTCTTATCCAAACATTAATATTGATTTGCGAATATTTCTCACTCTTTCAGTTTCTATTTCTACTGCATCGTGTGAAAGAAGTTTTAGCAAGCTAAAATTAATCAAGAATTATTTAAGATCCACTATAGCACAAGAGAGGCTATCCAATCTTTCAATAATATCTATTGAATATAACATTGTAAAAAATATTAGTTATGACGATGTTATAAACGAATTCGAAAAGTGCAATTCAAATAAAAACATTTATAAAAAAAAATAATAATAAATAAATATTTCTTTACATTTTATTAGGTTAGGGTCCAAAAATGTAATCTTGCACAGGGCACTAGAAAAGCTAGTTACGGCGCTGTTTAGATTTATATTAAATTATTCTCTTTCTACAAAAAACATTATATGTCGAGTTTCGGAAAAGTCTTAATCAGAAAAATTTTGACATAGATTTGAATTTTTTCCTGTGTCAATATTTAAAACTTGTTATGTACGCCTCGAAATATCATAATTATTGACTAAGTACTGTATTGTACTTCTATTATATTAAATCATAAGTATTCTATCATGTTGTACTATGTTAAAAAAGTCGAAATTTTTTTGTTCTCTTAACAAAAATGGAAATTAAATAAGAAAAGAAAGAAAGCTGTCTATCAAGAATATAGTTTTTTTTTTCTATATATATTATTTTCTTCCTAAATCGCAACTTTCAAAAACATTTTTTTTTTTTGCTTTCATTTTTCCATCTTTACTTAAAACTTCTTTCAAAAAAAAAATAAAAAATCTTGAAAAGAAAAATATAATCAACTTTCTTATGTCATTTAAACATCCATTCTATTTTATACTTAAAACTAGATACTATGAAGAAAAAAAAAAAACATAAAATTCTTTTTTCTGTCCATTGCATCAACGTCATGTCCAATACAAAATTCTATTTGGGTAAAAATGTTGTGTATACTATACAGTGTGCATGTACTACATAATATATACTACTTTGATAGAATATACCCCTTTCATGATTATTTACGTTCCTTTAATATAAATTCACCCATTCATCCCATTTCATCACACAGAAAAATTATTATTATTATTATTATATAAATTTATACTATATATACGGTTATTCCAAGGCTATGGCTCTGATATTATGTGGAACTCTTCTAGGAGATGCATGCCTTCAATTTTTGTTTTGTTTTTTTTTTTAGATAGCTTTAGCTTGAATGTTATGTTTGCATGCATATAGGTATATAATTTTTGGAGATTTAATAAAAAAAAAATAAATTTTTTTTTTTTGTAGATGAGTTCTTTTTTGTCTACAATATTTCTTTAAAAAAAATAAACATAAAATAATAAAATAAAAATAATCAAAAAAAAAAAATTTAAAAATAAAGACAGAAATTATTTTATTTATCAAATTTCGAAGAGAAAAAAATTTTTGTTTCTGTGCTAAAAGATAAAAAAAAAAAAAATTTTTTTTGTTTGTTTTATGCTATTCAAAAATTATTTTATTCCAAATTTTTTGAAAGACAAAAGCAAAAATATTAACAACAAAAAAAAAACCAAACTAACCCAAAATGAAAAATCAAAAATATCAAAAAAATAACATAAAAAGAAAATTTGAAAAGTGTTTCAATTTAATACTTTTAAATTTTATTTTTCCCAAAAAAAACAAAAAAAATGTTTATATGATGAAGAGGTCATCATTTTCTTTATCTTCTCTTGAGGTTGATTTTTCTTTAGCACTAGCACAAAAAATAAAGTCAAAAATGAGAATAAGAAAATTTTTCTAGAAGAAGAAAAATTATTAAGAAGAATATAGGTATATAAGATGTTATAGTTTTTAGCGTGATTTTTACTTTTCTTATATTCTTCAATCTTTTTTGAAAGTATAGTAACTTTATTTTAAAGTTAAATTGATGCATAAAAAAGTAAAAATGATGGAAAATATGAATGGGCTTGGAAAAAAATTAATAAATATTTTAGAGCTGCAGTTGCAAACTGGACAGAAAAAACATATATATATATTTATACATAAAGTTAAGTCCATGAACAGTCATCACGGGAAAGTTGATGAAAATATAATTATAGTTTATTTTTTCATCATTTCCTTCTTTTCTTGAAATTATTAAATGCAAACTCCTTCACTAATTGTTTATGATTTTATTTTGACATTTCCTTTATATATATTTTTAATATTTTTTTTTTCATGAACAAAGGGACACTGTCTTGTTTTATAAATTGAATTAACATTGAATTTTCCTTAAATAATATTTTAGAAATAAAAAATTTGTGAATTTCCAGAGAAAAGCTTCCATATAAAGGTAGTTTTAAATGAAAATTAATAAACAAAAAAAATGCTTGCAAAAAATTGTACTAAAAGCTCAAATTACACAAAACTGAAAACAGAAAAAGGAAAAATTTGATATTCTCACTTTCTAAACTCAAAAAATTTAACTACGTAACTTTTGTTGAGCTTTATTTCCTGTGAAGTCTTCTTGAAGGCTAGAAAATATATATCGCTCCTCATATACTGAAAAAAATTACCTGTAGCTACAATTTATTGAACTTCAAAAAACCTAATTATATATATAAAAATTCAATTTTGAGGCACATTAGTTAAGAGGGCTATGACAAAAGACCCTCTTCCCTGTGTTGGTTGTGTCTACATTTCTACTATATGTATTTTTGTATTTATTAAGTCAAAATTTTTTCAAATATTAAATTAAATTTTTGATGGAATTTTATAAACAAAATTTTCCTTTCTAAGGGTCGGCATATATGTGCGATCACCTTCATTTGAAAGATCATCTACAAAAAATTTTTATTTTAATTCTTTTTGTATACATATTATGTTGGGAAATATAATATATTTTCTTTAATTTCAACATACTATCAATGAAATTAGTCATCTCATCTCTATTTAATACCGAAATTCTTTTTAAATTTATTAAAAAAAATCTATTTTATTTGTGTACACTGTACAAGATTTACATATTTAGATAGTCAACTTTAAATAAGAAAAATAAAACAATTTGATTGACAGATTTCAATATTAAATATATTAAAAATAAAAAACTTTAATTAACAATAAATTTTAAATTTTTATTGAAAGAAATTATTTTTCATATATGTACAATTCCTCTATAAAGCAAATGCTATAGACAGGGGTGGCCAGACTTTATCCCGACAGGAGCCGAAATTACAAAAATCAGAATTGTCGAGAGCCGCAATTAGAAATTGTTTTAAATATCGTCGGTCTCATTCAAAAATCACGAAACTGCTGGATTTGAATTTTTTTTTTCCTTTTTTTTTAGTACATTTTGGTACTTTGTGGAAAATGGAAATAGTCTTGCGGATAATTTATGAGCTTTCGACTTCTAACTTTGAACATATTAAAATTTAAGTTTTTTATAATTTTTCTACAATATAGGACAAACGAGACCGACGAAATGTAAACTCTCTTTATTGTCATTCTTCGCATTTATCTTTATATTCATCCATAATTTATTTAAAAAAATTCGCATGCATATGTTTATTTATGTATAAAAAAAATTATATGACAACCAATACATTACATAAGAAAACGGTTTTTTTTTGGGATCGTGTCGAAATTCTGTATTGCAAAATTCTTTGTTGCAAAATATTGTACAACAAAAAAAATTCTGGATTGCAAAATTCTGTATTGAAAAAAATTTTATGAATGAATTCTGTATGTAGAAAATTCTGTTTGACAAAATTCTGCTACAGTAAAATTCTGCTACATCAAAATTCTGTATGGACAAAATTCACTTATAGTAAAAACTAAAAACGGAGATAATTATTATCTTTTTTATATATAACAAATTTTGTTAATTAGATAACTCTTTTTTTAATATTCAATAAATTTAATATGATGTACAAATTATAATAACAAAAATCATATCAAAAAAAATTTCTAACAATAGGTACCGTGCTATAATTTTTTTTTGATTCTCTGTAGCTGTCCTATTATCAAAATTCGTCAAGTTTTGATAACGATTATTTTTCGCTAATTTTAACTGAAAACAAAAAAAAAATCGGTTGATTGAATTTAAATTTAGTTTACATTTACATAAAAAAATCTACGTACAGATTTTCTGTATTGGAAAAATAAAATTAAATATTATGCGCGCTTGTTTTATTTTTCCAATACAGAATTTTGAAATACAGAATTTTGCAATACAGAATTTTGCAACACAGAATTTTACAATACAGTATTTTGTCAAACACAATTTTTTCTATACAGAATTATGAAATACAGAATTTTGTTAATACAGAATTTTGCTAAACAGAATTTTGGTATACAGAATTATACAATACAGAATTAAGACCCCAACCCTTTTTTTTTAAATCGTATTTTTTAAAAACAATTTTAAACAATATTTTCGAACGTGGCTAGAGCCGCAGTGAGGAAGAACGAGAGCCGCATGCGGCTCGCGAGCCGCAGTTTGGCCAAGTATGCTATATAGAGTATAGACCGATTGAGTACGTATTATGTAACGAGACTTGTAAAACATTTATTATCTTTTTACTTAGGAACATTTCCTCAATTACATCGAGTAAAATTTTTCAGTCAGTGGTTCTTAATTTTTTTTTGTTGCACCTCCCCCTAGTAACCATAATTTTTTTACTTCAGCCCCGAATCATCATCAAAATTTTTCAAAAAATAATCGACATTTTTCTACTGTACTTCAAACAATTAGATTTATCAGCAGATATTTTTTAAAATAATGTTATACATATAAAATATTTTCCGTTCAAATAAATAGCAACATAAACCCTCTAAAGCTCGTTATATTATTTACAAAATAACTGAAAAAGCAGACAGCTCAAACCAAAATATAGTAGATGACTTTAGAAAAATAAGCTATTTTCCATAGCTATAACAAATAGATCGTAATTTTAATTTTGAATATTTCTAGCAATGTTTGACATAAAAATTTCAGAATCTCATTTTGTGCTTTTTTTTTTGTGCTTATATTTTTCGCTATAGTAAAGCAATGATTGCTGCAATTCATGTGTAATCGTATAACAGGATTTTGATTGCATACTATCACAAAATATCAGACAGTTTTTCCAACGAGATTTTTTTTCACATAGAAAATTTTTATTATACATAAATAAATCTAAATAATAAGATCCATCTATTCTTAACAACGGGCTACCTTTTACTAAAATTTTAAACTAATATTTTACTTCTACAATTATTCTCCTTTTTTCTTTTTTTTTTTGATTTGTCAAAAGAAAACTTTTACTGAAGTTTTGGCGAAGGAAAATCCTTTTGTCTTTTTTAATTAATTTAGATAAAATACATTTTTTTTTTGTGTTTTCAAGAATAATTTCCATTGAATGTTCTGAATGAATATAAAACAGAGGATAAGTTTATAATACGAAATGAATTCTCTCCTTAACTTCTTCATCAACTCGAATATCAGAAATATTAAATTTAAAACATTAAAAACTATCTATTGTATAGGTACCTAGATAACAAAAATATTATCAATAGTTCTAATATATATTTATATTATATTGTATATATAAAATTAAAGGATAAGTCAATTTTTGTATATTTTGCGGGATTGAAAAGAGACAAAGTTCCCTGAGTTGGATAAAAATTATGACCTTTGCTTAGGCTTAGACAAATTTTAATTAAAAATTATTAAATTTATCGTGCATTCTAATGATAAATTATTAATACAGTACATTTAACTCCAAACTGGAAATGTCTTTCGAAAATCCTAGTCTCCTTTCCAATCCAGTGAAACTAGTAATGCATTCTCGTTGAATTTCAACAAAATAGAATTTGAGAATAGGACTTCGTAGGATTTTTATGATTTTTATTGTAGCTCTTAATAACCCGCCTGATAATAGAATATGTCTGAAATTGTGAACATTTGTAAAGAAAAGTTATTTTTTTGCATAATTTACAAGCAACAAAATTAGTTTAAGCAAACCAATTGAACATTTTTAAAGCTAATATTATTTTTATATTTAAAATGACCAAAAAAGGTAAAACTCATTGTCACTTACAATTTAAGTTTAGGTTTTTATTTTATTTTATTATATATTTGTATAATTTAATTTTCACAACAAAAAAATTGTATATATATACATATAGTATATATTTTTTTTTTTCATACTATAAGTGAAAAGAAGTCTAAAATTGAAAAATTAATCCCTTAGCGTCATTTGATGGATTGCAAATTCAAAATGAAAATAAAGAATAAAAAAAAAAAAAAAGGATTGAATGTTTCTTCATTGAAGACACAAAATATTCATTGATGTCCAGTAACTCATTATGTACATTTTTTACACCACAGAGAACTAAAAAAAAAAACTAAAAAAAAAAAAACAAAACATAAATATTACCTTAATGTCCCTAATCAGTCAATTCAACGTAAAGGATAAGCAAGAAGAATAGAAAGACGTGACAAGATAACACAAAAAACTTGAAATTTTGTATTATTTTTAAAAGGTCTTTTTATTATGGGATGTTCGAAAAACAAACAAAATTGTTATATATATATATAGGTACATTTATGTTTATAGGTATTATGTTTATGTTTTTTTTTTTGCAGAAGGGATCTAGAAAAAAAATGTTGGTTACCCACACGCATTCAAATATTATATGGATAACTCATTAATATCGAACGATTTTTGTTTAATTTGTTATTCAAAAGTTTTTCAACATTATGTTTATTTTATATAATTCTTAAATTTTTATAGAATTAAGGATAATATTTTTAATTAAAGTCGATTAATTTTATAGGAATTCACATTTTTTTAATTTGAAGTATAATGATGATTTTCGGAAAGGTGTATTAAATTTTTTAAATGGATATAAACCTTACTTTAACCTTATGGTATAAGCTTAAGGAAGTTAAAGTTATTTTTTAGTTTCTACAGATAACATTAGAAAAATTGTGTAAGTATCACTACCATAATTTGTGGGGCATAATATTTTAATTATGATTAAACGAAACTATTGCACTCTTTAGAATAAGCATGAAGCATACTCTCTGCTTTTTATTTGTACACTTTTTATTAAAACGTATGTTGATTTTTATAGGATGCGAATAATTTTGTCTTTTGTAAATTGAAGCGTACGTAATTTATATTTTGTTAGGAAAACTTTTTTATTTTTACTGGATTCGGAACAAACTCAAACTATGGTTGGGCTTAATTTTCCTCTACTTTGCAGAAACACTAACATTTTTGAAATCTGGTAAAAAATAAAAAAGTTTTCTTATCAAAATATGGATTACGTACGGTGTACAAAAAAAGTACTTTTTTTATGGAAATCGCGATATGCATAAATATGCATAGTATAACATTCAGTACTTCAAATTTATATACATACTTAAATTTTATAAAAATTTGCCAAAAGATATAAAATTTATTTAATAATTTACTGTTCTTTAATTCATTTTTGACATATTTTTCCAAATGGACTTTAAAGTCCACTTGTCCGTATAAAAAAATTATTCCATCTACCTTTATAAATTTATATAAAAATACCAAGAAAAGATGTATTTTTATATGTAATTCTGTAAATTTATTTAAAGGACATTTTGAACACCAATATATGGATATGGTTTTGAAAGATATTCAATATCCTTCAATATTTTCTATATTAAAAAAATAAAAAAAAATAAAAATTTGAAAGAAGTATAACAGAGTTTTGTAATATTGTACACTTTAAAGAAAATTGACATACCATCACCAGGATAATAGATTCGATCAAACTAAGAACTTTTTCTGATTATAATACTAAATTATCCTTTATGCAAGGGTAAATAAAATTTTAAATTTGGTTTTATAATTTTAAAAGAAATTGAGCATATTTATTAACAAATCTCAATTTGATGCAAATCTAATCAAAAGATTTTATTATAAATGTAATTATATTTTATTTTTTGATATTTCTATAATTTTTTTAACTTTTAAATTATTTGATGTGAGAACTATAAATTAAGATTTCATTCTAAGTTGACCATTTCCAATATTCTTTATACTCGTATATTATCATCATAATCCAAAAAATATTTTTTTCCTAATTTTTGGTTTGATGTAGCAGGGAAAACATACCACATACATAGGTAAAAATATCTTTTCTAAAGTTAAAATTCTCAAAGGTATAATTTTATTTGACAATATGTATACGGCAGCACATTAAAATATCCCTTTTTATACCGTCTGGAATATCAGCAAAAAATTTATAATAATAAAAATAAAAATAAAATAACCCTTTCAATGATTAAGTATAAAAAATAAAGTATATTCCATCAAAATTAAAATATATACATATAAAAAAAATAAAAATAAAAAAAGACACTTCTGATAGCTTCATTCTTATATACGTATATATTTTTTTTTTTGATTTTTTGCATAATGTGTGAAAAACCAATGTGTCCGGCAACAAGCACCTTTCTAAATAAGGTATAAAACTCAAAAACAAAATTACGTACAAAAAAAATTTTCCAAAATAAAAGTATTTTAAGTTGACATTTTTTGAATTAATTTTTACAAGTTAGGTTCCTACCCTACACGGATAAATAATTTTTTATTATATTTCTTAATTTATTTTCCATACTTTAATATTTAATAAAAACATAATAATGTCAACTTAAAGTGAAAATTAAATTCGATTTAAATTTTTCCATTTTTTTATTATTATAAATTATAAAACTAAATTTACGAAAATAATGACAATAATGCTGAACCACGGTGGCACTTAAAAATATGATTGAATTGATTGAATCTACGACTGTTAAATTGCTGAGTCCAACTCCGGTAAATATTAAACTATTATAAAAAACATCTTCTATTCTGCTACAAAATTAAATATTTTTGATTAATCGATGCTTATTTTTAATGATATGAATGATACATACACTGCATAATATATCTTTAATATTTATAAACATTATGTTGTACCTGTACGGTATTGTTGCATATGACTCGCATATATAATGGTGTAAAAGTTCTTCAAAAATATAATGTCGTTATGTATCTTTACAGTAAAGTGACTTAACATTATTTTTAATGTTTTCTAAAAAATATATTTAGATAAAATAATTTAACATTAAAGGTAAAAAAATTTAAATTTTATTTTGACAGATATGTGTACATTTCTGTACAAGTACATACTAAAAATAAAACTATTTTTGTTTTTATTTTTTATAAAGATTTTAAAATAAATAAAAATATAAAAAGGTGAGTATTTTAAAAACGTTAAAAAAAAAAAATTCTAATGTTAATTGCATATACAATATGCATTATGCATATATGTATATGTATATCAAAAAAAAACAACCCCTCTTCTAAACTATAGAACCTTAGGAATTTTAAAATCAGAAGCAAAGATTTGCAAGAAGATCCTTTTTTGTCTTTAATTAAAAAACTGACCACACTAATTAGTCTCAAAGGAAACTTTTATTTTACTTGTGCAGTAAATATACGTAAAATTTATGTATATATCTATATAACTTACCTAAATTTTAATTTCAACAAATAAAAGAAAAAAAATAATGTTATAATTAATTTACGCATTCGCAACAAGAGTTTATTATCTAATAATTAAATTTGAAGGAAATAAAAAGAAAGATATTAATTAATGATTCACAACCAATTAAGTTTTTATTTGATAAGTTTGATATTAAAATCTAAAAGCTATCAAGAAGCTGTTGGAATTTTTTTTTTTATATTTGGAAAATGAAATTCAAGATAACATCACTGGAATTTTAATTAAATGTATTATTGAATTATATGCATATATATACATATCTAGCAATATAACTGTGTAACCATCAAACTATTCAAAGTTAAGCTTAAGTTATTAAAACAAATATTGCTTCTCATAAAAAAGTTTTCGCCATTCAGCTTCAATGACTAGTTTAACCATTGTAATGAAAAAAAAAATAATAATACTTAAAAATTCATGTTCGTGATAGGAATATTATATGTATAATAAGTACACGACGATTACGAAAAAGGATTTAACAAAATAATGTTTAAGAAAATTTCTAAAAAATTGTCCTGTTTTTTTTTTTTTATTATTATTATTATTATTATTATTTTTTGTTTTAGTTTACACTGAGCAATATTATATAAAAAAAAAAAAATCTTAAATTTCTATTGCAATTTACCCTTAAAATTATTGTTTCATATATATACAGTACGTACACAGTACAAAGTAATGGAAAACATAAAATTCTTTTTGTTTTTCCCTAAAAAAAAAAAATTAAAATAAAAAAAAAATGAACACAAATGTTTTTCTACTTGAAATGACATATTTTTGCTTCAATGCACTTCCTCAGCCAAATCAATGGGAAAGATCTTTAATAGCGCAAAAATTGAACACAAAAAAAAAAAAAAACTATAATATTTTGTAATTTAGAAATTGTTTGGGAATAGGAACAGATTTCAATTCAAAAAATATTGACAGCTGAAGTCAACTAACCTCAGTCAATAATTTTCAAAGAATCTGACTTCAGGAAATTGAGATAAAAAAAAATTGTCATAATATTTTATGTCGTTCAGATTTGAATATATTTTATATAAATATGAGTTAAATAAATTAAGTATACATAGCTTTATGAGATGAAGACTGTAGTAATGTACATTATATGAGAACTAAAAACTATAATTATTTCCTTAATTAATAAAGTTAAAGCCTTGAAGCTAGAATATCACTTTGAGTGATTTAAGTGAATCAGTTAATCTTTCCTTATTTACACATCTTGCTTTTATAGCTATTTTTATGCTAAATAAAACACACAATTTTTTCTAAGGGATACTATGAATATATAAATTTAAAATTTCTTAGCTAAGCTTGTTACTCCAAGCGATATTTTCAATAAGAAAACATAATATTACTTCAAATTATCCTAATTAAAATTTCAATTACAAAAAACATAAATACATAGCAATAGTAGTTATTTCCATTGATTCACAATTCACATATATTAAGAAAATTCAATCGGGCTAATTGATTTTGCAATATTATGCTATGTCTATATTTTATGAAGAACAATCACTCTTTTAGATTTGTGTAATTATTTCAAAATAAAATAAAATTGTAAAAAATAAAAACAAAAAAAAAATCTTAAATATTGTATTTGACCTCGACTCTTTTAAGGAAAAAATAAAATAAATTTAAAAAAGATGAGTAGATGTTTTCGTTGAATTTTCTTTTAATTTTCATTATATTTCATATTGTTTTGGTGAACTTTATACATTAGTCTTAGATAGCTACATTTTCCTTAATATATTGTTCATAAATTAGATAAAATTTTAATATCTGGTTAAGTTTTATATATGAGGAACGGTGAATCATATTCTTAATAGAAAAAAACATATTTCACAGCTTTATGGAGCAAGTACGTTTAATTTAATTACTTAGTTTTATGGTTTAGAGTTTAGAGTTTTGGGTTGTGCTAACAAGTTACGGAAAAAATCAATCTCAAAAACTTAAAACAAAAATCATATATTAAATGGAACGATTTCTTTAATGAAATTTTCTAGAATAGTTTGAAATATTGTATTTACATTTTGATTAATGCTATTGATTAGTCATAATTAATCACAATTCAAAATTATTACTATCCTATTTTACATACAATAATATTACAATACAAATTCTAACATTTCTATTTAATAAAAAACTTACATTGTCAAATTTTAATAAAAATTTTTATTAAAAAAAAGCTTTCTAAATTAAATACATAATATATGAATGACCCCTAAAGTGTATAATACTTTTTGAAGAAGGAAGATAAAATGTTTAATTGTCTTTCTTTTAATGAAACTCATCACATTTTTGCTTTCTGAAAGTGATATAACAAAGATTGGTAAAAGACAAAAGTCCTGTGTCAACAGAAAAATGAAAAATGTATTATTATCTTGTAGTTTTAGAACAAGAAAAAAATAAAATTAAAATGGAAAAACTGCAAGTTTTTCAATTAATACAATTTTTTTTTTTTTCTTTTTATTTTATTTTAAATTGTATAGAATTTTTTTTAATTTTTTTTTCTTATAAGATAATAAAAAAAAATTGCTTTCAACCTCAATAGTTTTATCAATATTCGCAGAACTAGGCTTAAATTGCAACAAATCGATGGTACTTTAAAAACTGTAAATTTACTCATGTGGACTATAAAAAGCGATGTAGAAATATCTAATCGATATATAAGATGTCAAAATTTGATTTTAAATCCTTGAAATTCATATTAAATAATAATATATACCAAAAGATATTCTTAGTCTTATATATCAGTCATTTTTTAAATAATAAACTTCAATACTTTAATAATATGTTCTATTTCATTTAAAATATTTTTCAGTTGAACAAAATCATAAGCAATATTTTCGAAAAATTTATGTGCATGTCCTAAAATTATTTTGTACGTGGAAAAATTTGCATATTATTTCTTTTAAACAAGGATAAGTTTTTTTTTTTTTTTTCTTTAACAATTTTGATTGAAAGATTTCATAAAAGTGCAGAATAGCCAAACACCCTTCAAAAAAACGATAACATATTTTTTTATAAATTTTATATGAGAAGAGATTGAAAAATTTTGGACTTTTTTTATAGTTATTATAATATTTAGAGAGTTTCCATTGAATGAAAGCTCTTTAATAAAGTTCTTGGATGAGATCGTGTAGCTATCAGAGCACTATGGTTTGGTCAAAGCTTATTGAGGCTTATCAAGTATTTAGGAATCTCTTAATAATTTATTATAAGTCTTTTTTAATCAGAACAATTTTAGTTAATATTATTGACTAAAAGATATCAACTATTTCCATAAAAATACATATATGTACATGTGCATATTATTAAAATTTTAGTTCTTAATTTCCTAAATTGAATAATAATCTACACCTTATTTCTTATTATTACAAGAGCAGGTGAATTTTTATAATTAAAGTAAACATATCTGTTTTTATCTTAATAATATATCCTTTTTTAATAATAATAATTTAAATTTCTTTCAATTTTCCAATAAAATTATGATATTTTCAACCATATCTTGTATATTCAAAATTAAAAAGAATGTTAAAAATCAAAAGATTGAAAACTTCAATTCGGAACAAACATTCTTCATCTGTTTTATTCGATTTTTGAGGAAAATTCATTTATTTTATATATATTTTTCATAATATTTTTTTCGTTTTTTTTTTTTTGCATGGTTATAAATTTTCCAGCATCTTATGTTTTCTAAGGAATTCCCTTGCGATATTATCTCTTCTGAAAAATTATATGAAAACAATATTTTCTTCAAAAACTATACATATGTATATAATATACATATTTAGTATAATATAGTACATTCATATAGGAGAAAGATGATTTGGTATTACACCTGAAGAAGAAAAAAAACATAAAATATAAAAATAATAAAAAAAAATTTTCCATTTCAAGAAATAAAATGATATTGATGGATAGCTAAGATTTGTGTTCAAACATTTTGGACGGGCATATCCTTTTTCTGAATGAAAAAGTGATAGATGAAAATCTTTTTAGGTTTGATCAAACTACTATCTTTGAAGTTTTTTTTTTTGAATTTTTCTTATTATTGTTTATTATAATTGTCGTCAAAATATTATCCAGAAGTTCTATACTATACTTTATTGCTGAATATTAGAAGAAAATTAAATTGATTTCAAAAATGTAAACAGAATATATTCGATTTATTTATTGATGATTATCAAATATATATGTAATTAAAATTTTCAAAAAAAAAAAAAAAAAACTTCCCAATAAAAGATATGTCCTCAATATATACATAACATATGTAATGTACATAATTTTGCTCGACTTAATAAGACCAAAGAAACAAAAGAGGAAGATTATAAATATATGTAACAATATCTTCCTTTTCCTCATTTTTTTTTTAAACAAAATAAAAATAAATATTGATGAAAATGAGATTTCACATGTTCCAAATAGAGTAAAATGTTTTGGGATTTCTTTTTGAATAAAAAAAAAAAAAGGAATGATCATATATTTTTACTTTTTCTATATGCATTCCTTGAAAAATATTGAAAAATATTAAATGTGAAAAATGATTGAAATTTTCTATTTTTTATTTTATTTTTTTTTATGCTGAACGTCCATTCAATTTGTATGAAATCATGCATATATCTTATTCAAGGTTTTTTTTATATTTTTTTTTTTATATATTTTTTATTTACATCTGGGATGAAAGTAGACGGATTGTTTTAATGTCTTTTCTTAATCAGAAAAATATTGTCTTGGGTTCAATTTTGATTGATTTAAGAAAATAAAAAATGAAAATAGAAAATTGAATAATATTCAGCAAGGACGTGAGTCCTTTATTTTTATTTTATTATTATATTTTTTAAATTTATTCAGAGAATATTTTTATGCACACGTAATAAATTTGATGAAAAAAAAAAAATCAATTTTTTAAAGTGCACAAATTGCATATATATATATATATATATATATAGAACACAAATTGTCAAATGAATAAAACAAAGACATCACCATTTGAACATTATTTGACAGATTTTTTCAAATAAGCTTCAAGAATAAGATTTTGGAAAAACAAATTTCTAAGATTAAATAAGAATACTATTCTGCGCCTTACAAAGCTAGAAAATACATTGGTTAAAAAGATTCTTCATCGTATAACCATTGAGTAAAAATACAACATAAATACATAAATTCGTCAAAACGATAGATATATATATGTAGCTACGTCCTTCGTGCTAAGTAAGTCAGGACTATATTGAGAGCAATTAGAAATTAGAAATTTTTGTAAGAAAGTAAGTGTGTAACAAGTGTGTAACAAGTGTTGGAGTTGAGGAATTTCACTATAGAAATCTATAGTCATATAAATAACAATTTTTGTGATAAAGATTTAAATACAACTCTATAATCGTCCCAAAAGTAATCAAGTAAAAAATTATTTAAATATCTTTTTAAAATATTTCTATAAAAAGAGGTATATTATTATTTCAATAACTAACTTATCTACATGTATTATTATAATTGATTAATTCTCATTCGATAAATTAATTTTAAAGGTATTAATTTGTTTATACATAAAATATTCAATAAATATTTTCATACATTTTTTTTTTGTTTATTTTCTTAATATAAAATCCCCTCTATATTATACCTGAATAGTATTTACAACAACAAAAAAATCAATGTAAATATTGCAACAACATTATTATAATTTATAGTTTTTTTTTTTTTTTACTCTTCGAATTTTATTATATGCAACTCTATGTTAAAAGAAACAAAAATACCTCCTTTTAAATATAGGTACATATATAAAAAAATGCATACATATATATAAAAAAATTTATAATTAACAATCATCAATAAATCAATTGATAGAAAATTTCTCGCCTAACGCCCAATAAAAATTCAAAAATAAGTTTAATAAAATATTAAATAAATATTCTTGATGCTGTTGCACTATAAAAAAATTTTTATTAATTCTAAACGAAATTGATTCGAGACATATTAACATTTTGATTCAGTTTTATTGCCTGGCCTTATTTAATATATTCATAATGCATTGCAAATCTCACGAATTATAGATTACATTAAATTCAGAGAAAATAATATTTTTCAAATATATTTTAAAAATATTAAACTAAGTAAAATGGAAATTTTTACTACTTAATTTCAAGGATTCTTGTATCCTCTTTGTCAGGCTGTCATTCTCTCAGTTTTTGGGTAACTAAATTTTGTATATCAGACAATAGGTAATCAAAACGTCAATGATAAGTCAAATTTTTTTTTTTAATAATCTGTATTATGCTTTTAAATTGTATCTGAAATTTCTAAGTATACATATATAAAAGAAACTATTATAAGATTACTTATTTCATAGAAGTAGAAAAATATTAACATAATATTTTTTTAAGAATGTATTGCAATATTTATATATCAGAATAAAGCAATTCATTATTATAAAAATATTGTATATGTACATATGTTATATTATTACATATATATGTATATATTTATAAAAAATAAAAATAAATTCTATCATGTGCTATAAAAAATGAATATTTTAAATAAAAGCTTAAACAATTAATTACAAAGAATAAATAATTTTTTATTTCTTTATACTAAAAATTAAATGAAATATGGTAAAAATATATATATGTATAAAACATATATTCTATAAGTATGTATATACTAAATTTGCCCATAAGGCTTAGTTTTTATTTTCAATTTATTTATATAAATATATATGATTTAGATCTGTTACTGAGTACTTATTTGATTCAAATTATTTCGAAACTAGCACTTTAGATGCAACACTTTTTATATATTTGGGAGCAACATAGAAGAAAATGCTTTACTGTTCACGTAAAGTTATTGTTGATGATAGTGTGCCTAAATATTATTTTCATTTATATAATATAGTTGTCATGAAATATTTCCAAGAACATTTTCAATCAAACTTTAAACTTCCTTTGAGGCAACCCATATTACATAAGTGAAAAATTGGCAAGCTATAATTAGACGAAAACAATGTTTTTCCATAAAACATGAAAAGAGAAATTTCCCCATTTCGAGCCAAATTCACATATTCTGCCTTTTCGAATCTTTCAAGAGAAAATAAATACTATTTTTGGGGATTCATTAAAACCACAACAACGGCTTTTGTTAATATCATGAATTTAAAAAATAAAAATAGTTATTATTATATTTTTTTTTTTTTCTTGTAGATCTCGTACAATAGTTTGTTTACACGAAGATTACAATTTAGAAATAATAAAAAAAAAAAAAATGAACATACAATATATGTTTAAATAACAAAAAAAAAAACATAATGCTATAATAATAATAATGAAAAAATAAAAAAAAAATAATAAAAATTACAAATAGCCACAAACTTATGTCCCTCTTTTACTGATTAATGATTTCGCCATTTTGCACAATAATTGTAGGAGATTTTTCTTTTTCTTGCAATTTATATACAAAAAAAAAAAATTATATTTTTTCTTGCGAATTATAAATTTGGTGTGCAATTTTTTTTTTTGCTGCATTTTTTTTCTTGTAAAAATAATAATAATAATAATAAAAAATTATTAATTTTTTTTTTTTATTCTTGTGCTTAAATAAATTTATTTATTATTATCATTTTAAATAGCTTCAAGAAATGAGATTTAAACACATTCACATGCTAAAAATAATAAAAATAAATAAAAAAATATAAAAATTATTTTGTGCGCGAATTTTCTTTTTATTTATTTATTTTTTTTCCATTTATCAAAAAAAAAAAATATATATATATATAAATAAAATTATATTCTTTCCTTATAGTTATAAATAAAATTATTTACAGCATTTTTGTATCTACATTATTATAAGAAATAATATAACCAATCATTTTGAAATGACAACTTTGTATTTAATTTTTGATAAAAAAAATAATAAAAAAAAACAGCTGCTTATTATTCAAAGAAACTGACTTTAAATCAATTATGATAATGTTTTTGCCTTATATAGTACTGATCTGCGGGTATTCAAGCAATTATGTGTGACCATATCAGTGTTCTGTCAAATCACTGCGATATAAATTTTTAAAGAAATTTAATCTGATACGATATTCTAACTTTCACAAACTTCTGTCATAAATTTATGCTTAGAATGTGAGTAGTCTCAGAACTATAATTCTGTTGCTGCGATATAAATCCCATAAAGGTCGTTGCAAATTGAAGATGAAAAAAAAAACTTCCTTCTTGGTCGGAAATAAAATTTGTTTTAAGAACCATGGTCCTATTTATTCTAATTTTGAACCAATCAAATGAAATTAATATTAACATCGTATTATAATGAATAATATGTTATATGTGTACAATCAATGTAAGGATAAATGAATGCAATATTCGGCTGAAAATTTTCGACATCAAATAAATTTTTTTAAGTTAATTTAAGAAAGTTTCTCGCCAACCGATCAAGAAAATAAATTTTGTTCTGAATATTTAATACATCATAATTTCCTTATAATATAAAAAGTAATACAAATGTGAGTCAGTCATGAAATCTATGTATGCATTCATATACCTACATTTTCCTACATAAATAGTAGGTGTACATCACAAACAAATAGCAGAATAATAAATAAAAATTTAGTAAAACATAATATTTTGTTAATTTTGAGTTATTTTTCAGAAGTTAATTATATGAATAAAAAATGTTTTATCTTAAAATTCTATGAAGAAAAAAGAGATTGAATGTCACTTACTCCGGAGAAACAATTTCATCAGATCTAGCGAATAAATTATATTTAACATTTAGGCAGAAAATTTTCTTTTAAAACTCATAAAATTTTCTATTTCTTGAAAAATAAATAATCTTTCAAAGTGAAGCGACTTTGTGACCAATATAAATTAGAAAACACAATAACACTGATAAAAATGAATGATGGAAAATGAATGACAAACATTAAAGACTGGTGATATGAGTTTTTTAGAAATTTAAAGCCCAATAATCTCAATTTAATTAATATTTTTAATAATTCTAATTCAGAGTAAACTATATGGATTGGGATTCTCAGTTTACTTGTATGCATATAAAATTTCATTCACACATAGCTATTTACTAAATTTTTTTTTTTACAATTTTTCTTCACTTGTTCTCTTATTACATCAAGTTTGCTACTGTTGATCAAAGATATACATACTATTTTACGCTTTATTTTTTTAATTTTTTTTTTTAATAATAATATAAAAAAAAAAATTAACCAAGTTATTTGTTTCAACTTATTTCTTGAAAAAAAAAAAAAAAGATATATATTTATAAATAAAAATCTGATACAATATCCTCTACTATTTTCCATATTGTTTTTTTTTTTTTTTTTAATTTTATATTATTATTATTATTGTTATTTTATTTTCCACGTAAAACCAACTTCAACTTAAACAGAGATAAAATAGAAGAATTCTTTCATCTCAAAATTCAAAGGAAACGGTAGAAGAAAATATTTATGCCAATGCGGTCATATAATAAAAGCTAATAATAATAATAATAATAACAATAATCGGACTGAATAGCACTGAAAAGGCCCACAGGAAAAACTTTAACTAACAAATAAAAATATTTAAGGAATATATATTAAAAAAAAAAAAGAATTATTTTATATCTATAAAAAATTCAAAGTCTATTGAAATTTAAAATATATATAATATAAAAAAAAAATAAAAAATTTCGCGAGATATGGAATGAAGACTTTCAGATTCATTGTAGTTCTAGTTTAATTTTCAAATTATACACTATGTTGGGCCGTTTATTACAAATTTGCTGAAATATAAAAAAAAAAATCTAAAGTGTCATGGCATGAAAATAAATATTAAATTGACAGAACAATCAATAGGTATATTCCTACTATATTATGACTTGAATGAAAAATTAAAAAGTCATCAACAATATAAAAAATTGCGCAATATCAATCATTTATGTGAAATGATGGAAAATTGATTTCTATCAAAAAAAGATTTACGCATTTAGAAAACATTTACCTTCAAAAGTATTTTGAATTTTTCGTTATAAAATTTTTTTTTTTTCGAATTTATGTTTCTAACAAAATTTCCCAAGAGTATAATACATACTTAAAAACAAGTGTTTTCATGTCAACATCAACAACAATAATGTTAACAAAAATAAATCTATTTTTAAAATGATTTTTATTTCTTTAAATTTGTTCCATTTTCTTTGTAACATTTCCAAAATTTTTACTTTTAGAACTCAATATTTCAATAGTAACCAAAACAGATAAAGTCTTCATCTTATTTTTGCAAGAAACGGAGGACCTTATGATTTGAAATGAAAGATTATTTAAAATTAAAAAGTACTATCAAATTTTATATAAATTTTTAATGTGAATTAAAATAGGCAATAAGTTACGACAATTAAATCATATGAGAATAACAAGAAAAAAAAATATGTAGTTATGTACATATCTTATTTTTTTTTTTTTTAAGAATAATAATCTTTGGCCATCAAGTATCGTATATAAGCGAATAATGCACCTGAAAATTTATGAACGACTTTTGTTAAGGAAGACATGTCACGATTTTCTTTTCTTCGTCTTTAAATATGGGTGTTGTGGTGCATTTATTTTTTTTTTCTTATTTTTCAATTCGATACTATTTTATTATTTGTGCATCAAAAGATTTTAGTGCACTATTTTGCAGTGGAAAAATTATAATTTTTTTTTTGTTTTCCAAGAGGCATTAAAATTCAAAAATTGAAGTGTAGTTTGAAATATATGTTTACGAACTGGAGGAAATTTTATAGGGATATGTGAATTTTTGTTCTTGGTTGATATACGTAATTTCATTAAGTATGTATATCTATTAAATAGATAGTTAAATTAATTATTAAAGCGGCGAACGCGTCAATTTTATTTTAAATTTATTCAATTCTAATTAAATATAAAACTAAAGATCCAATTATAATTGAAACTTTTAGAAGTTTATATATTAATGATTTTAATCTTTTAAATTTTTCGAAATATTTGTTATAGAAAAAAATTAAAACGAATATTTTACAAATCTGTAAATTTTTATACTTGAGAAAAGGTTTATGTAGAGAATGATCAACAAATGTTCGGTAGTACAACCTTATTAAACAAGATTGACTTCGTTTTCTTAAAATTATGCTTTTTAATATAACATTGCATTAGTTTAATTTTTTATTTATTTATTTATTTATTTTTTTTTTTTTCAAAATACCTGCGAAAAAGATTTTCATAAACTCTTAAAACTTATTTATTTCAATTTGTGGTACCAGCAGCATAAAACAGCAGCCATCAGCAATGCATAAGCAGAAGCTAATGGCACCGGCGACGACTAACGATATTATATATACTTATAATATGCATATATTATTATTATATATAGTTATTTTATAAAATACCAATAACTATGAATTTTATCAAAATATGGATTATATCGTGAATTAATATATTGTTCTGAGCTAAAGTTTATTCGAAACAAAATAATAAAGTTAATAATAATTTATTTTTATTGTATATATGTTCGGTTAAGTTAGATTGTAATATTTCCAATAATACGACTGTTTAATTAATTTTGATGAACCTTTTAAATAAAATGTGAACTCTTATTTGTATGTTGAATATTTTGTTTCCTTTTTCGTGCGCAATATATACCTTCTGTTTGGTATTGTGGTTGCTTGAAATAATCACTATATTATACTATTGGATTTATTTTTTTTATTTCAGTTGTTAAAAATTTTGTATTTAAAATAAGACGTTCATCGTTAATAATATATTAACAGAATTATTTTCAACTGAGATGAGACCAAATCATATTTATATCATAAACGTAAACATTATTAGTGCATAATTAAAATTGAAAACTATAGCACCAAAGTAAAAACCATATAATCAAAATTGAATATTAAAGTTGAATTAATTTCTGAGTTGTTTTTTACAAGGAACTGTATCGTCGCAAAAACTGTTGAAGCATATTTTATTGCTACTGAACATACTATATTGCAATTAAAAGTTTTTAGTGAAGTGATTATCTTTAATCTTGTTCAGGTTAGGAATGTTTTATTTTTATTATTTCATATATTTTACATTATTTTTATTAATTTGTTTTCATACAATTTATTTAATATTAAGTAAATTCTAAGCCAAATACGTTTATTTCTACAATCTAAAATCGTTTAAATGGAGACCTTCTTCTTGCCTAAATCTGAAAATAAAAACCGGCTAATTTATGAAAATATTCGATGCATTCGACATGAGTTAAAGTAAACTCGGCTTAACAGATCAAAGAGAATACTACTGGATTTCTAAATCGCGAGTTAGTAGATAATTATTTATCACGTGAAATACTGATGCTAACTAATTAACTACCATCAATTTTACCTTTTTATCTTTTTGCAAAACTGAAAGGCGGTATCTTGTCTTCATAATATTGATGAAATATTTAAAATGAATAATGGGCGTTATTGATATCGATAAATGATTTTTTTTTTGAAAAGTCAACCCAAAATCAAATTCTATACGACAGGTTGTCTTATCTGAAAAAAAAAAAAACTCATAATATATTTTAATTTATTTATTTTTATTTTAATTGATATGCTTTTATACAATTTTATGCTGCTGTTGTTAACGAAATTATTTTTTTTTTTTATGCCATAAAATTTTATAATAAACCATTAAAAATAAAAATATTTAAAAATTTCTTATAAATTGATGTTCACCATTTTCATTGAAAAAAAAAAAAAAAAAAAAAACAAATCTGAAAATATAAAAACAAAATATTCTAAAATTAAATTTCATTTAAAGAAAACTGTCAAGAAATCGTAAAAGTACAACCTTCAATTCCTTTTTTGAATGGACATTTAAAATAAAAAAAAAATAAAAAATTTTAAATATATTTATATATATTTTTATGCTTTTTTAATGTTAAGTACTATGATGGTTGATCTTGTAAGAAAATATATAGGTATATGATTTTTTCTTTCATATGATTTTTTTTTTATCATTATTATTTTATATATTATTTTGTTTCTCTAAAGAACAGAAAAAAAAAAATAAGAATTATATTCACTGGATTACATTAAAATTTATTGAATAAACCATAAATGGTTTTAGTAGTAGTTTTGGTTTCTTTTTTTAGTTTTTTAGTTTTTTAATTTTCAATTGTTTTCCATTGGAAAAAGGCGTGTGTTATTGGGGAATAAAAGTTAAGAAAAAAAAAATTAAACTAAATTTTTTTTTTTTTCAACAACAAAAATATTTTATTTATTTATTTTTATTTTTTATTATTATATTTCGATTATTTGTTTTTTTTTTGTTTATTTATTTTTCATCTATAAAAACAATAAATTCTAGATCATCACGAATTTTTTTTTTCTGTAAACTTGACTTACAAAAAAAAAAAGTTAGATATAAATTTTTTTTATTTTAACTTTAGTTGTTTTTTTTTTTTGTAAATAAGAAGATATTTTTTTTCTGTTGAATTGTTCTTTTTTTTCAAATTTTACAAATTATTATTTTTATTTCAAGTACAGAGTGCTACTGTTGCAACAGTTTAATTGTTGCGATGATGACAGGGGATATAATATAGCTTATTGTGTCATTTTAACAGAATTTTAAGAAGAGAATCCTGGTTTGAAGTGAAATTGCTATTACGATAATGTCAAAAAATTAAAAATTTGAAAAGAGTTCTCAAAAAGAAAAGAATTCTTTTAGATGCGATGATTTTCATTACAATGAATTAAAAGTTTTGAATTTTCTTTCTAGAAACAACTTTTCTTTGTTTTTGTTTAAATCACTTTCGATAAATTGAGCCATGGATATCACTTTCGATAAATTGAGCATTCGGTTCCTTCAGATCAACTTTTATATTTCAGAAATCTTTTTCTATTTCTAAATTTACAACACCTATGTAATGAACAACAATCATATCATATGACTTCTATTAATCATCCTATAAAAACTAGAACTGTCGAAATAATAAATATAAAATACTCTGATATTCCTTTTAACTTTGAAATTATCATAAGAGATACTAAAGTTAACACTTTCTAAGAATGCACTTGTATATACTAATGCTGTAAAGACATTACAAATTTTTATCTTAACTTCAAAGAACTGAATTCGAAGCCACTTGGTTCTTTTTCCTTTAAAAAAATGTTTACTTATAATATAAAAATCACTTTTATAAGTGTATCTAGATTTAAATTTTTATTTTAATTTGCATCGAATCAATAAATGCGAAAGTTTTATTCAAAAACAAAAATGAAATAAACCCCATTTTTCAAGTTTTTTTTTTTTTTTTAGAATAGACAAATGTCTTCGATGTTTTTAATTAGATTCAATGACTTTTGTTAAGAACTTTTTACCACTCTTATTAATTAAGTAAACCTATTTAAATTTAGTTTACTATATTAATTCGAAACGCACTTCAGAGTCAGATTCGAAACTTATGTTGATTCAAATTAACTTTATACTTACATTTAATATGTATACATTTATTTTGTACATCACCATCACAAGGAACGATCTGCATTTTTAAATAGTCAGTCATATATTATAGGGATTGAAATATTTCATTGTAATTTAATAGTTTATTCTCAAATGTATGTTGATACACATTGAGAGTATATAAAAAATATGTTAAGACTATAAAACTTCAACATATTTTCCATATCAATATTTAAAGATCCAATTGAACCTGTACAAAACCGCCATTATTGGCAAACATATATAACAACAAACAGAAAAAAAATTAAATTAAAAAGTGGACAACTTAAATGTTATGCCATCATGAATCGATAATAGAAGGGGTCATTTCTTGTAAATTCGATCAGTTGCACCATATATAACAGAATTTCATTTCTAGATCTTTTTATTAAATTTTATTAAACTTGGTATTGTGTAATCTATAAATAATATCATATCAAATTAAAAAAAAGTATGAGATGTTCTAAGCAGCTTTAAAAGTATGAGATGTTCTAAGCAGCTTTAAAAGTATGAGATGTTCTAAGCAGCTTTAAGTCCAATTAAGTTGTATTAAATTAAACCTACAAAACTGGATAAAATAGTTGGGGACTTTCAGAACAAAATAAGTTTTTGCAAATATTTTTTTCATCTAAGCATATATTGAACAAAGTTAATACTCTGTCATTTATAAAGAGATACTGAAATCGCTATCTAGATAGTGTAGAATTCTTAGACTATAGTAATTTCAGTTTCAAAGAGCGAAAAAAGTGAATATGAAAAAAAAAAAAATCCCACAAATTGATTGGTTCAAAAATTCAGTAATCACATTTTAACTCTATCTGTTTTAATTCTGAGCTCATAAAAGGAATTACTTCGGAAAATTTTTTTTCCCCTTTTGTCAAGAAGTATATTTTTCTGCAATCTCATATATGCAAAAAATAATAATAATAATAATACCAAAGAGTATAAATTTAATTTCTTCTGCGCGAATGATGTGTAATGTGTTTTACCATGAACGATATGAAAGCGTGATAAGATTCCGATGATTTTTGCTGTGTTTTTTAACATATTAAAACACAATGGAACAATAGGAACATAAATCAGCGTAATTAGTTACAACTTTAGATATTTTAATACAAATACGAATCTGAAAAATAAACCAGAAGAATTATGCATCAGGAACATCAGGAAGAAAATATATATTTAATTTTTTTTTTGTTTTTCTTAAAGTTTTTTTTTTTTTTGTTTTTTCATTTATATTTTATTCATTACTATTTTATATTAGTATATTATAGATAGGGTATACAACATATTATATTTATAGTTATTGTATAATTTTAATTTTTTTTTGTTTGGTTTTTTTTTAAGAAAATTATTCAATATTTGAAATTTGCATTTAATAAGAAAATAAAATAAATTATGTTTATATTTATATATAAAAAAAAAAAGGAAAGAAAATTATTCTAAATAGAATTTATATGTGGATTTTTTTATTGTTACCATATTCTCTTCTACCATCTGTAGAGCTCGAGGCAAAAACCCTTAAGAGGCGCATTTGAAAAAATCGCATTTGAAAATGTATTATGTCTAATTATAAGTATATAAGGTTTAATTTTTAACTAAATTAAAGTATAAAAAAAAACCATCTAAAATACGTTTTAGTTACTAAACGATTTCTATCCTTATTTCCTACATTTTAAGTATATATCCACAGTAGTTCAGTTTAATTATTCCGTCATTGCTAACATAATATAGTCAAAAGTTAAAAACTAATAAAATTTATAATATTTATAGGATTTATTTATAATATTTATCTATAGGATATATTTATTTTTTTATTACCTACTTTATGAAATTAAAATAGATTTAAGTGGGTTAGATTTACAAGTTCCGCTTTTTGTATGCTAAAAAATATATAATTCTTACAAATACTAGTTATTCATCATTATATTATAAAAATAAATAATTGAAATTATAAGAAATCATGATCCAGCTGACTTTGAAATATATGAAATTTTTTATGAAATATGAGAATAATATGTTCAAAATTAACCTTTTCTTTGATTTTTATAACTGGATTTCATTTTTTCGATCATCATACACCAGCAATTATAATTGATTTTGTGACAAAACATAGATATTAATTTATTACAAAACTTAAAGCAATAAATAATTGCACATTATGTTTTTATCTTGCCAATTGGGCTGATTCAAAAAAAAAATGATAATAATTAAAATAATTTAAAACTGGTGATGAAATATAAAGTCATTATTATTTTCATTGTAGTAGATTGTAATCAAATTAGAATTGAAAATAGTTAACAAGTTTGCTCCTCTTGCAACAAAAAGATGCGAAGCATTTACAAATTACACAAAAACTGTTTAGGAACATAACCTAGCATAAGATGAGTCAACAACATAATAATAATTAATAAAATAATAATTTTTAATTGAATTTACTTTTGAATCACTCTACTTTCAACTAAAACATATTTGTGAATTTATTTATAAACTGAATGAAATGTGCGTGAGTACATATGTAAAATTTCCGAACTAAACATTAAACCACAGGCAGGTGTATGATTTAAAGAGAAAAATATATATATGCATATGCTTTAAGTCAATAATAAGAAAAATATTTTTTATAATTGCAAAAAAAAAAATGAATTAGATTCTGAAAATTGCTTTGCATATAAGAAAATATTAAGAAAAAAAAATTCAACTGTGGACTTGCAAAAGAAAAACAACCTGTTGTCAATGATTTTCTTACTGAATTGATTCTCTCAAGAAACAATCTTTAACTTTACTATTCTGGAACACCTAACAGCTTTCAGCAATTTTTTATAATTAAATTAACTAATTTAGCAGGTCTCGTTAATTACATTCAAAGATTTAATTAGATTCATGAACTATGATAGTTGCAAGCAGACTTTATTTTTTATCAGAATTATAGCTTATCGCATGAATAATTTTTTGGTTTTTTAAAAGTGTTGTGATATGTCCAAAGCGGTTTCAGTTTTATAATAACTAAAACTTAATCTCATAAGTAATTCGGGCTGAGTGATAGGTGGAATTGGCTAAGTTGTGGATATTTCAATAATTAAATCGTCATTATTATTATTCTTGAGTTTTTATTCTACTTATTCGAGCTTCAGAAGGATACTACATAAGACACTAATGAAGTTTTTTTTATCAAGTTCTTAAAATTTGATTCACAGAATTTAGCAATCAAAATATAGCTAGCTTTCAACTCGGCATTATATTTATTACGACAAACATAGCAATGAATCTGCGTAATAATTATTTCTACTAAATAAAAAAAATTAAAATTAATTTTTAAAGCATATCATATTTATCTTTGCCTACTAAAAAACTTGACAGTAGAACATAAAAGCAATAATACTCTAAAATATTTCTATTACTATAAGTTCAATGCAATAATTCATAATGTTATAAAAAATTATATATATATTTAATATTTTCGTGATCATGAATCAAATGTAGATCTTAATCGAAATATGTAATTAGCAATTTCAAGAAAACTGCCAATAATTTTTGTCTCCATTTATAATATCTTGAAAAAAAAAATTGTTTTTTTTTTTTTTAAATTCATATAAAAATAAAATATTAATAGCCATCAGGAGGAGAAAACGTCTAATAAAAATTACTAACAGAATATTAAAAAAAATATATTATAATAATAATAAAAAAGTACGGAAAATAACACACATTTATTGGTGGTAATTCAAATAAAATGTGAAGCTTTAAATAATGTCTTATTTAACATACTTTTTATTTTTATTTTTTTATTTTTTTATTATTTACATCTTATTTCTTAATAAGGTGATTGCTATGTTGAGGCTTCTATTGGAATGTCAAACGAAATTATATTATAAAGATGTTTATTCAAAATACATAAATTACTTGTTAGTATTAAAAACATATAAGAAAAAAAAAAAAAAACTTTAATTTTTTTTTGAATATGCATTTTTTTCATGTGTTTTATAAAATCAAAAAGATAAAAGTTATATAGTCGCCTTGAACGAATTTGGCATTGTAATACATTCTTATACATAAATAATCAATTGTTTTTCAAAGGATTTTTAATTTTGTTCTTTGTATAATCGTAGCACACATAATAATACACTCACCCCTAAAAATTGGTTCCTATACGAAACAGAGATAATTAAAAATTAGTTTTAATAAGTTTTAATTTATATTTTTAGCAGATTAGTTAAAAAAATAATTCTTTTCAATATTAAAATTATAGAATTAAAACTTACAATTCAACAAATGTGTCAAAATCATACATCAAAACAAGTAAGATATCTATCCCTTCGCTTCTGCATAAATTACGAATTTTTATGAAATCTAACATATCGAATATCGATCTCTGTTTATCTGGTTCACAAAATATTATTATTATTATTCTTTATTTCATCATTCATATAGTTTTCAACAATTCATAGTATAAGAGATAAAGATACAAATATCTTAAACAGCTAATTAATATTTATATGTATACTATGAAAAAGTTATAATTATAAGTATTAAGATAATCTCTAAGCTAAAGAAAAATTATGAAGAAAAACCTTTATTTGACCTTGGGTTTTTTTATATATAACTAAAACTTAAAAACTACTCGCTAAACCTACTTATTACTACTAATTGTTATAGTATTAATTTAGTATTGGATATTTTTAAAGTTCCTATGTGTAATACTATATAGTAGAAACAAAAAAGAAGTTCATTCAGGAACTATATTATTAATTAGTTCATTAGAATTGAAGTGGCAACTCGTAATGAATTTCTCATTAATTTTCTTGATTTTATTTTTAACTTTGGATATTTTTGCTAGGTCGTGTAATTCGGTGGGGGCTCTTCAGCCGGACAATTCTTGGTAATTGACGTCACAATTATTGAGCATTTAGTGCTTAATTTGTGACTATTAGTGCCATAAAAACTAGAATTTGTGCTCGCTTAGTTTTTGAGAAACTTTGATCTTCGAATTTCGAACATGGGTCAAAGTGGTATCTCTGCCCGGATTCGAATTTCCAAAAAAATAAAGACGCTATTATTTAGTGCTTAATTTGTGCCTATTTGTGCTACAAAAACTAGAATTTGTGCTCTTCAAAATTATGTGAAAACAATTTTTTTTAGATTAGGCCAAAATTCCAAAACTTGAACCTTTTTTTTTTTTTGTCGAATTTAGAAAAAGCGAAAATACCACCATTTAGTGCTTAATTTGTGCCTGCGTTTATTGTACTTTGCGATGATTTGTTTTATCAAAAAAAAAATATATGCCGCGCCGAAAAAAATGTAAGTTCGAAAAAATTTAAACTTCAGCTATCAAGGTGAGGAGCGGGGAGGCGGGCGGGCGAACTGGTGGTTGGTCAGTGGGATTTGCGGCGCGCGCCGCAAATCCCACTGACCAACCACCAGTTCGCCCGCCCGCCGCCCCGCATCCCACCTTTCTAGTTCTGCGTCACCCTTAACAAAGTACAGTAAACGCAAGCACAAATTAAGCACTAAATGGTGGCATTTTCGCTTTTTCTAAATTCGACGAAAAAAAATTCGGTTCCAATTTTGGAATTTTGGCCTAATCTAAAAAAAATTGTTTTCACATAATTTTGAAGAGCACAAATTCTAGTTTTTGTAGCACAAATAGGCACAAATTAAGCACTAAATGATAGCATCATTATTTTTTCGAAATTCGAATCCGGCCAGAGAGACCCCTTAACCCATGTTCGAAATTCGAAAATCAAAATTTCTCAAAAACCAAGCGAGCACAAATTCTAGTTTTTGTGGCACTAATAGTCACAAATTAAGCACCAAATGCTCAATAATTGTGACATCAATTATCAAGAATTGTCCGGCTGAAGAGCCTCCACCGTGTAATTCCTCTTGCAGATTATAGATCATTTTTAAAATTTTGTTTTGTTTAATTTGAAGTTTTTTTTTCGTTCAAATAATCTACATAAATTTACAAATATTACAGAACAAATAATGTTAATATGTTGCTGGCTTAAATGCATTCTTCAAGTCCAAGCCACTGTCAGCCAAATTTATTCATCTATAAATTCATATAATATTGATTTAAATTTTTGAATTTGATATATTTACCTATACGAAAATAATTTATAATTTAATTTCTTTTACAAAAAATTCATATATTACTGAACATAAATATCTATCATATACATTGATTATACAATATACTAAAAAAAAATTAAATTAAATTAAAACGAAACATTATTTTACAATGTCGGTCAATTAAGACACATAAATTTTTATTTCAATACGAAAATATGACATAAAATGAAACATATGTGGACAACTATATTATGTACAACAAACAAAACTTTAAGAAAATTTAAAATGATTTTTCAAAATTTTCTTATTCATCAAAAAAGATGACTGACTACATTATTTAATAAATACATCTACTAGATATTTTAATTAAAACAAAATTTTATTTTTCCTTTCAAATTAATTAAAGTTGTGTGTTTATATGCAAAAGTAGAAACACTATGCCTTTTGGGCGCCAATATATGTCAAAAATATAGACAACCTGATGAAATAATATTAACAAATGAATTAAATTAATATGTATATTTAGTTATGTGTATTTTCCATTCGTTCGTTCGTATAATATCAAAAAATGATACATTTCAATAAGCACATTGTATATCATTTTCTAAAAAGAAATTTAATGATGTGATAGAAACTTCACATTCCTTCACGCTTCCTATATTTTTAAAGCAGGCATATAAAAATTTTCTTTTTTTTCTTTTTTTTTTTAACTCAATGTACTTGAGCAAAAACTATATACATATTATATTATTAAGGTACCTCAGTAAATCTTTATTTTTTAATAATAATGAATAAAAAATAAAAAAAAAGATGTAAAAATCTATTAAGTTCGAATATTATTGGTTCTGTTACATTTCTTTATTAAAATTGCTTGCCTTTCTTGAGTTTTCCAAAAATATAGGACATGTATATAGAAATTAATTTTTTTTTATCTAGGATTGAAAATTACAACTGTTAAATATTAATTTCAAATTCCTAATGCAAGATTTAAATAAAGTTCTGCTGTTAATTAATAATAGTATAGGGATCGTCTTGGTTAAACTTATTTAGAAATAGGATAAAATAAAAAGGGTATCTAACTCAATGTAGTACACTTAATTTATTCTTTTTCTTATTAACTTACTATGTTGCTATGTTTTATTATTGTTAAGCTCTTGCGACAATAAAATCTTCTATATGTGCATCGCAATCAAACTACACCTAATTCTGTTTTTACACGGTCTTTTTTTACACGGTTGTGATTTAACATGGTCTAGAAAAGAAACCTTTTCAAAGAAATTTTAACGAAAAATATTTTTATTAACCATAATTGTTTAGAATTTTCATGTCTTTTTTTACACGGTTTTTTCTGGAACGTATCTACCGTGAAAAAACAGAATTAGGTGTAATAGATATTTGTTTACTTTTCACACCGGAAAAGAAAAATGGAACTTATTATTAATTAATTTTTTAAATATTTACAATTTCACATTTTAATCAAAATTTTTATAAATTTTATTCATCCGCTGAATATACATAGAATAATTCTTTATTGAAACATTTCCTTGGCATAAAATTTGAGATGAAATTCCGACATCGAAATGAAGCGTTTTCAATTATTTTCTTTCTATAATTTAATTGTTATTCCATTGCAAGAAAAATGCATTAGATTTGCAATTGAAAAAAAACAAGAAGTTAATTGGTTTTTCTTCCAAGAAAAAGAAAAACTCTTTAAAATACATATATGTATATCAAATATTTCTGAATGCATATACCGCGTACATCATGTACACACATTGAGTGCGAACAAGGCGAAATGAGATTCATCCAAGAAAATAACATAAAAGAAGTTAATTATAATCTTGAAACTTTCAAACAGATATTCTCGGCAATAAGTATAAGGATGAAGTAAGAATAGGTCACTGACTTCTGTATTAACCACTGTATTAAAGTAAAAGCTTCTTTCTTTCTGCTTTTCTATTCAATTAATATAGATTTTCTTTTAGAGCCAAAGAACAAGGTCATTTAGTAGCCAAATATTATATAAATAAAAAAAATTATGAAAAATAAAATTTATGAATTTTTTTTTTCTTTTTTTCTGAAATTTGAAACCTATCATAATTCAAAAACGTATACTATCCACATTATGTATGTTTGTAAGTATATTTCACAAAAAAAAAAACAATAATATTCCAGACAATTTTTCTTATTTGGCAAAACATAAATTTGAAAACGAAAAAATAAAAAAAAATGCAATTCAACATCCCATAATAAACAAAAGTATAATAAATTCTAAAAAAAAAAAAATAATAATAATGTGAAGTGTTTAATATCGAACACAAAAATAAATAAATAATTATAGCATATAATTTCTTCAATTTTAATTGTTTATCCCATAAATTATTATTAAAGAGTGATATATGAAAGACATGATGTGAGCCGGAATGGAAAAAAATAAACAAACTGACTTATTAAAATTTTCACATTTTAACATTATGAAAAAAAAAATAATAATAATTTAAAAAAAAATTTTTTTTTTTTTAATTCTAATTTCAGTGATCACGCATCATGTTAGATTTGACAAAAATTAATAAAATTGTTTGTATGCTAAGAACCCTTTTTAAACAAAATAATCCTCATAAATTTTGTTGAATAATAATTGAACCCCACGATTGTCTTTAAGTTAGCAAACAATTTAGCACTATTATTGTATATTATATATTGTTGCAAATTTGTGACATTATTTATCACGAAATTGCGCCTTAATTGAATTAATAATAATTTTGTTATGTATAAAAAAGTTACTTATAATAACAAATTTACTAAATAAACAGTTTTTTTTCTCTGAAGCTACATATTAAAAATTATTTGTATAAAAATGTTATATTAATTGATATATATATATATGTCTATATTTGTGTTGCCATTTGAAAAAAAATGAGGCGATTAAACTAAATTATTTTAACTTTGCCATTCCAAAAGGTCTATATTTCTAGAATAGGAAAAAAAAGATAGATGAAACTTATTTTTTTCTCGAATTATTAAAATGTAAAATATAATTTCAACTTGATTAGCAACAAGAAAATATAATTTTATTTTTTTCCGGGTACCTGGCTTAAAAACAGAAAATATTGTTATAATAAATTAATTAGAATCAGTGAGTGTGTGTATATCATTTATACATTGTATATGCGCCAAAAAAGAGAAAATATTATGTTTATTTGAAAAATCATCATAAACATTACATCTCAAAAATTTTCAATATTTTTTTAAAAAAAACATTTTAATTTAAAATATCTACTCATACAATACTTTATATAAATGCTAAGATTAACAGAAGAGTACATTTTTTCGCTAATACTCATTCTGTTAAATGCATATGAAGTACACACACTAAACTATATGTTTATTATTTTTGTATTTAATAATTTAATAAAATAAAAACAAAGATAAGCAAGACATGTTCTTAGTAACATAATGTTATGTAACAAAACTATACACATAATGACACATAATGACACAAATTATATAAATTATATGCAATTTGCAAGCTATATACGTTTTCTTAAATCATAAAACCTCTTATTTGAGCAAACTTAAATTAAATTTAAACCAACGCAACCGCAGCGACGGATTAAGAAATTTTCCGTACCGAACCCGATTTTTTTATACATAATTTTACAGACAATAACCGATTGCGATAAAATATTAGTAATAAAAATTCAAATTGAACAAAATTCAAAAATATTTTTTTGATGAAATTTTCAGCCGGAACTCTACATTTCTCCATTATTCAGATACACTTTTAACTTTTAGGTTACGTAGTTTTAAATTACAAGTTAATCTTTAACCACACAATAAGAATATATTTCCAAGTCGAAATACACATTAATCATTTGCTACAACTAAGTACAAGATCGACTAGTTTACACAATTTATTCAAATTTATTATTTCATTTGTTTGTTTTTATTGAATAAAATAAATTTGATGGGCATAAATCATTCCCAAGAATTTAATTTTGATTACACTTGTTTTTTTTCTTTTTAATTTATATCCGAGTGCGAATAACATGTTGTGAATATTACTAACAGACTCCAACAGATTATGACAAACAATAAAATAATTTAGTGATCCAACTGATATCGTTGATAGAGTATCATCAATTATGGTTATAATTATATATAATGACTTAATTATACCGATGAGATTTTGTGAACTTTGAAAAAAAAAAAAAAAAAATATAGATTTCGTATGTAATATTTTTTTGACTGTGACATTATTTATTTGAATACTACTTTGAAATGTATTTTAATATTTAAAAATTCGATAACAGACTTTAAACAGAATTATTGTTGATAATTGTATAGTAGCTTATACGATGCGATGTTTCGCTGATCGTCTTCAAGTCTCTAGTAGTTTCAACCAATAATCTAAAGCCTAAACAATCTTTTTTAATTGCAAAAACAAATTAAGAAAGTTTCAAAGTAGAAATATGTGTAGATTCTACATATTTTTTTTTCTCCAATTATGAAGAAGTCATAGAAATTTAACTAAATTTCCATTAACGTTTATACATTTTGAGAGGTCAACACATCTTTTATGTTTTTAATTTAACATAATTTTTTAAAAAAATGTCCACGAAAATCCAAAAGTAAAATTAAAAAAAAAAAAAAAAAGACCAAGATCATGTAATATGCTCTTATGAACCAAAAAAAAAAAATTCTTTTTTTGACATTAAAATGAACAATATTGGTTTAACTTGACTTTGAGTCTTGTTAAACGTTCTCTTTGAACATTATTCAAAGAAGGAAAAAAAAAAAGGAAAAATTAAAAATAAAATGTACAATGTATATTATAAAATTGTGTGCTCTTATTTATTTGCTCGCATATTACTTTTTTTCATATTATTATTCGTCCCATCATTGGTAGTAATAAGGAAGACAATTTATTTTTTTTTTAATTTTATTATATTCTGCTCCTTAAGATTTGACCATATTTGATTTTGTAAAAATGGGAATACAAAATATAAACAACTTTTTGGAATAAACCACATTTTTAACGATCGATATGATTAAACATTAAAAAATAAATTTTCGTAATGATATAAATGAGATAAATGATTTTAAAAATTCTGAGATAATTTTGAATAACTTTTTTTAATTAAACTATCTGTACTGGATTCCTCATAACTTATAAGTTTTACTCATAATGTCATAATGTTACAATCCAAGATTAGCTGCATGCTTTCGACATAATACGCTTTCGGTGTAACACTTATATTCACTTGAACCAGTGGCGTAACTACAAATATTGCGCCCCTAGGCGAAAATAAATTTGCGCCCACCCACCCACAATTTAAAAAAAGGAACCAATAATTTTTGTTTTATTTTTAAAAATTTATTTTTTAATTTTTTATAAAAAAAATAACTCTTCGCCTGTTATTCTAATTATCATATAATTGGCGACTCGTCAAAGGCGTTTTGCATGAACATTAAACTTCTTTTTTAAGTCGGAAACGACTCACCATCTTTACAGGGTGGTAAGTTTCAGCTGTCATCGACCAGATAGGAGATATTGACAGTTATTTAAAGGAAATCATTTAAATTACAAAACGTCCGTGTGATCAACAACTCACTGCTTTGAAATAGACTACAACCCTTATAAGAAATTTAAATTACAATATGTAGACTAAAGTTCTCGGTCAAAAGCTAGAATTTGTTTCCAAGTATAAGCACAACATCATCGAGATGAATTCTAATCCTATTTTAATTTGGGTTATGTGTTATTTTGAGTTTTATGAAATCTTAAGATAATTTTGCATTGATGTAAATGAAAAATTATTATTATATTAAATAAGTATTATTATATTAAAATGTTGATCTGTCATTTCTGCACCAAGGCTAACATTGAATATAGAACTAAAGACAAGCAAACCCTATAAAATAATTTCATATTGTTTTATGTTTATAATTTGACAAAATACCAAGTTTTAAAATTTAAAATACATAAATAACTACTAAACCCATCAACAAAACATAAATGCAAAATGCATAATCTCATCTACTTGGTAAAAAATATTTATAAAAAAGTTTTTTTTTTCTTCAAAGTAACACAAAATTTTACAACAAAAACAAAAATGGCCAGAAAATTATCTTTTAAATATTGACGTGGTAGATATCGATACACAACTTTTCAAAAAAAAATATACTATAGATATATACAGAAATATATAAATAAATAAATTTATATAAGAAATTTAACTATTTTTACAATTATAAATATTATAAAATTTATTATAATGATTTTCTTATGCGCACAGTTCAGTTACTATATATATATATATATATATATATATATACATTTTATTAACGTACATTAAAATACATAATTCGTCGCATGTAACATCTAATTTAAGAAAAAGTATTAAAAAAACAAATTAATAACTCAGAAATTTATTAAAGTTGTGACATTCATGTATTTTCTATTATATTTTTGATTATCATAAAGACTAACTTATTTATCAGTCCAAAAAGCAAAAAGCTTCCGTTTCTTTCAACTCCATATTTAGGTATAATGCGGATGATGTTAAATTCTTCATTTTACGACAAGACATTTAACCTTTATGATTTAAGTACACTAAATGTATATAATTATATATTGTATATGTATATAAATTTCAAAGACTTTTAGAGAACTCTTTAAATCAGATTCTATAAATTTGAGAAAAAATTTTAAACTAAGTATTGAATTATGTACCTTTTTTTGGTACACAAATTTTGCATAATTTTTCCAATAAAGCAAAAACTCTAATTATTTCAAGCCCAATTGTTGTTTATTAAAATTAAGGACATATTTAAGATTAACGCGCACATATCTTTCACGTTTAGCCATAGAACTAACATTTCATGTAACGCGATATTTTTTAGTTAAAAACAAAAAAAAAGAAATAAACGAAAGATAATTTGACTTATGAAGAATTTTCATATTAATCTCAGTGATGAACAATCGATTTAAAAAGAGTTGGAGCTCATATTTTTTTTTTGTTGTGTTCCTATAAATTGCGCGATGATGATGATCTCCAAAAGCTATCCAGTCAGAATACAATTTTTTAAAGAGTTTTTCATATTATGTTATGGAAAAGAAATCACCATTAAAATAAATAAGGAAAAAAGTAAAAAGCCATTGCTTATCAAAGATTTAACACCATCAGTTCTTTTTTTTTTTTTGTTCATTTTATTTGTGGCAATGACTTGAATAGTGTTGCCGTATTATAATTAAATCAAGTTCAATTTAAAATTAATCAGCGTCTTTATGTCTTTAATCAAAAACTGAAAAAATATAGAGCTGATATCCATATCAGAAGCTGACAATAATAAAATTAACTCTCTATTTATCTTCCAAAGATTTAGTTTTCGATCAATTCTCAGTCTTCGTAACATAAGTCCCTTCACAATCCAATACTACATAACAAAATTGTGTACATCATGAACCAATTATTAGAATGCTTGTAAATGTAATGAGTATACTAAAATGTACAAATTTGCATTTATTTGTCTTTTATTTGTTTGCTTTCATTAAATGTTCATCCTACTTATAACTAATGAACTGACTAATCGATTCCAATCCTTTGAATGCCAAAATAAGTGGAACACACATTCATCGCGATTAAATGCTTCTATTTCGAATTTGGAAGTTAAAAGCTCTCAACCACGAGAGTCTAAATAACTATCATATAAAATTTAAAAATGGTTACTTGGTGATAAGTTTGTTGCATTGATAGATGTCGATAAAACTTTAAAAAAATGTTAAGACCCCGATTGTATCCAAAAAATTCGATGAAAATTGTTAAATTTTTATATCATTTATATTTAAATGGTTTTGGATTTAGTTTTTAGAAACGTAAAAAAATATGTCTAGACCGTGATGTGACCAAAAGGTATATCTTAAAATTAAAGTATCGAAATGCTGAAAACGAGCACCAAACTTCTTTTTTGGAGTACTGTTCAATAATGAAGCAGAATATGTATTTCTTAAACTTTTTTTTCTATTTTTAAAACCAAATTTCTTTATTTGCCTGCCACCAATCAAAAACTGGTAATATATAATATTAATTTATAATAAAAATAAATTTTAATTAATCATCTGGTAGCACTAAATATACCTTGAAAAATTTATGTAAAATTGTGTTTTGTTTTTTTTTTTCTGTTTAGTTAAAATGAAATTATTTATCAAACATTTTCAATTGATGAGTGGAAAAGATATCGAATCCACAATAATGGTAATTTACATGCACACAGAAGAAAATATTTCGCGTATTTTAATTTTTGCAATGAAAAAAATAAATTTATGTTCAAAAATAAAAGAAAAAAAAATAAAAAGAAGAAACATTGCATTAGCACAGTCTCAGTCGATGCATGTTGAGTATTTTTAGAAGAACATGAACATAAAACTCAATCTAATTAAATAGAAAATTTATGATATTAATTTTGAAACTTTATAACAGCAGAGGCATTTTTCGCACAGAAGAAAGAAAATTTTTAATAGAGAAAATAAAATTATAAAGAATGAATTTGAAATTTTTGACAATATAAAGAAGTTGTTTAATTTATTTTGTTTTTTTTATTTTTTCAAAATTTATTATTTATTGATTTGTTTTGGTTGTTCGAAGTATAATTTTAATAAAATTGAAATATTTATTTGAATAACAAAATTTTGAGACTCTTTGATCTAATTAATATGCGGTAAAAATTTTGTTATATAGTTTTAAGAAAAATTTGATTATGAAATTCTTTGCGGCCATGATTTTGGATTTTGTTCAGCATGGGCACTAACTAACATGTTTATTTTTAGCAAGTATGATAAAATTTATGTATTGAAGTAAAAATTCAACATACCTTTTCTAATTATTCTAATTTTCAATCAAAGTAAATGGTTCCTTCAGTAAACTTAGTTATTTAATAATAGGAATATAATACTTATCAATACTTTTGATTTCGAGCCATTACGAAAAAGTAGAAAAAAATTTTAATAAAAAGCCTCTTCTCACCCACAATGTTTCGCTGGTCATGTTTTTTCTTTCTTAAAATTGACTAAATATCATATAAATTAAATTATATAAGTTTGGAATACATTATTTCTATATTATATAAAACCTTATTTATTTATTTCTGTTTTTATAGATTGAAAAAATTCTTTAATTAATATTTTTTTCAGTTTCAATATATTTCATTACGATTTATAAATTCTTTTGCATACTCTATTTTTGTAAAAGATTGATCTTTCAATATTCTTTCAAACCAAAATGATAACACCAACTTTAAGTTTGACTAGACTCCAATTATTTTTTTGTTTTCCTTATCAATCTCGTTACACATATTTTTTGGGATGGCAGTCTCGATTTTCGATCTGTAATCTAAAAGTCTGACCTCTTTCACATTTCATTTAGTCCGCTTTAAAAATTAACACAACTTAATACAAATTTCTTACGAGGATTTTTGAAATTTTTACATCATCAGGTAAATACTATAATGATACGCACTTTCACATTATTTTTCTAAAATTCTTAATAAAATTCTTGATACAATGTGTATTCTCAAAGAAGTATCAAAATAAAATTGATATTTTACATTATTTGATGAAATATTTTACAAAATCTTAATATTATTGACCCAAGAATTTATCAAGTAATAAAATTACAAGTTAACTAACCTGAAAAATTTATTTTTAAATCACTAATAAATTATATATCTTTTTAATTTAGGACTGTTTAAATATCTTTACATTAGTTTATATTTAAAAAAAAAAAGATTTGTTTTATATCAGCTTATTACGACTTAAATTTAGTTCAAAATAAGATGAGGTGTCATAATGTCAGCAGAACATAAAGACAATTGACTTTATGACTTAAAAATTAAGCCATAAAGTCAATTCGTTTTATGACATTTTGTCAATTGACTTTAAGTTGATTGGCTTTATGTTCCTTTAGGGTTTGACATTATGTTCCTTTTCAAAAGTGTCATATCATCAATTAACAATCACATTATGTCGCAGAATAACTTATTCAAAATATAAAAAATTTGGTTAAACTATCGTTACAGTACTTACTGATTTGCTTGCATGGAATTATTATTTTTTACCTGAATACATTAGTTAACTCTATCAAAGTTTATTTAATATTTTATTTAAATTTAAAGCATATTTAATGTACTTTCAAATATGTAAAACTAATAAATTTTGATCAATCTTTGGAAAATCGAGTCATAAAAAAGAAAAAAAAATTTATCTGTCAAAAAAAAAACACACACACAAAATTCATATAATATTCAAAAATTTTATTTTTTGCAAGAAATCAACTTAAAATGTATATTAATAAAAAATATAATGTAATTTAAAAATTAAAAAAAAAAAAAAACGAAACAAAAATTAAACGTAAAATATTATATTAAGACCAATAAAAATGTCATAAAACGAATAAATTTGATTGATAAATGATGCAAAATTGCAAACTTCCAAATAAAGAATCAAACATTTAAGAAAAATAAAAAATATAATAATAATACTTAATAATAATAAAAAACAAAAAAAAACAAGAGAATTTTTTTTTTTTTTATAAATTATTTACTCAATAAATCTTGCTTTTTACAACATCTTTGAATATTTTTATACTTCTTGCATTTTTTTTTCTTTTTTTATTTTAATTCAAAAAATAATAAATGTGCTTAATGGTTTGTACAATATCTCTTTCCTAATGTGGGATTTTTTAATCGCGCCACATAAAAAAAAAAAAACAAAATTATTAATAAAATTTATATAAATTTTTATTGCAAAAAGCTTTTTTCATAACTTCCTACGCTTTTTGGGTTCTCTTAACGTTTTTTGTTTCTTGGTTTTTTTTCATTTATCTTGTTATTCTGGCTTAATATGAGCAATGAGCCTTCCATTCAAATAATAAACTTATCAAAAAAAAAAGAAAAAAAAACTATTTATAAACTATAAAAACATTTCATTCACAACAAGCAAATCTATCAAAATGAAAACAAAAAAACTATCTATCAAAATTTAACAACAATAAATTAAATTTTATTGCAATTTCACATAAAAAGAAAAAAAAAACATTTTTATCGCTTATAGCCCCAAGGCGGCAGATTATTATATAGCGTGTTATTTATTTTAAAAATATGCGCGCGCTTAATATTTATTAGGTTTTTTGTATATTTTCATAAATTTTTTTTTTTTTTTTTTATTATTATTGTTTAACACTAAATATTTGACATGTTATTATTATTTAACACTAAATACTTGAAATATAAAATATTAATGGCCTGGTTATCATATGGCTATAAAAAAAAATAATAAAGCCCTGATTGGGTTCATATAATAATTGCAAGAAACTGCGACTTCAATAAAGAAATGAAATTATTAAATAAAAATAAAATTTGATTTTTATTTTTTATTAAGCTTGAGTTAATATTTTTATGAAGTTGAACATTGTTTTTATTAATTTAGTACTGACGAACAAAGACTCATAAATTCAAGGCTCATAAATGACAATTTTTTAAGAGAAATATTATGCAAATATTAATTTCGACAGCACGTCAAAAATTAGTTCGTTAACTTTAAAAATATTGTGCCATGAGTTCTTACTTGTGTTTAGGGTCATAATGTCAAATATGTAATAGCTATTGATTTACATTTAAACGATAAGCACTATAGTAATAATAATTTTCACTAAAATACTTATTTGACATACATAAATTATATTTAAAATTAATGATTTTCGTTCTTCGATATATTTTTTTTCAATTTTTAATTACTTTATACATAAACATAATATATTTTAATATTAATAATATTATATGAACCTATGTTCATAAGATGGAAATGAAATTTTTTAGTTAAATTAGCTGTTAACATCATTGTGCCTTTTTAAGCCCGCACATATAAAATTGTTAATAATAATAATAATAATAATATTTTTTTTTAAGCTTTAAATTGATTGGATGAAAAAACGTTTTACGAAATTTATTTTCTCTCATATTTAAAAAAATCCCATTTATCATGGAATTAGAAGATATATGTTTATATTTTTTCTTATATATTTAAAGAATAATAATTCTATAAATGGCTAAAAAATTGTACAAATTCTCTTAATAAAAATCCATAAATTATTCTTAAAAGACATTCATCATTTCATTTGATTGAATTATGGGTGTGATATACGCTACTGACTCTTAACAATTTTTTTTTTCTTCTTCTTCTTATTTCCCCTGCTCAATTACTTGTATATTAAATATTAGGTTGTTGTTTTTTTTTTTATGAAAACGTCATCCTACAAACTGAGATCTTGGTTGGTATTTTTTTCATGTTCTCAAGTCAAAATTTTTTCATAATTTAATTTTAAGAAGTTCATATGCGTTTTAATTTTTATATACTTTTACAGCCAGACATACATATAAAAAAGTATTAACATAATTTTATGTACATATATCTAACTTGTTAAAATTATCCCAAATATGTTTAAAATAATATACATAACTATGTACATCTATAGATATTTAAACAAACTTACATACATAGAATATTGTACAAAGTGAAAATTATGATAAAATATGTGAAAAATGCTTGCATAAAAATTATAACATCATTTAGGCTGCTTGTGCGAAAAACGAAAAAAAAAAAAATAGTGATTCTTTTAATTAAAAATTTTGTCTTGACTTATTTATTATCAAATGATTTGGTTCATAAGTTCTGGGTTGATGAAAAAGTTTTTATTTAAACGGCGGTTACAATCTCAACAAGAGTATTGGAAAAAAAAACACTCATTTTGTATTCAATAGCAAATTTCAGGTTGAAAATGTGACAGCAATATATAGTTTATCCTTGTATGCATAGAAAAGTTTTTTTCTAATTTAAGTTCAAAATTAAAAATTAATACCTAGTAAATAAATAAATAGTAATTGCAGTATACCTAAACTTATATTTTGGTAGTTATCAATTAAATATACTTATTAACCGTTACTCAAGATTTAAGCCAAAGAACCACATTAGGTACAGAAATTGAATATTTTTATATTTAAAAGCTAAGAATTTTTCAAACTGCCTTAGTACGAATAAAACGCTTCATAATCAAAATCAATTGCGAAATAAATCATGCTTAACATATTTCACTCTCACAAAAAAAAAATAAAAAAAATATATAACATGAAAACACATAGAAAACATGAAATATATTTAAATTTTGAAAAATACAACATTAGGTCATAATCAATCGTAATAAAATAATAATAAAATTTTGTTCGTTGGATATATTATTAAAATTTATTTATGTTGAATTGAAGAGTTGGAAAAATAATAATTTAGTTGACAATAAATTACAGTAGTAGTAGTATACCTTTATCAACGTTTAAGAGTTATTATAAAATATATTCACAGCATAATTAATTACTCAAATCGAAGTTATATACCATGTTATTTATTATATATTATATTACATAATATCATATGGTCCCTATAAATAGAACAATTTACTTGACAAAAACATAGGACAAGTAGACCCAGCAGTTTCAAGAAATAAATTATATAATTTTCGCCAAGCTTTAAAAACATGTACATAATTCAATTTGAATAAAACATTTTAAAAGATAATTTAACTTTAATAATTATTTGAAAGATACATTTCACAATGTGTATGTTGACACCTAGTTTCATGGCATTCTTTTTTTTTTCTCATATAATTATTATTTCAAAAAAGATTAAGATCTTAATGCTAGAAGGATTATTTATAATATTATCTTAAAATTCTTAGAATTTGTTTCCTGATGACAGACAAACTTTTATCATTAATATGTCATTGAAAATATTCGTGAAATATGCGATTTTCCAAATAATACAAGAACCACATACAATATATATCGTGTTTTTTTAAATTTATTTTTTTTTTTTTTCAAAATTTTTAAGACTAAATTTTTTAATATATATAAATTAAATTATATTGAAATATTTTATCTTAAAAGAGGGATATTTAAAAAAAAAAGAAAAAAGAATACAATGGAACTATAAATCAGAACACAAACTAAATTGACTTTAAAAAAAAAACATATTGTGCCATCCACCTTATATTTTTGTGTTATTATGAAATTTTGACCTTAAATTTTAAAACCCAAAAAATAATCAATAAAGCCTTCGAAAAAATCTGACATTTTTACATGCCATTCATTTAATTTTCTTAAATTAACATAAAGAGTCAAATGCATTTAAATTAAGTTAATCTCTATTACAAAAAAAAACGCGGGATGAAATCATTTTAGTTTTAATAGCCATAATAGACGGAAATAAGTTTGTGTTAAAGTTAAAAAAAATCGGCCACTATTCAACGGCAGAGGAATTAATTGTTACGATGAGTTTAGTTTAAAACCTTAAATTCAGCATGAGTTGTTCCATTTTCGGAAAGCACCGTGTTATTATCTTATGTTCAAAACAATTAAGATAGGGATTGAAGCAATGGGAGTCTTATTAAGATTCAGTTTTTTGAATTTAGAAACTCTAAGAGTGAATATAGACTACGGTTGCGTAAACTAATGGGCTTAGCTGATTTTTAATTGATGTGATTATATTAAGAAAAACATATCTTAAGAGAGAGTTTAATACTTTTAATAATATCTAAAATATAACTACTTGTACTACTTATTGAACAAATCTTTCTAGGATCTGCAATTTGTAACAGTCAATGCGATTACAAAATTGATAGGAATATTTTTTTAAAAAAAATCAAAAATTATCATTAACAGGCACTACCAGCAGCAAACATTCACATATTTAAACATATATTTTTTTTTTAAACTTTTAAGGTATTTTTAACTGAATACTTCAATCTCTGTTTTATTTTCAAAATTGCCGGTAAAAAATATCCCATAAATTTTCTATTTAAATTTATGGAGGCATAAAAAAATTATCTAATAAATATAATTTTTTTTTTTTCTAGATAAACATTAATTAATTTTTTATCAAACAATCAATAAAACCAAAAAATCAATGTATATTATTAAATTGGATTCGTATTAAAAAAAATGTTTTATATTAATTTTATATATGAAAATCATATACGCGCATTAGATGTATGATTACAACAAAACAAAAAAAAAATAGTATTCGATTCATACTTCATTGCTAAAATAAACATTTTCATGTATGTTTATTTCACAATAAATCAATAAGTGAAGTTGAAACTAATTAAAAAAATACAAAATGAATTTATATCAATATCGATTGAAACATAATTTCAATAAATTATTGTTTAAAAAAAATCGTATTTTATATTCTATTTTAAATGAGGATCCAATGAAGATTAATTTAACTTAAAATAAATAGTTTGATAAGAAAAACTATATAAACATTTTTTGGCGGACTCAAAGACAATAATGTTCTTAAATGCTTTGTTCAAAACAGATTTTATATTTTGCTTGTAAAAAAAAGTTTGTTGTGCAACATTATTTCGAAATTACGAACGAAAAAATATTGAAACGTTTGTCACATTGGAATTATTAGTTCATATTATTACACAGACTCGTATGCAATGTTTTCTTACCATTCGATTTCGCGATCCAAAGAAAACTGAATGTGAAATTTTACCCTTTTTCTAAAATTCTTTTTGGCTATTTAATTCTATTTAATGCTTGGGTTCATCAGTATCTGACACTAGTAAAACTCTTTAAATTAATTAAAAAAAGATACATACTAAATATAACCGACGAATTTTTGTGGTGCAACAACCTCTAGCCGTAATTTACAATATTAAAATATAGGATTTTTCACCCATTATTCTTTAAGATTTAATATTTACTTACGCCACATTATATTTTACATTATTTTAATCTTTGCTCTGTCCATTTTAAAAGATCATGTTAAATTTAGTTTTATTAGCAAATTTTACTAAATAAGTTGCGTGTGTAATTCTCTTCCTTTTTAACAGGAAAAAAAATATATGCATGTGAAGATCCAGCAGCCCTAGAACATAACATGTTTCTGATACATTCTTATTCTGTTTTTCTTGTTAAAACTCAATCTTTAATAATCTAGTCTACATCTTAAAATGTTTTGAAGGAAAAAAAAAATTGAAAACAAGCTTCTTTATGTTGATAAATATATACTCCGAGTAAAAAGGTGCGAACAAACTTTTAATTTTACATCACCAATGGAAAAAGCTCAATTTTGATTTCTTATTTCATATCAATACAGATACAGTAACATTATTAATAAAAAATTATAATGATTAAAGTAAAAAATAATAAATAGTTGTATCTCAGTTTTGGAAGTAAAATGTCACTTGAAAGTTTTAATTATTGCAAATTGTTTCAATTCAAGTATAAAAACATTCTTCGAAATTCAAATAATTCGTGGTATATCTTTATTTAATTTGTGTTATACAAAATTTTAGTTTGTGTAATGTTACTGCTACACAACCTTCCAGCTTTGATAGATTGCAAACTAATTTCAAAAATGTATACAAATAATACTACATAATGTTCTTAAATAATCGCCAGAAGCATTGTTTTTGGCCTCAAGTGTACGATTTAGCATTGAAATTTAATCAACAAATACGCATTTCACAAATAAAAATAATCTTTTTCAATCGATGATGTTGGAAAACTAATCCTCATATAAATTATTAAGAAGTGGTAATTATATCAGAACTTAGGATCAGAAATCTGGCGACAGTAGTATATCTTATTTATTGAGAAAAAAATTCAATAAATTTGAATAAGAAAATCGTGTTAAATGTCCTTAACTACTGGCATATTTAAAAAAATAAAATAAAAAAAGTGAGATTTTTAACAAAAATAGTCCCTGGTGTTGATTCTTTTTTCTTTATGTTCAATAAATTTTTGAATGTTATCGTTCTTTAAACAATTTTTTAATAATCCCAAGAAATATTTTTCAATAAGATATACATTTATGCATCCATTTATATATTTTTTTGTATTTTTAGAAGTATGTATAATACTGCAATAAGTATTAAAATAGTTAATTGCTTTATCATTTTAGGCTTTCTTAAACATTGTTTATGGCAGCCCAATAATTTAAATCGGAACTCTATTGATAGGTGTAGTAAAAGTATCGAGGAACACATTATGTAATCAAATGGAACTTGTCACGTTATCAAATTTTCTTTAACAATTTTTCATTCAAAACAGATATCTTCTATGTTTGTATTCTTGCGTTTTAAACTTTTAAGCTTTAATTCTAGTATCTTTTAAGAAGTTTCCTTCGTAATGACTGTTACACCAATAATTGGAAAATTATTGAAAAAGCAAGTTATAATAAATCACAAAAAAGACAGCAAATTTAAAATATTTTAACAGACCAATCAATGTGATTCCAACAAAATCTCATCAAAGTAAACATATTCTTATCAGGGTCATTTACTTGTAGGAGGACCCAAGTTGAAACTTGCTTACAATTAGAATTCATTAATCGCTTAGGCCTACTACACATTTTAAGCATTGTAAAGTATAAAATTATTATGTAGACCAATTTGCAATCATTGAATTTTTTTGTTTCTTATTATTATATCAAATAGCTTTAATGTCTTTAATGTCAATTATTTATAATTATTTCTAAAGAGGAAAAAAAAACTATTAGCACATATTTTTATTATGAATTCAATATTTTATTATTAAATTCTATAAATATGTTTCAAAAATATTTTTTGTTTGTAAAACATATTCATAGCTTTATTAAATCATTTCATAATTTGTTTTTTTTTATATATATTTAATGGTCCATCTGTCGCATCACTTATAATATTTGTCGACAGATTTAATGCATCAAGCATACATTTTTTTTTCCTCTTCTTAATTCTTTTTTTATAACTAATTATAAATAAGAAAATATGCTATTCAAAAAAAAAAAATTTTTCTTTTCTTTTTATCAATTTTATTTTTTGCATAAGAGAAAATAAATATATTTTAGCAGATATTTAGTTTTTTATTTTTTTATAAATATAAAAATACCTAATATTAATAATTATAAAAAAGTATCTTTATATAATAAAATTGGGCGCACTAAAATATAAAATTATGGCTCATTAATCAAAAATACTAAAACTTTATAATTTTTTTTAAATATGAGTAATTAAATATGAAAAATTATGCACTCCTGGAATATAATAATAATATTAGATACAAGTACATACTATATAAATGTTTTTTATTGTATAGAACACTCTAAATACAAAAGCATTGAATTAGCATTGAAATCACCTTCGTAATATTATTCTTTATAGAAGGAAGATTAGATAAAGGCCAAAATTTTACCGAATAATAGAATAAGTTTTAGTGAGGTTCAAGTTAATGTAAAATGATTGTGATTGAAGAGAAATAGTCACTTCACTTGATTTAAACTATGTATATACTTTCGAAAAAAATATTCTTAACCCTGTATCAAAGTTTGAATAGCCCTAAAAAGCCAAATAAAATCTTAGATCAATTAAAATTTTTTTCACGAATTCCCGACAGGAGTTGTGGATTTAAATCCAATCTAACTTGATAAATTTTCAAATACACTTATAAAAAAAAATAGTTAGAACAGAAGAAAATTATTTAAAAGAAATAAATTTCTTTTGAAATAAGGAAATTTCATTTAAGGTTAATGAAATGTTTCTATCTTCAGAAATATTATGTTTAATAATTTGTATTTTTATGCATTTTAAATGTCATGATACATTATACTTATATACCTATTTTATACATACATAAATATTTCGTTAAAGTCTGAGTCATTGATTTTCAAAAAATTAAAAATTAATATTTTTTTGTTTTAAAGACAGTTGATACAAAAAATATATATGTACACCTATTCGTATGTAAAAATATAAATGTACATTATAATAATATAATGTACATTGAAATTTCTCACAAAAATCCCTATTTAATAGCTTCGCTACACTTCAGGTTAGCAACCATGAATTTCTTGGTTTGAAAATAGGTTGGCGAATGGGGTGACACACTTATAAAAGATGGTTTGGTTTGAAATTAAAAAAAAATTCTTTGTAAAATAAAAAAAAAATTCTTTGTAAAATAAAATTTTAATTTTTCGTAGTTTAAAAAAAAAAAATGAATTTTTTTAATTTAAAGAAAAAATGGAAAATAAAAATAATATTCAATTTTTTTTTAAAAATATTTTAATTTATTTTCTTTTTTGACAACCTACAATTTATTATTATTTTTTTTATATCGAAGCATTTTAAAGTATGATTTTTTCTGTAAATTTTCTGCAAATTGACAGGTTATACCTTTTTGTTTTTGAAATGCAATAAAACTATGTAGTAAAATTTCTAGGTTTGTGTCGAACCTACTTTCAAACCATGAAAAAAAAAAAAAAAAATTTATATGGCAAACCAAGTACCAAACACAGAACGAACCCATTTTTTTCTGCAAAACATGGAATTCTGTGTTTGTAACCTGAAGTGTAGCGAAGTTATAAACAAAAACTTTGATATTTTTATTTTCTGCCTAATAGTACAAGTGCAACGACATTATAATAAATGAGGTACATGGTGCTAACAATTTTTGAATTATATTGATACACTTTCATTCAACATTGTAAATTAGAATTTAATAAAATATTTTAAGAGATTAATTTCTTATGAAATGCATTACTCAATGTCAATAAAATTCAAAAATGATATTATGAAAGATTTGTAAATGTGTGTACTATATATATATAAAAATATTTATTATAGAAATTTTTGTTTCTTTAAGATATTGTTTCGTGATTTTCATCACGAAAACTATGTCATTGATATACTTTTTTAAGTCCTTAGAAAAATAATATGTATAACAACTAACAACATATAAGATTTATATTATTAAAAATATTAAGAATATGAGAGATGTTGCATAGTTCTACACAGAAAACGCGCAATTTTAAGCTGTTATAGAAAATGATAGATGGGAGCGAAAATGTTGGTATTATGAAGAGGTAGACGTTAGAATGTTAGTATTTATTTTTTTGGAAAATTATGTTAACTGATTCTTCAATTGAATCCGTGTATGAACAATCGGGAACTATTTCTTTTTGAAAATCCATGAATTAATTTATATTTCGAAAATAGATTTTCCAGATGGACATTTTCATTTTGGCACGGAAATATTTCCTTATAAAATAAATGTTTACTTTTTACATGATTAAAATATTAAACTGTAAAAGAAACAACTGGGATTTTTTTCTGTTATGAGAATTTGGTGTGACTCAATTAGAATACTATAACGAAAACTAAATTTTAGACAAAAAAATAAATTCCCCTAACCTTACCTTTATTTAATTTAACAAAATATATATAATCATAATGTCGATGATATTACTATCTCTAAACCAATATCACCAATATTACCAATATCACCAATATTACCAATATCACCAATATTACTATCTCTAAACCAATATCAATAATTTTATTTTATATGGGAAATACATATAAATAAATAAATATAGCTTTATTTGGCTCTGATTTACCACTATGATAACTTTAAAAATTAATTTTGACTATTCACTATTAATTCAGATGTATTAATCAAGAGACATGTGTTACAAAGAATATAATGTTGTAAACAATTATCACTCAACGTCTTCAGTCCAAATTAGTTTTTTTTTTCTCTATATGAAATCCCAAAAGCAACATCATTTTTAATTATAGTAAAAAAAAAGTTTATGCTTTTCATCATAATATTTTATCACATAATCAATAAAATTAATTAGAGAATATAAAAGCAAAATATGATTGCTTCAACCAAAAATATCAATATTATTTATTATTATAAGTTATTATTGAAACTCTAGAGTAAATGGCTAAAATGATGCCGTCATATTAATCAAGTAATTTCGTAATACGGTATAACAATATGATGGCACATGTATACATAAATATATGTATATTACTATATATGCACATAAGAAATGTGAATAGTTGATGATTGGAATATTAATAAAATTAAAGATTTTAAATAAAAAATACATAACTATACATGAGATAAGAAATATAGTATATTGGATTGATTGAGCTTTTCAACTAAGCTTATACAACTACGTTCTTGGTAAGGAATTCCAAACTTAGAGCTTCCTTTTCAGGATTATGTATGTATTAAAATTAAAGTTATGTTTTTTGACCCATAGGACAAATTTTAAGTTCCAAGTCATCATGGTACATATAATAGTCTTGATCTGTTTACATGATAAAAACTATTTTTCGAGTACCGGATATTACTATCGCAGAACTATTATAGTTCGAGATTTCGAATATTCTTTTTTAAAGACTTGATAAATTTTGTTAATTTGGAATGAAGTTCCTAAATTTTAGTGAATTAAAATAAAATTGTTATCATTATTATATATTATCATTTTCGATGGAACAAATAAAATTTCTCTGAGTGTTAATATTTTTTTTTTTGTTTTTAGCATTAATTTCCATCTTTATTGCTCATCTTCAGTTTTGACGAATAATTTATTAATTAGAATTTATTAGTTTTGATGATGGATGATTAAAGATTTACATCAGTGTGGTGGGATTTATTATATTATTGATTAATTTTGATATAAATATTTATAATGGTCAAGAAGAGATATTAACAAGACAAAATATAGGTAGAAGGAGAAAAACAAAAAAAAATTTTTTTTTTTCGTTTTCATTTTTATTTTTCTTATCAATATCTCTCTCTATCAAAACATATTTACTATTTAGTGGTAAATCAGATATACAAGTATGTTTGTTTATAGTATAAATAATAATAATAATCAAAAGTTTTATGATTTTCTTCTTTTCAATTAATTTATCTTAATGAATTTGAAATATATGTAATACAAATATTTCAACATTAATAAAAAAAAAAGAAATAAATTAAAAATAGTCAAGATTACCTTATATAATAGTACGTATATAGTGCAGAAAGAAAAATAAACAAACAAACCCCGAAATGTCTCAATCAGAAAAAAATCTTTACTAATAAAGAGAAAATTATTCTGGTTATTATTAAATCTTTCAATAAAACCGTATTATAAAATCAATAATATTTATTTTCAATTCATTCACCTAATAATACATGTCAATCAAAAATTTAATCAGAAAAATTTTTGCTGAATTTGAAATGAACTTTTGCTAAATGGTTTTTTCCCATTTAAATATTATTATGTAAAAAAAAAATAAGTATAAAAATATAATTTAAGTATTAAAATAAAAATATTTATGTATTTGGAACTATATGTCCAATATATTTTTTTTTACTTTTGTATATTATAATTATAATTATATACATAATGTTATATAAATAAGTAGGTAAGGTATGTTAACATTAAGTAGTCAAGTATTTAAATGAAATGAGATAAGGTGTTAATATTTTGATTTTGGCAAATACTTGTATGTAGACTAAATTAGGTCAGCTGAGTGATATGGACTGAAATTTTAGGCGGCGGCCTTGGAACCGCGAAATTATTCTTCAATTTTTACAGATAATTTTTAAATTATTAATTTCAATATTTAATTATTTCATTAAATAACAAAAATAATATTGAAGACCAACTTAACACACTGCAAAGACAAAATTAAAAGAAATGTATAACGCAGTGTGATACCAAAAAATATGTAAAATTCTAATTCACGCTAATAATAAATTTCTGGTAAATAGCAAGGTTATGATATATTTAACACAAAAAAAAATCTATTTGAATTCAGTTTATATAATATAATGTATAAATATTATATTATATTATATACATTGCACATATGATTATATATATTTTACCACAATAGTTTAAATAAAAACGTGAAAAATTTGTCAAATACTGTTAAAAATATCAGCATTTGACAGTATTGCACTTTTTAAAATCTAATGGAAATCTATTTGATGTATTTTTTTGAAATCAAAATAAGAAAAAAAAAATTAAAAATATAAATTTTATTCAAGTCCTTCAAGTAATGCAACAATGCCTCAAAATCTCTTTTTATCTATTGAAAATCATTGATTTTTCATATGTACATATTTTCATTGAATTTATGTTGCTGCGAGAAATATTTTAAAAGAAACAAATCAATATTGCGTTAGTTTGTAAGATTTTCAGTATGTTTTATAATTTTTCCAAAGAAATAATTGTATTTCCTTCAAAAAAAATTTTACCAGAATTTAATAATAAGTCTATTTAGCTTTTTTGACAATTCATGTGAAATGACCAATGAATGTAATGCGACTTAACTCACTGTTAAGTATATGATTTCTCACTATCTCTTAACCAACCCAGATTTGAAATTGAAATATGAAGATCATGCTCCATAGAGAATATATTGTTAAGAATTTGAATTTGGTTTTTAAAAGCACACAAAAGACCGACATTAAGTTTTATTATTCAGGAGAATTATATTAAGTAGACATTTATTTACAATTTTTCATATTGCAATCTACATAATAGAAAATTTTATTTTCAAGAAGGAAAACACGTACTATTTTGGAAAAAGAAATGCATAATAAAGAAACAAACATCTTGAACTTTCTACTTTCCTGACAGACATTTGATATATTTCGACTTTTACGTCTTCGTATAAAGAAAAGTTTAAATTAACAACACACTCACAGATTCACATTTACTTTAATTCGAATGAAAAAAAAATAAAAAGAAGATGAACAAAACAAAAATTGAGTGACAGTTTCTGTTAAGGAGTAAAAGTTTTGTTGACATTGACAAGTTCATTGTACATACATTGAAAACAAAATGTTCAGAATTATCCTTATTACAAGGATGTTAAAAAAAATAAAAAAAGAAGTGTGATATTTTATTCTTTTTTTTTTTTTTTTATTATAAATCGACGTATTGGCATAAGTAATTTGGAAAATAAAATAAATTAAATATACCTTTGAAGTTTAAAATTTAACTTAAAGAAAATTTTTAACATTTATATGTATGTATACACACAAAATTGTATTCAACCCAAATATAAAGCAAAATATATACAATATCTACACTATGTCGCTTCGTCGTCATTATTACAAACAAAGAAATGGAAATATTTAAAAATAAGAAAATTTTTTAATCAAAAATAAATTTCAAGTTTCCAGAAATACTAATTTGGAAGAAAGGTAAAAAAATAAATTTTATATGCATTAAATAACAAAATAGATATTCTCTGTCTCTGGAATATTTTTTTAATATTTAAATATTATAGATAAACTTGTTTTTCATAAATGTTCGGCTTGAACTTTGCAATAGACATTTTTCAGTTCCGAGCAATAACTATTCTTGAAGTACCAACAAAAGAAAAACCTTTCATGATGGTTGAGTTTTAATGCTATCTGATTTTTCCATGAAAACTGAAGATTCTAAAATTCGCTTTCTCAGCGGTGAAAGACTTTATAGTTCAACGTCAGCGGAAAATTTCTGTTTATAGTCAGTATCATAAACACTCAAAGTGTGATAAGGAACTACCGCAGCTATATATATAAATATATGACGCATATGTATCACAACTTCCAGCAATAAATAATTTTCAATCTTAATTTTACTTTATTTTTGATCTTTTTTAAAATAAAAAATGTTTTTTTTTTCAATATTCATATAATTAGACGAATTTCTTAGGTCTATTTTTTTGACATGTTTTCAACCAACAAACAATTATTTATCTCAATTAATAAAATCAAATAGAAAATTTGGTTACGAAAAAAAAAAAAAGAAAGAAAATTTGTCCCATTTCTCTAATATGCTAAAAGCATATTTTTTTTTTTCTAAAGCCTTGGGTGAATAACAAGAAGAGCATAAAAAGGGTGTTGGTTGCGTATTTATTTAGATTTTAAGGTATTTAACATTTTATTATGTTGTTGCGACAAAAGGGCATAGATATACGCACAAAATATTCATTTATGTTTTTGTCATTTTTTATCAACAAGTATAATGTTGTCATCGTTCTTGTTCATCTCTCGTCAATGTCAAAACCAAAAAAATAAAAAATAAAAAAAATAAAATAAAAATAAACAAAAATAAGGAAAACAATATACATATATAATATGTATATAACATTTATATATATGATTTAATTTGTTGATTGCTTATAATCATTTTCAAAGAACAATTAAAATAAATCTCGGAATCAGTATAGAATTTTCTTTAATTTGGTTTTGTCGTGAAGAAGTTGTGTTCGTGCTGTTATATTATGGAGTTCTAGTTTTTTTTTTATTTAATAATAAAGAATACAATTTTTTGCAGACCTAAATATTTACGGAAATTACGATTAAATAATAATTCGGCATTTAAAATAGTATAATTGATTTTTATTAGTCTTGAAATAAGATATAAGATTCAATAAACTATATTATACAAATCTGAATCTATTGTTATAAGAAATATGTATACGTTATTGAATTATATAGGTTAGGTTAGGTTGTAACGGGTCGAGAATGCCCAGATTCTCTCGAACTTAGTCCTAATGACCCGATATACCACCCTACCCGATGGGTGTCGTCTAGCTAAATATTCTCTAGAGTCTAGAGCAGTGGTTCTTAATCGGTGGTGCACGCACCCCTTAGGGGTGCGAGCTTGAATATTTGGGGGTGCGAAATTGTAATTTTACAAATTCACGTGTAGCTAGCAAAATAAAAAACTAATCTTAGAAATTCATTTTGGTTAGTAAATTTTTTATTCACAAAACATTTTTTAAATATGTTTGTAAATTATAAACCATAGAAACAAATTAATTTTTGTATTTTTTCTACAATTACAAAAATTCAAATGCGTTTCTATAGTGATTTTTATATTTCCTCGAAATTTTAGTTGATTGTTGCGATTATTCTTAGAAATATAAATACTGTTTCGAACATTACATTGAATAAAGATTTAAAAATAATTGAATTTTAGTGTTGATTATTACAAGTTTGAATTTTTGTGTTGAATATTAAAAGTTAAATATTAATAATAAAACAATTAATACAAGTTAATTTTACAAGTTTAGTTGAATATTTATATTCTAATTATTAGAATATAATTTGGTACATTAAAGTCAAATTCAAAAGGTAAGCTAAAATATAGCAATAATAGATAGAAGTTTAATTTTTTTTTAGTGTTTTATTAAAAAATTTATTTTTGTTTAAAATATATGTTTTGCATAATGTTTGTTTTTTAATTTATATAACTCAATAATTTCTGGTAAGGGGTGCGAGAATATTGTTTGAAAATTTTAGGGGTGCCGGTAGCTAAAAAGGTTAAGAACCACTGGTCTAGAGAGACACTTATATACATACTAAGATATTTTATGACATGCACTATTTATATTACTATTTATATTAACTATTTATATTAACAAAATTATCTTAATATGGTAAAAATTTCATGTATTTATTATTTTTAATAGTCATAATTTTGGTACAAAAAAAAACACACTTTTGTACGAAAATAATTCACGCTTCATTCATGGAAATAAATATGGAATTAACCGAAAAAGGTAATATGAAACTTTTCTTGCTATAAAAATATAATTTTTGATTTCTTTGTAATTTTTAAAAATTATTTATTATCAAGAAATTCGCAAATTTATGCTTATCAATCAGTATTAAACACTTCACTGATTTCTAGTTTAATTTAACTGGACATTTCTTCTAATGCTCTTTTCTTCGTTGTCATTCATATAAAATACGGTTTGATAGTCATATAAGAAAAATTATTTTGGACATTTGATTTTTGAAACATCATTTTGGTAGCTAAAAATATTATAATGTTATATAGGAATAGGAGGTTCGAAGAAGAATATATTTTTTTATACAATTGAGGGCACATTACTAGAGCTTGTGCCTGTGTTTTATTTAATGATATTTTGCTTTTCTTATTCTTATTGTAATCATTTTTATTATACTCTTTAAGTGTGTTGTTTACTAATGCTACTTTCGAATCAGGTTTCTTTTCAATTACTAAGTAAATGATTACAGAATTTAACTGATTATAGAATATCACTTTTTTTTATAAGTAAGTATTACAATATTTCAGATTATTCGACTAACTAATTGAGAGTGAACAGTTAAAGAAATTATTATTTATTGCTCCTTTAGCTAAAATGACACTAAAATAAATCTGCAAATTATAGGGAAATAGAGTTTTTAGTTTTATGATGCTTTTCTGAACTGTAGGTATACTGCTTTTGTTTCAAAATCTTAAAATAGTGAAACTATTATTTAGTCCTGAAACTCTTTTCCATCTTATCAAAAAATTAGGTGATTTTTGTGCTGTATATATTAAAAATTTAATATGCCGAATCAATTCGGTAGCCAAAAAATAGTTATGTTGTTACCGCCTTTTGGATATAATAGTTTGTGACACTTTGGTTTAAATACTGGTATAATCGTTTTGCTGTTTTTGGTCAATGGGTTAAGTTTTTGAAAGGAAATTGTATTAAAGTGAGTTCTTATCAAAAGGGGGAAAAATTAGCAACAAGTTTAATTTCTTCACATATTGAATTTCAAATCGAAATGTGATACATATTTGCATAAATCTTCAAAAAAAAAAAAATTTTTTATTTTATATTTTATGATCAATTGACTGACTTCGTGGGATGATGATGATAATGTAGAAGATTTATTAATTGTATAACAAAATTTTTAACAAAATTTGAGATTAATAAAATCATTAAAGGACGGTTTTTAAATATTTTTCTAAATAAAATTCTAATTTTTTTCATAAATTTTATATCCAAGGATATTTTTTAGCTTGATCATTAGAAACTGAATATATATTGAGAGTGCTAAATTTAATGTCGTCAAAGTGACAGAAAGTGTTTGGCTTAAGGTTTCATAGAATTTTGATTAGAGAGGAAAATATAATTATATCTATATAAACGTAGAATTATCCTTTTTTTTACTTAGAAGCAAATGTTTTACTTGTTATACCTTATTGAGATTAAATTAATTCTATTAATCTAATAATAATTTAAAAACAAGAAAAGAAAAGTGTTTGCACGGAGAAAGGTAAGGGAACAAAAGTATCTTTTTTTTTGTGAAATGAAGGTGACCTGGTGTGACAATTTTGAGTAGAAGTAGTTGGGTAATGATGGGTAAGTATGACTAGGTTTGAAATACAAAAGTTTTTGATCGGGTAAGTAAATATGATCTCTGTAAAAATTTAAGGTCGGAGTGAGTGTTAAAATGTGCTCCGGTCCAAAATAATTATATTTTCGAAAAAGTATCTGCGGTGAAATGAAATTGAACTGTGTGCATCGTATAACAGTGTCGTGGTCCAAAATAAACTTTTTTTTTGCCTGTTTCAAAATGTTGATTCTGTGAAAGAGTTAAAGGCCCGAAACAAAACAAAAAACAATTGTTGATGGCAACAGAATGGAAGTATACCTACTAACTAATCATTGTAGCAAAACTTTTTTTTAATTGAAAAGCTGCATCCGGTGAAATGTCTGAACATTGTGGGTTGGAGTAAGGTTGACCCTGGCCTAATTTTTTTTTTATTGGAAAAAGTAACTCTGTGGTGAAATGTTTGGGCGTAGTAAGGTAAGGATGTAGGGTGACATTTCCAAAATAATTATTTAATATCTGAATTCAGTATCTCGGATACTTAATTTAGATAATTATTTAGTAACTCGGAGACAGAAAATATAAAAAGTTTTGTATCCTGATTCTGTATCCGATACTGAATGTCGTCAGAAAAGTTGTATAAAATTACATTTAAAAATATGGTTTTTCTGTATCTAGAAAATGTGTATCTCAGATACAGTATCTTCGCGTGAAAGAGGTCTAACATACGACTCATTATATCATACGAAACGTAAATAAGGGACTGTTCCCTGAAATATAGAACGTTGGTTCAATAGTCTAGTCAAGCGGAATAAACAGAATTACATAGAAAAAATTGCACTATAGCAGAAAAAATTGCTTTCATATACCATAACTAGTATGGAAAATAAAAATCCATTTTTTTTATTTTTTTCATTTATAAAATAATTTTTTTATTTTTTTATTTTTATATAATTTGTACATAACTAAAATTCAATTAAGTTTAATAAATTGGCATTAAAATAGCAATAAATCTAATCTAATTGTTAATTTGTCATGAACTTTTATTATTAAATAATTATTATTTTTAGTTGTCAATACCAAAACCCAAAAATATTGGAAAAAAAAAATTAATTACAAATTCTTTTGTTTTATCATATTTTTTTTTATTGTATTTTTTTTTTTTTTTTTTATAAAATCAATGAAATTTCACGAATAAATATATTTTTGATTGACTAATTGAATTACCAATACCACCAATCTATTTGTCAATTATAGTGAGTGACATTAAAGTGCATATTCGGTTAAGCCAAGCTGAATTTTATGTTATTTTAATGTTTTTCATCATATAATTGACCTCAAATATTAATAAAAAAAAAAAGTTTAAACATACATAACATACATATTTGTATATAATATATTCACAAAAAAATGTTGTATATATAGTATATATAAAGCAAAGTATGATTTTATAAAAACTGTATAAAAATCATAATTCACCCTTACAAATATTCATCTCTCTAATGAAAATTTGACAGATGCATTTTTTTTACGCAATTAATATAATAGTTTCTAAATTTAGTCAGAGTTCGCAAACAGTTGGCATAATTATACCACCGCGTGGTCCTACATGTTTATATGAGTTTAATATTGGCCATCTCAGCCAGTAAAAGTATTAAACTATTTCAAATATTTATCATAATAACGTAATGAAATTATTATAGAATGAATCTATTTACCTAACTGATTATCCATATGATTACTTTGTGACATTCAAGTAAAACAACATTAAGCAAACAACAAAGTCTTAATAATGACAATATATATTAACATAGTATTGTTGTGTTTTAATACTATATGATATAGTTTAAGCATATTGGAAATGGTTTTTACTGTATGTACTCTAGACTTTAGAAAAATTACATTCTGAGGTTGGCATCGCGCTCATTACCGATCACGCCTTAGAATACTAGTAATACCACTGCATTACAAGCCAAACGATTATTTATTCACATATTGAACCCCAAAAAATTATAATGATTCTTTAACTTGAAAACAAAAACATTAGTTTTATTTACCTACAATTTTGAACAAAAAAAATAATGTCATTAATTTTCAGGTTGAATTGTCTCAATTCTCAATAATTTTTATTTTACACATAAATCAATAACAAATTTATGGCACAATTATTTTCAACAAATCAAATCAAAATGAAAAACTTTTATTATATAGAAAATTTTTTAAATACCGTAAGAGTATTAATAATATTTTTTGTTCTAGAATTTTTCACAGTGTAGAAGATAGGGCGAAAGTCATAGTACAAAAAGAAAGGTAATTGAAAAGCCCGTGTTTTTCTAAAACATTGTTTATGTTTAAAACCTACACTGAGAAAAATCGTAGAACAAAAACTTTTAAATTTCCTGTTTTTGTTCTAGAATTTTTCACAGTGTATAAGATAGGGCGGACGCCATGGTACGAAATGAAAGGTAATTGAAAAGCCCGTGTTTTTCTGGAATATTATATATGTCTAAATCCTACTCTGAGAAAAATCGTAGACCAAAAACTTTTAAAAAAAACTTTTAAATTTCCTGTTTTTGTACTAGAATTTTTCACAGTGTAGAAGATAGGGCGGAAGTCATAGCACAAAAACAAAACTTAGAAATTCCACTATAGATATAGTTATATTGCAATTTAAAAAAAATGTGTAACCTGTCCATTGCAGAAAATCATACTTAAAAATGAGTTGAATGTTTTATAGCTCAATTAAAATTAAAATTTGTAAATTTTAATACAAATTTCAATAGGCCTAAAAAAATTTAAGATTTTGAAATTCTGCATTTCAAATTCCTAATGTATTTTGTCATTGTAATTTAATGTCAAAAAAAAGTTTTCGGGAGCGCATTTTTTTACTTTTTTTTCTAATTTTTAAAATATTTTTAAAATATCAATTTTGACGTTTATTTTGTTTGCTTTTCTTTTATTTTGACAGTAATGATATTTCAAATTCATGAATTTCAAATACACGCTCTGAGGCGTGTATTTGAAATTCACAACAACAAAAAAATTTACACTAACAAAACACATTAAGAATTTGAAATGCATGAATTTCAAATTCTTAAATTTTTTCAGGAAGAAGGCCTAATGTAAATAAATGTTTTATGTGACTTTGTAAGTTCCTAAATTGTTACTGTCAAAACAGTGAATAAAAAAGGATCAAACCCTTAGTTTCCAGTTTAGATGTGAATACGTTCTCTTTCTTTTTGTCTGTGATATTGTTTAGTCGACGCTAAAATGATCACTTCAACTAACAAACTGCTTCGCTTCTGATTCAGACGACGCAAAGCTAAAATAGTTCTGCAGAGTGCACAACACTATTTTGCTAATTCAAAAAAAAATTTTCAAAAATTAACAGGAGTTGTATTTCTTTATATATAATTGTTTTGTCAGAATTTTTTTAATTTCAATTTTGAATTATAAAATCTGAGTGATAATTTTGTAAATCATTATTATTTTATTTATTTGATTGAATTATTATTGTTGGTAATTCATTCATCTTCAACATTTAATCAACAAGACACTAGAGAGAATAAAAAATACAATCACCATGGCTGAAGAAAGCGTTCAAGTAGCTGTCAGAATTAGGCCTCTAGTTAAATCGGAAGCAGATCGAGGTAAGTACCTAGGTATTTTTTTTTTGCCCTCTTGCATTGAAAACAGGTGAAAATTTTGGAGGTCGTATCTCCAAGACTGGAGCTTTCACCCAGAAACATTTTTGCCATCTTGGGATCACCTCCCCTCCAAAAATATGGGAAATCGGCGTTAAAAAAAATTCAACCGATCGTAGCTACCTAGGTACCCCAATAGCTACATGAAAACTTTGGGGGGCAATATCGGCTAAACTGCAGGATCGCCGCAATATCTCCGAAACGCAACCTCAAAAACAGTCTCCGATTTTGGAGGTTTGGGCACAGCCTCTACCACCACCAAGTTTCAGTAAAATAATAAGGGTTTACGTCATCTACTCTTACGCCAAAAAAAATATTGATAATACAAAACGCATTAAGCTATACCTGAATTATTTATTGTTATTTCAGGTTCCCAAAGTATTATCACAAAAATTGCCAATGAGCCTCAAATAGTTGTAAAAAATCATGATGCATTCACGTTCAATTTTGTATTTGATCCGGAATATATTCAACAAAACATTTATGAAGATTCAGTGAAGCGAATGATCGAAAATTTATTTAATGGTTCGTATTTATTGAAGGTTTTATTTTTTAAAATTCAACGGTTTGAATCTGACGAATTATGTGGCTTGATATAATAAATATTTGGATCCCTACATTTTATTTTATTTTAATTTTATTTCATATAATTTTCCAGGATAAAATCTTAGTACAATTACAAATTCAAAAATAAATCTAAATAATTTATAGATACGTATATTTTTAAGGATATAATGTAACAATATTGGCTTATGGTCAAACAGGATCAGGGAAAACACATACAATGGGGACCGTTTACAATGGAAATGCTGATAGTGATATGGGTGTTATTCCAAGAGCTATGTATGATATATTTAATCGTATTGAAAAACTATCTGAAGATGATTATAAGTTTAAAGTCACATGTTCCTTTATGGAATTATATCAAGAACAATTGTTTGATCTTTTATCAACACAGACGCGTGAAAATTCGATTGTTGATATTAAACAACATTCTGAAAACAATAAGGGAATTATAATACCCAATTTGACAGAAATTGAAGTGAGCTCTGCAAAGCAAACTACTAATTGTTTAATTAGAGGCTCTGAAGGTCGATCTGTTGGATCAACCGCAATGAATCAACACTCAAGTCGATCGCATGCTATTTTTACAGTTACAATTGGAATGATGAAACATAATGATTCGTTAGTATTTTTTTTAATTTTTGGAAAAATTATTTTCAATGTTAGAAATATGTGTGGCTTATATAATTAATTCTTTGTTTATAATGAGTTATGATTTTTCTTCGATCCTGCTTGAAAACGATTATTAAAATCAAAAACATTTATTTAATTTTGTTTACACTTAACAAACTTCGGAGTCCCAAAATGATAAAAAAAAGGTAGCTAACCCCTTTGAACGCAATATAAATTTAACAAAAGAAGTAAAATATGTCAAATATTTCTTCTAAATTGCATTGTTATACATTCGCCACACCCTCTTTTTTTTTAGTCAGTTGGAAAAATCGTTAATAATCATATTTTTTTCAGAAACCATTCAACAACAGCAAAGTTTCATTTAGGTTCATTTAGCTGGATCGGAACGTTCTAAAAAAACCATGGCAACAGGAGATCGTTTTAAAGAAGGAGTGAAAATTAATCAAGGCTTATTGGCTTTAGTAAATGTTATTTCCGCGCTTGGAAGTAATTTTTCAGAAGATATCGTCTGCTGAGAAATGAAACAATGTATAATGAAAAGTATAGTTTCGAGTAATTTGAGTTTAAAAATTTGAAAATTAAAAAAACGTATGCAAAAATATCAAGTAACGTAAAATTTTCATCCAAAAAACACATTTTAATCAACATTAAGAATATTGCAAAATAGTTGTACTTATAAAATCGAGTACGAGGAATCGAATGGTGCTATTATCTAATAATGACGTATAAATATCATACGTTGTTTCATTTCTGAGCAGACGATATTTTATATGTAGTGATTTTCCTTTTTATATCGGATATTTTAAAAAATACTAACAAATATCAAACTATATTTTTTCGATAGTTAGGAAAGTCACAGCATTTAATTCGAAGAAATTGTACAAAAAAAAACGTTTTAAATTTATTTTTTATTTGATTTCAAGCTTTATTTCACCAGATAATTTTTTTTGCAATAAAGTTATATATAAAGAATTTAAATTTAATTAAAATTAATTTAGAATTGAAAAAAAAAATAGATTTTCATTGATTATATAATGTTTATTTAATGTTTTTGTCTAATAAGACAACATATATCCAGATGTTAGTCAGTTAATTATCCGTAAATTTAATATTGTCGTATTACTAACAAAATTTACTTACTATATAATAGAATTTTAATTTTAAGGTGGTCAAACTAATGTATTCGTGGGTTATAGAGATTCAAAGCTTACTCGTTTGCTTCAAGATTCTCTTGGTGGTAATTCAATTACTTTAATGATTGCATGCGTTAGTCCGGCTGACTATAATATGGAGGAAACATTGAGTACACTTCGTTACGCAGACAGGGCAAGAAAAATCAAAAACAAACCAATAGTAAATCAAGATCCAAAAACAGCTGAAATTAATAGACTTAATGCTTTAGTAAATAAGTTGCGCTTGGAATTGCTTGCGAATGGTGGAAGTAATGAAAGTTTAAAAAACAACTCGACTTCTTCATTTCAAGAATTGGAGTTAATGAGAAAACAATTATCTAATGTAGCTGAAAAAAATTTAAATTTACAGCATCAATTGCAATTGACTTTGGAAGACCTTGCTGAAATTGAAATGCGCGCAATTATAGCGCAAAATGCTCACGAAAGCTTGCAAACAAAATTTTTGCAAGTAAAAGAACTTTTAAGAAACTGTCCATCTGAAGTTACACTAAAGCAAATTTAATAGATGACATTAAAAATATTATGGAAGAAATTGAAGGTGAGTGAACCTATTAATTTGAATGAATGAATGATCTTAATGAAAACGATATTCATGGTTATGCATTTTTTTTTTATCAATAATTTGTTTTTTTTTTTATAATAAGTACTAGCTGTCCCGGCAAACCTCATGAATATTTTGTTATTTTTCTTTTTTCTTAATTAATATTTTATAAATCTAGATGTTAATATAATAATGTATTAATTTAATTTAAAATTTTCAGTTTTTCGTGGTTTTCGTGGGTTAGTCGCCATTGGATATCATGGAAAGATGGTTATGACTTTTAATTTTGTTTTTTCTTTTTAATTTTAGCGGTATTTCGCGAATAACGTAATATTAAGATAATTATGAAAATTGTTTTTAATATTTCAATATTTTTTTTCAGACATTTTTAACCACAGTCGAAAGGAAATTCAGTCGCATAACATTTCTAATTATCATATCGCAGAGGATATGCAGCAACGTGCGGAAGCTTTTACTACAAAATCATTGGAAATAAATGCGGAATTGAAGCGATTAAACCGTGAATTAAATCTAAAAGAGGAACATCACCAAAAAGTATCAGGAAATTTAACAAACTTTCAATATTACGAAAATAATACCGAGTGTATTATTAAAGAGTCGGAAACAAAAATTTCTGCACTAGAAGCAGAAAAGACTGAACTACTTGTGCAGTTACGGTGTGTTAAAGATAAACCTTCCGCGAAAATTTCTGAAGAACGCCGAAAACGTGTACAGCTATTAGAACAGCAGATTTCTGACTTGAAAAAGCGTAATCTTCAACAAGCTAAAATGTTAAAAATTCGAGAGAAAGAATCTGAAAAGATTAACAATTTAACTAAAGAAATCCAAGATATAAAAATGCTGAAAGTCAAACTTGTTCGTGCAATGAAATCAGAAAGCGAAAAATTCCGTCAATGGAAATCAGATCGTGAGAAACAATTGACTCAATTGAAAGAAAAGGATCGAAAAATGAAAAATGAAATGGCACGTAAAGAAAGTTTGTACAAGCAAAAAAATGTTTGGAAGCGAAAAGTGGAAGAAGCAATGATTATTAATAAAAGGTAAATATTGTAATTTATCTATAATAAAAAATTTTGTAATACTATTGTTCCGGCAAACCTTGTTTTTCCACATTAATATTTTTCAATTCTCTTTTTTCTTAATTACCTAATATTTTATAAATCTAGATGTTAATAAAATAATGTTATTCTATTAATTTAATTTAAAACTTTCAGTTTTTCGCGGGTAAGTCTCGTTTGGATATTATGTAATAGTCCATGATATCTAATTTTATTTTTTTGCGTTTTTTCGCGGGATAGTAACGGTCAGAATTGTATTTCGCGGGTTAGTCAGTAACAAAGATAATGTACATTATATATATTTTTTTTCCTTTAAAGTTCCTTTGATCGCAAACAACACGAAAAATATATGTATGGAAATAAGAAATGTTGTAATTTTAACATTGACGTCTATATGTTATACATATTTTAATATTTCTCGTATCTTTGTTAGTTTTACTACAAATATTTCAAGGGTAATAATGAACTTTATGGATGAATTTATCAATTTCTAATTTCTATGAAACTTTTTTCTTTTTATTATTTTTAGACTAAAGGATGTATTAGAAAGAGAAAAAGTAGCTCAGTCTCAAAGGAAGGCTGCGGGAGTTCAGGCCGGAAAAGTAGATCAATTCGTGAAATGGATTGATAATGAACTGGAAGTTGTTATTTCTGTAATTGATGCAAAGCATTCACTTGATCACTTGATAGAGGATCGAGCTTCAATCGCTCAAAGTTTAAATGAATTAAAAAAAAATTGCCCCGAAAATGAAAAAGAAATTGAAACAGTCGAAGAAGATTTGCAACGTCGTAATGCTCAAATAGATGATCTGCAACAAAAGATTATAGCTTCTGATATCGATACGAATTTAGAAACAATATGCGTAGCCGTGAACACAATGCCAGAAGCTAGATCAGCCGTTCAGCATTTATTTAGAGCCATAACAGAACAAAGACCCCAGTTCATAGTTACAGATTCTAAATTGAATGAATTTAAATCTATATGTGAAACGGCTGAGGAGAAAGTCTCACTTACTGAGGAAAATTTATCAACTGAAAGGAAAAAGCTTTTAGATCAAATTTCAGACATTCAAAAATCATACGAAGAAAAAATGTCGAACAAAAATGTTTTTGGGTGAAAGCTCCAGTCTTGGAGATACGACCTCCAAAATTTTCACATGTTTTCAATGCAAGAGATCAAAAAAAAATACCTAGGTACTTACCTCGATTTGTTTCAGATTTAACTAGAGGCCTAATTCTGACAGCTACTTGAACGCTTTCTTCAGCCATGGTGATTGTATTTTTTATTCTCTCTAGTGACTTGTTGATTAAATGTTGAAGATGAATGAATTACCAACAATAATAATTCAATCAAATAAATAAAATAATAATGATTTACAAAATTACCACTCAGATTTTATAATTCAAAATTGAAATTAAAAAAATTCTGACAAAATAATTATATATAAAGAAAAACAACTCCTGTTAATTTTTGAAAATTTTTTTTTGAATTAGCACAATAGTGTTGTCGAACTTACAAAAATTTAAATCAATCACTGCAAACGTCTGTATGCACTCTGCAGAACTATTTTAGCTTTGCGTCGTCTGAATCAGAAGCGAAGCAGTTTGTTAGTTGAAGTGATCATTTTAGCGTCGACTAAACAATATCACAGACAAAAAGAAAGAGAACGTATTCACATCTAAACTGGAAACTAAGGGTTTGATCCTTTTTAATTCACTGTTTTGACAGTAACAATTTAGGAACTTACAAAGTCACATAAAACATTTATTTACATTAGCCCTTCTTCCTGAAAAAATTTAAGAATTTGAAATTCATGCATTTCAAACTCTTAATGTGTTTTGTTAGTGTAAATTTTTTTGTTGTTGTGAATTTCAAATACACGCCTCAGAATATTTTAAAAATTAGAAAAAAAAGTAAAAAAATGCGCTCCCGAAAACTTTTTTTTGACATTAAATTACAATGACAAAATACATTAGGAATTTGAAATGCAGAATTTCAAAATCTTAAATTTTTTTAGGCCTATTGAAATTTGTATTAAAATTTACAAATTTTAATTTTAATTGAGCTATAAAATATTCAATTCATTTTTAAGTATGATTTTCTGCAAATGGACAGGTTATACAGTTTTTTTTAATTGCAATATAACTATATCTATAGTGGAATTTCTAGATTTTGTTTTTGTGCTATGACTTCCGCCCTATCTTCTACATTGTGAAAAATTCTAGAACAAAAACAGGAAATTTAAAAGTTTTTTTTAAAGTTTTTGTTCTACGATTTTTCTCAGAGTAGGATTTAGACATATATAATGTTCCAGAAAAACACGGGCTTTTCAATTACCTTTCATTTCGTACTATGGTTTCTAGAACAAAAATAGGAAATTTAAAACACCTTCACATAAAAATACCACAAAAGACTGAAAAAATGTTGTATGAAACTATAAATCTTTCTGTATTCTTAATCTATGATTCAGCATAGTGCAATTATGTACATTGACAGTAAGTTTTGAGCAGGTATGTGCGCTAAATTTAAAATTTGTGATTTTGATGACAGAAAATTAACTTAAATTGTAACATGTGTAATGCCAGTAAAATCTTTATTATAAGACTAAAATAGCTCCAAAGTACTATGTGCAATTAATTAAAAAGTATATTTATTTTAATTGTTGGTAAAATTTGTTGTTTATTCGGTTTTTTGACAACCGAATTTGTACGGGCTTAATATTTGTATGAACTTATAGAAATTATAGCCTTCCTTGCGTTCATATAGTGAAGGAAATATCACTTCAACCTAAATAATATTCTAGTATAACGAGCTTAAAAATTAAATAGTTATTTAGAGACATAAAAATTTTGCTATTTAGCGATTTTTAAAACCGCAATCAGAATATAATTTGCTTTCAAGAAACTCTGAATATGTATACCTTTACGTTTTACATACATATGTTTGTATGTACACTATGTACAATTATATCAAAATCACAACTCATGAACTAATCCATTTTTATTTCCGATTTAATGAAACTGGCCGCTCCCAATTTCAATAATATACAAGCTTTTTCATCAACAACATTAAAAATAAAGTGAAAAGAAATAAATCATCAAGAAAAATTTAATAAAAATAATATTAATAAAGTGAAAAATTTTTTGTCATTAAAGAGGTATTATACAGTGTACTCTAAAAAAAAAAAGAAAAGTTGTTCACAAAGAGGGAAAAATAAATAATAAAATCAAAAAACCATCATCAATGACAAAGAATGTGAAAGAAAATATATCAAAAGAAATATCAACTGTCAACTATATAGTGACCAAAAATTGCTGATGTCACCTTCCACTTGGATCTATCAATCAAAAGTAAAATTATAAAAAATAACATAAAACAGAAAAATGAAACATAAGATTCTTTAGAAGAAACAAAAATAAAAAATAAATAAAAAAAAATAAAAAAAACAAATTTGTATTTTAAGAGTAAAAGTGTTAGCATTTTATCACAAACAATTTGTTGGCTATATACATAAAATATTATGATTTTAGGAATTTATATCATTTTTTTTTTGGCTAAAAATCTAAATAAAAATATTTAACATAGGAAAAAAATATTTAATATGAAAATGAATATTTGAAAATATAGAAGAGCTTTTTCTATATTTGAACCTTTTCTACTGGATAAGTTTAGATTAGATTACATGGGTTTTATCTCAGAAAAATTACTGAGGAAAAAAGTTTCAATTAATTAATTGGGCGGAATAATTTTGTCTCACTGATTTTAATTATTATTAATGTCGAATAAAAAATTATTTATTGCACAATTTTCAGAATTATGATTCTCTGAAATTAAAAGCCAGATCAAAATCTTTTCATGATAGCGCACTTAATTATAATTTTATTTTGACGTGTTTTAAAAAAAACTTTTGAGCTTTAATAAATTGTTAATAACATTTTTATTAAAGAAAATATCGTAATAATTAATTAATACAACATAACTTTCACAAATCTCATTTATATGAATTTTATTTTCCATAAAGTTTTTATTAAAACAAAAAAGTTATAAAACAAAAATGTTAAATCATTTTGACTGAAAGATATTCTTCAAGAAGATGCGTCAATCAAGATGTCACTCAAAATCATCAAAATAAAGTGCAATAACTCAAATTTCCTAACTCTGAAATTCTTATAAAAAAATAATTGTTTTTCATTTTTTAATTTACCTATTTGTTTTTTGTTTTTTTTTGCAATCAAATCTAAAATTATGTACATAAGTATGTATATATACACAATGCAACCAGCTTTAATAATTTGTTGATTTTGAAGTTTTGATACTGACAGATGAAGAGTATATTTCTTGTGCGTGAATCGTTTCAAAAATAGATACTGCTGCATGCATAAAAAATTACACAACAAACAACAATGTTGTATACAAGTTTCATATTGAACCAAAAATAAGAATTATTTTTAATCGCCTGAACATTAGAATGTGCGACGACTTATTAAATACGATATTTCTACTATAGTTTACGCACTAACAGAAAAGAAAAATAAAGTGGAAAAAGTATATAGCACCTGTAAAATATAATACTTAGACAATTTAGAATCAGACTATGAACTGTTATCTTAAATATAAATGTAGTCAAATATAATTATAAATAAAAAAAATTCACTTTATTGCTCTTTAATCTTTTTTTTTTATTTTCATCATAAGTATTTTTTCCCGCTTAATCTGTTTTTCACCTACATTCATACATATATCTCTACAACTTCCCATATTATTGATCACTTAAAATAATCCTAATCACCTCCTCAATGCTGAAGAGAATGCTTGGTCATATTAAAAAAAAAAAGTACGTACGGATTTAAAATTACAAGTTCAGCAAATAAAATATTTTCCAAAACAATAAGTTCAACTTTATCTAAAATGTGTACGCACTTGCACAAATAAATATGAATTTTAAATAATACTCAAAGTCAAATACGAGAATGAAGTTAAAACCTTCTGACATTGATGAACACTTATCAAAAAGGATTTTCATAATGCTATTTTTCCTTTAAAAAATGATTTCATTTCGCCAATTCATCATTTTGTTTGATCTAGACAACTTTTTATTCAAGATTTTTAATATTTAGACTTATTATTTATTCGAGGCAGTTGATTTATTTATGAATTTTGTTCTTTTTCTTATACTATTAAAGATATATGACTTCCGTACAACTGTGAATAATTAGATGACATGCAAAAATAAAAATACATAATACGTAAGGTTTCATTAAATCATAAAAATAGGTTAATTTATCATGTGTGTAATAAGCTGGCGAGAAAACTAACTCTACAAATTTAAGAATATGTTTCATTTCAACTTTAAATTTGATTTTTAATATTTTACTTTGACTCAATAATAATTAAATTATAGTCACTAAATATGGCAAAAATAAATTAACTTTTTATGGATAAAATTATAATAATTAAGACAATTCTCAAAATAATTTATTTTAATTAAACAATTATAAGAAAGTTTTAATACTATAACTTCAAAACTGTGCCTCCTGGCAAATTAAAAATTTTTACAATTTAAAATATTTTTGTAATAATAATGAATTTGTTCAAAAATCTTATTAATATGTGAATTTTATGTCGATCTTCATATCTCTTAAAGTCATCAAAAATTCTGTCAATCAATTTTATTCCATTCGATTGATTGATGTTAAAAGAAATATATTTTATAATCTCTTCATTTCAAAAACAAGAAAACTTATAATAACGTAATACCTATACATATACTTAGGTATAACATATATATTCAATAGTATTTTCTCATTCTGTAACTATGAAGAAACCTTTGTGTACCTCAATTCAAAATAAATTTAAGCAAATATTTTTATGTATACTGAATATTTTTTTTTCGCAAAAATTAAAAATAATTCCCAAAAAGGGTTAGTTAATCTCATTCATATTCATATATATATTTTTGAATGATGTAATATACATAGTATACATAGCCACCTCAGAAGTAACTCTATATACAGAAATTGAATATATCAAATAAAATAAAGAAAAATCAAAATCCATTGATTTGATGGAAAACTTCTCTTGATATCACTAACATCAATAATAACAGAATTAAAAATTAGGATAAACTTTCTGAAATAAAACCAACAATGACAATGAATATATTGAACAAATGTCTCCTTTTTTCATATATCAATATCAATTAATATATATAAGAAGTATAAATAAGAGTTTAATATCAGTCTAATTTATATAATAACAAAAATTTTGATCTAATTTAACAATTTCTTACACTCCCTCTAAATTTATAAAAGAATTTATGCAAAATTAATTCTAATATATATTTATTTATAATCGAAAATATTTATAAATTGTATAAAGCAAGAAAAATAATAATATTGAATGATAAAAGTACTAGAAAAATATTCAATCAATGTCTTTTTTTATCTGCGGCACTGAAGGATGTACTTCGCTTTTATCCCAAGTACTTTTCAATCATCAATAATATGTTTTTGAGATAATTCTTTCCTTATTTCATCTTATGATATAATCGATGTTGATCAAAATGACTTTGAAATCTTTAAAAATTATTATTATTATTATTATTATTTTTTTCATCCAGTTTGAAGAATCGTTGTCCAGTATATTTTATTTTCATAACGAACTATAATAATAATAATTTTTATGATTGATTGACATCACTATATTCATACATTTTCTTTCTCAACGAAAAAAAAGAACCTTGTTTTATTTATTTAAAAAAATAATAAAAAAAAAATCAAGTGGATTCACAGAAATTAAGAAAATATTATTCTTTTTCCATTTCCTAAAGTAGGTACATATATGAAACTAAAAATCACTTTGTGACTTCTCATAATAATTAAATTTATTATTTGTATTTAAAATCTATTTATAAACAACTAAGCTGGTAATTAATTGCATTTCGGGAACCGATTTCATTCACTTAATTTGTTTTATGATTTGCTGTGTATTCATGTTTTATGATTTTCTGCCTAATGATTTTCTAAAATTTCTAAAACTTCCAACTTCCGATTTATTGCCAATTCAAATGTAAGCAAACAATTATCTTTGATTTCCATAAATCATAATTTTCTTAAGAATATAAAATAATTAATATACACACATAACTACTATTTTATAACATTCAAGTCGAAGATTATAATACTTTCCTATTGCTATCAAAAGTGGAAAAGCAAAAATCCAAGAAATATTATTTTTCATTTCTTTAAAAAAAAAAAAAAATGTTATAAAAGTGCAAGAAATAAAAAAAAAAAAAGTGAAGAAAGAAAAATAAATTCTGTCATTGCGATAACACACATGAATTTCTTTTCATATAAATTCTTTTTTCGCTAGAACTCAATAAGAAATTTATGATTGAGAGTGAAGTGAATGATAAATAATGATCGATTACGTGTCAATTGAAGTTCTTTAAGTTATTTGATTAGAAGTGGTTTTTTTTTTTTTAATCAGGATAACAAATAACTGATTGTTTTTAATCCAAATTTTTATATGAGTTTTATATATAAATTATGTATAGTTAGTTTAAAATCGTAACAACATAGATCTATTGTAAAACTATCTATTCAGTTTTGTTAAACTTTTTATTTTTACTTTTTTTTACCGTTTGTTAGCTTCAATTACGCCCGTCAGGTAAAAAACTATTATTTTGATTGCGACCAAATTCTTAATTTGTCATTGATTATTCTTTATTTCAATTATCCATGTTTTTCTCATTCTTAATGACTTATTTAAATTATCTTCTACAAAAACTACTATTTCTTTTTTTCTAAATAAAAATCATACATCAAAATAACTTTTCAAATTAAAGTCACTAAAATACGTTGTCCAAAATATGAATGGACATAATAATGCCTGTGAGTCTTTAAAAAAAAACATATAAATGTACGTATGTATAAAATTCCCTACATAAATTATACTGAATTTATATACAAAAATTTTTAACGAATAAAAATATAAATATGTTGTGTAGAGCGGGATATGTAAAATGTATCATTTTTAGAGATATGCATAAAAAAACACACTGTTGACAGGATACATAAAAATATTTTCCCAAACAAAAAGTTATACTAAAATAAAAAAAAAATAAAAAAATCAAATTTGTTAAAATCGTTTTTAACACATACATCACATAAACCAGACCAAATCATGTTTAACTGACAAACCGCAAAATGCATCATCACAATTTCTTTTTTCGCCTTTTAATAAATATATTCCACTACTACTATTTATACGCACATTGGTCTAATATTCTTTAGAATAATTACGAATTAAAAATAAAAGAATTTTTATTTTACATTTTTATTATCATGTGGAAAGTTTCTTTCTCCAGAAGTGGCAGAAAATGTTTAAATAACTTATACTTTTCATTATTGCATAAAATTTTTCTGTTTATCTTAAAACATTTCTTATATTTGTCTCAAAGAAATATTCTAAAGATAATTTGCTTATTCTTAGCGAAAAAGTTTATTTTTAAAATTGCCTAAATAATCCAAAATCATATAAAATTTTACCGAATAATTAGTGGGGTAGTGTGATTGAACTTTACTTTAAACTACCGATATTACTGAATGCAACCTCTAATATCATTTAATAATTTTACCATACAATTTAACCAATGTAGTTACATTCTATGATGAATCTCCTATATATGTATAACATATAAGCCTATATATTTTCTAAATACACTATTTATACAAAAAAAAAAAAAGTAATAAATTTTAGGATTTCTCATCTGAGTTTTTAATGAATTATCAACAAAAATATGTAAAATTTGTAGAAAATTTATGCGATATGTAGTAGTGTGTTTAGATCAGTTCATAAAGCGTTATGAAAACTAAACTATGTATACAATAGAAATAAAATTTACTGTCATATTATTTAGAGAAATTTATATTCGATTTCACCATTATAAAGAACCAAACAATATTTTACTCCAAACAAATCTCATCATCATCATCAGCAAGTGTGAATGTGATATATAAATTTATTAAAAATAAAGAATATCATCAGGTTTGATTCATGCTTTTCATAGTTAAATTTTTTTTTCTTATATCGTCGAAATAAAAGGGAATTATACAAAATATCATTTCATAATGGGAAGCTAAACGTTTACTGAAAGCTGCAAGTAATATCTTTCCTACTTTTTCATTTGTCCTCTTGTATAGGTACTTAAAATATATTTTTTCAGTAACACTTATCAATAAGGAGATAAACAAAACTATTTTTGTATCTCAGAAACTGCTTTACTTTATAGAATAGCTTAAATAATTAACGCGCTTTAAAAAAGAAATACATTATGCTGAACCGATTCCAAAATTGAAAGAATAAATTTTAAATGTTTCACCATTTTATATTATGATGTAGTTAAGGCTACTACTCAGTACTATAACATAATAACCTTATAGTATAATTTATCTGTTTATTAGTTTATGTCGCTTAATGTCATCTTGTGTTTCTACTAATTTTTTTACTATATTTCTCGGTTCTTTACCTTTGTGACATAAAATATTATTCTTTAATGGATATTTTAATGAATTTGTTTTACAATCATCATTATATGTTCAGAAATTATAAGTTCGCGGAATAACACTTTTAAAACAAACAAAAAAAAAACTGAAAATAAAAAACAAAGTATATAATAACTCACTAAATTTTATTTTCCTATCATAATTCATAAGTCATTTATGATGCTGATGACTATTAATAAACACAAAAAAAAAAGCGAAATTATACATTTACGTATATAATATTTATATATTATATACAATGAATATATCAAAAATTCATCCTTGCTTTTCATTTTCAACAATTAAAAACAAATTTAAAGTAGTGATATGCTTCATCAGGATAATGTTTAAAAAAAATTCTATCTTTCATACTGTGAATGCTATAATACATACAATAATAAAACTACCAAAAAAAAAAAAAAACATACATAAATGTCAAAATCGCAATTTCCCACTAAAACACAAAACATTTTCATCATTTCATATATAGAAAAAGAGACTACAAAATCATTCTAGATTCTAATGTGCATCTAATTCATATTATAATTTTTTTTTGAAATCTTAAATAGGGAAAAGTGTTGGCTACATTTTTTTTTTTTAATTACGAATACAATGAATAGCAAAAATTTTAATCACTATCATTAAAATTGTAATAAAAATCAACAAACAATTATTGAAAGTCGAAAAATTTTAAGCTTTTTGATATTAATGTTATAATTTTAAAAATTTACTTAAATCATTAAATTATTTGATTTATAACCTTCCACAATGATTGAATTAAAATATTTTTTAATCATCTAGCCTACTGCAGAGTTAGATTAAGCCTATTAAAGCTTTTATATATACATATTTTCATGATCTATCTCTAAAAGAATATAATTTCAAAGCAATGTTAAGATAACTGTTAGAGGATTTATATCATAATAATTGCGCGCTTGTACAAAACAAAAAAAAAAACTTTTCACATAATATTTTTATGTTTTACACTTTCATATCAGTTCATGTGTCATTTTATGTCTTGCAATCAACTCTCATCTTCTTTTAGTTAAAACATTTTGAACATAAATAATGACAGATTTTTTTTTTTGTGCAATAATAGAAACAAAAAAAAATTTTTTTGGATGAAGGAAAAATGTTTCCTTTCTGAGATATATGCCAAAAAAATGCACAAATGATTAACAATAAAAAATAGCGCATAATATTTTCTAATATGTTTTTCGTAATATATGTATACATAAAAATGTTTGTATTTCAAAATAAAAAAAATATATATAAAATAAAATAATGAATTCTCACTACAGAAACTGTGTATTCTTTTAATGAAAAATTTATTCAAATTAAGTATAATAAAAAATTAAAATTGTCAAAGTATAGATTTCGAGATCTTATTCAGCAACTGTATGAAATTTAGAATCAATCTGAATAAAATATAAATTTACTAAACTAAGGTACACATGACGTTCAAGAATCATAAGCTAAACAAGAAAAATGAGAATTCAGACGTTATTAAGGAACCTAATTAAAGTTCTTTATTCAATTTATTAGCTGTACTATTTTTTAAAAACTCTAGTACTCTAGAATCATAAGTTTAGATACTTTTTTTTGTTATCAGGTAAACAGCATAATATTATTTATGATTCATTCAAGATTTTTCATTAAGAAACACATTTGATGTTATTTTCATTCATATAATCAAAAATAGTACATATTTAGTTTTATATATGACATGAAGAGAATAAAAAGCCAAGCACAAAAATGATATAAAATCTCTTGAAAAACATATCAACTTATGTTGATGGTGTTAACTATATCTTATATGACAACATAAGTAATAATGTTCTTTTTTTATGTCATATGTACATATGAAATATTTGTTGGAAAAAATCAAACCATGTTTTACAAATCACCATAAAGAAAGAAAAGAATATTTTAAACAAAATTCCAATGTTATGCTTTTGTAGAAAAAAATATTCAACATTAGGATTGATAAACGTTTTAGGAGAAAAGTTTTGGTTGCATCATTGAGAATTCACTCTTCTTTTCTGCTTTTTAATAGTCTATTATATCACAATTTATTTAACAAGCAGATTAATGTGTAATAAAAGCAAAAAAAAGGGCTATAAATTCAAAAAGGATATGCTAAGTGTGATGTTTATGTTTTTTTTTTTCTTTGCCAGACACAAAAGTTCATCATTTGAATCCATTTAAAAAAAAAAAAAAATACATCTGAACATAACAATATGTATGTTTATTTCTTAAATGAACACTATACACACATATGTCTGTACGTTATATATATCGTTTAAATTTGATAGCAAAGACAACATATAATATGTAGTACCGGAAAAAATCATTGTCAACACGATGATGATCATTAAGTTTTAAATTTATAATCTGATATGAAGAAAAATATCATTTTTTTCTTTGATTAAAAGCTTAAGTACCACTATTTTTTGTTTAATGGTTAATTTTATATATAATTTTATTTATGTATTTATTTTCATAAGTTTTTTCATTTATACAGTATAATATAGGAACATTCATTTATAAAGTATAGTACATGAGTACTATTTTGTAATATTTGTTTCATGTATGTCAATTTTCACCATTTACATTTATTTTTATCTCATAGTTTCATTAAAATATACTTTAAATTAGAATAATTTAATACATGCCTAAGACAAATACATTAGTAGCTGAAGTGTGTCGTAATGTTTTAACTTCTACTGAGAGGCAAATTCACAATAAATGTGATTCAACATGTACAATATACAATGTACTTAAACATAGTACGTCCATAATTTACTTTTGCTTATTGTCTACATATTTTTCGTACTTGTACATATTATACTTATTTAAATTTTATGCTAGACGAAATTTAATGGTGAATACGGCGAAAAAAAAATTATGTAAAATTGTATAAAATATGCCATAATGCCACGCGCAAGAGACTCATGTCGATTATTACACCTTTGATTCAATGCAGTTTTACTTTTTTACGGCGTATGCCCACCCCGTTCAATTGCAACAAGACAACTAAACAAAAACCGGATGCATTTTCCATTAATATTATGCAGATCTGACAGATTGTTGGTTGAGATATTTTTACACGAAAATAATTCTCTTGCGATTAATTTTTGCACATTAATAAATGCATTCGACTGTTTCTTTCTTATAATTAAATAAATTTTATTGTTATTAATAATTATTTTTTATACGATTAGTGGACAAATAAATCATAATAATATAAATTTTTATTAATGAATATTACTTCTTGGCATAATTTTATCTTATTCCAGTAATTGTAATTTTTCTTATTTTTTTTTTTTTTGTTATTCACATAAAAATGCAAAATTTTTTTATTGCAAAAATACAACTTAAAACAGGTTTAAGAGGTGTGCCAACCATCACCTACATTAAGAAAAACGTAAAAAAAAAAAACACTAAAATTACAACAATCCCCATTCCGTCCCAGAAATAATCACATTAAAATCAATTTTTCTACATAATTTTTCCTTATTTTATCTTTTCATATATAAACTGACAACAATTCATCAAGTTTTTAGTTATCTATCTACATGAATTAGAACGGTTCAAATTTTGATATTTCAAAATAGTTGTAAATACCCAAAATTAATTCCTTTAATATTTGTGAATACATAATTATACATTGTACAACAACATTATTCTAATTATTTTTGTATTAAAAATATTACAATTTTGTGGAATTGGCCGCCATCTTCAGCTCCCAGGCGAATTTATTTTAATTTTTTAATCATTCTAATTTGAAAACAAAATTTAGAGCCATCATTAATGTTTTTCCGTATATTATTTTCAAACTTATAACAAGGTAAGATAGTTGGAACAACAGAATGAGCATATTATAAGTAAAATTTTCAAACAAATCGATTTTAAGATTAAATAAAGTCTACGCAAGAAAAATTGTCGCACATAAAGTATAAGTTACTTTACGCAGATCTTTATATTTATATGAAAGCCTTGTTTACAATTTGAAAATAAAATGTCTACTCTTGCGGCATGTCGTTGATTTACATTACCGATTTGACATGTTTTTATTTCTATTCTAAAATTTTTCTATTCATAATTCGTATTGATTTTATGTTTATCTATCGAACAGGTCGGATATAACTTGTTTTTTTTTTTTTTTTAACGTAAAAGAAGTTATTAAATTGTAAATAAATGACCACACCGTATATATAAAGCTTTTCCAAACGAAATAAAAAGACATCGGAATAAAGAAAAGATGGAAACTAAATGCAACAATGACAGTGATTGTTTATTGCTTTTAACTGCAGCATTGCAACAACAGTTAATATATTGAAAATGTGATTGTGGTTGACCAAACCTGTCAAAAATGTCATTTAGTAAAAAATGATCTTGTTTAATGAAATAGATTGTTGGATGATGATATCTGACAGAATTTCTATAAAGTATATTTTTAGATGAAAGTTCTGAATAGACAATAAATTATATGATAACAGTAACGTATATGAAATATGTTTTTACCAACATTATATTATTCAGATTAAAATTGTATATATTGCTGCATGCAAAATAGAGTATATTGTTGCATTGATTACATCAAATTTTAATTGATTTTCCTCATTTTAGTATAGAAGATTTATACATAGTAATTACAAGCATTTTTTTTTTTTTTAATTAATCGAAACTTATAGAAAAAGTATAATAGGAACTACCGCATACAATAAGAGCTATTTCAAATTTTTGTGGCGCTAAGATGTAAGTTGATTAAATCCATATGATTAAATGATAGATTTAGATAGATTTATTAATTTCAATTCATATTATTATTTTTTCGTGGGCTTTTTATACTATATGTCAAGCTTTCTTTTTATAAGTACATATACATCAACTTTTTAATATTATATTGATTTTATATTTTTTATATTTATTTTATATTTATGTATAATTTTCATGAATATTGATAATTCTTTTAACTTAGTTTGATAAATTAATTCTAAACTACACCCTTCTATTGAAATAGTTTAGAAATTCAAAAATCCAAAATATAAGAATTTTGAACCCATAGTGTTTAGAAAAGATTATTATGTCTCGATTCTTGATCTTATTAGATCTTACTAGATTGATAGTGAATTTATGATTACTTTATTATTATTAATCATAATATTCTTTATTCTGAAATATCTAGTAAATGTACAAGTGAAAAAGTATACCATATTAGTTTAATCAAAAACTGTTAATAAAAAATTTTGGCAACTAACAAAGACGCCAATTCACTTGTCCTAATAATCATATAAGTATACATTAAATATATGTATATATTATTTTAATTGATATTCCAATATAAAATTTGTTGACGTAGCAATATTTTCAAGTATATATAATCAAATCAAACTTTTCATTCCTTTTAAAATTTAAATCAAAAAATCAAAAATAAAAAAAAAATCAAATCAAGGATAATGAAATGTTATAGACACTATGTCTGTTAAATATTTTTTGTGTGCCTCTCAATTCATAAACATTTTTAGTCCTGTACGTAATAAAATCCAATAATTTTTCTATTCTCATCAGTTTTTTTTTTATTTTTTTTTTAATAATAAATCTCTATCCTCCTTTTCAATCATCACACATTTTCTTTATTATTTTTGATCCTTTTTTTTTCCTCTAAATAAAAACAGGGAGAATATAAAATATTTAAACAGAAACAAGAACAACATAAAGTAACCCAGACAGTAACCTTTGATTGACAGGTGAATAATTTGAGTATATTTTTTATAAATAAATTTAACTTAGTCTCATTTTTTTTCTACCACCCTTAAAAAAAATATTTAGCAAAAAATATCAAAATAATGGGTATATAACAAAAAACCAAAAAAAAAACATGCAAAATTCTATCTGGATCATTGCAGCTTAAAAATTTGTAATGATTTGAATATTCTTTTCATTAATAATATATTTGGTATTTTGATAGAAAGATAAGAAAAAAAACTCAGTGGAAAATCAGCTATAAAATATAACAGAGAAATAATAACTAAAACTGCGTTATTTTCTGGCAGTATGTGTTCAGAATGCTGCATTTATTATTAAATACATACTTAATAAATTGTTTAAAAATGTACAACAAATGAATTGCAGCAAGAGTTATTACACAGTTTTTATATAGTTTTTCCAGTGAAAAATAAATTACAAAAATATTTATTTGTAGCAAATGAGTTCTTATTCTCACGTCAATTTAAGATTTTAGGATTTTGAACTTAATTTTTTATTTAGAAGTATGTTAATTAGTTTAATATTTATATTATTTCTTTTTTCACATTAAATGCTTGACAGAACAAATCATAAAAATTAAAGATTTATTTCCTCGTAAATTTACTTGTAATTTATAGGGTTGGAGTTATGATAGATGGCATGTCCAACATTTTCCATTCATATGGACGTCTAGGCACTTAGAAAATTACTTTATTGATATTTTTTTGATTTTAAATTAAAGTTCATATAAATTGCAAAACATCCTTCAATTTTTTATATATATATATACATAAAAAAATGTTCATATTTTTATTTTCAAGTTTTTGATATTTACAACAAGTCATTCGTTATATTTTTTGTTTTTCTTCTGTACCCTGAAGTTTGTCCCTTTTTCGGACGTTTCCAATATTTTTATATACACCAATCTATATTTTTAGATATTTTGATTTAAATTCATCAATTTGATTCTTGTGTTTTTTTTCTTTTCTATTTCTTCTTCCCATATAAAAGAAAATATGAGGAAACTGTGAAATAATAATGATTTTATATAGAATGGCATGAGTAAATCGATGATATTTTCTGGTTAAGAAAAAAAAAATTGAATGCTTCTCTATAAGATATATGTATATAATATTTTTATTTTGTAAAAGAAAAAGGTCAGGAGAGTGTTTATTTTCTATTTTGACTTAGAGAGATAGAGTGGTGATGTCTATACAGTTTTTCAATAATTTTTCTAGAAAAACTTTTTCTTCAAAAAATATTCAACCCCCCCCCCCTCTCATACAAAAATGAATTATTTATTTAAAAAATTATGATTTTCCTTTTGACATCTATTGTTTTACTTTGATTTCAAGCAAAATCTATATACAAATATATCTATATAATATAGTGAAAATGTATTTTTGCTTGTTCATTATATTTTTTAATTCTTTATTAATAATAGAAATCAAAATGTCAATATCAGTCAAAATAATCTTATATATAAAAAGTTTGTTACTTCTTGTTATGTTAGAGACACATTAAAAAAAATTTACTTTTCGAGCAGAGAATTTCTTGTTTTATTATCAGTAGTGTATGTTTAATTTTTAACTCATATATTGGTAATCTGTAATTATATTGTCTAATTCCATCAGATTTATACAAATTAAATAATACATCGATAATCGCATTACCCAGTAGCGAAATTCGCACAAAGAATTAGAATTCTAATTACATTAAAAACAGGAATTCGGGTCATCGCGTCATCGTAGGTCGTACGCTAACGTTCCAAACCAGAACTGTCGGTAGTGATATCGCTATGGATATGAGATCATCACTGTTTTTTCATATAAAGTAATGCTAGGGAGTCATGAAACTAGGATAGTAGCTTAATACAGTATCAAAATAATGCGAAACAAGTAGTATGAACCTGTAAACTATATATCTAATAATATACAATTGTTTGTATATGCATTGTAAATATTTATATTCAAAATTTATTTGAATATTCAAATTTTTACCAAATTTTATTTATTTATTTTATTTCAAACATAATGCGAGGAGAAATTTCAAATTAGAATCGCTTTTCTACATTTTGAAAAAAAAAAAAAAAAAGTCAAAAAATGTGTAGTATAATAATAATGATGAATTTTAATAACTTATTGAAAATCGGTATAGAATATTAAGACAATAACAGACACATTCTTTTTTCAAAAATTATGATGATGAATTAAAAACTTTTAAATTAAAATACTGAAAAATAAATATGTACATATATCTGGGGTATATCTATTTTGTTTTTTTATTTTTTTTATTTTTGTTTTTGGTGTGTATCTTTTTTAATAAATCAAAACTTTCAGTTTGGTACTTTTGGTTTTTTTTTTATTTTTTTTTTTTTGATTATAAATGACAGTTCTTAAGGCGACTTTTTATTATTATTTGCTTGTTATATTATTATTGTTTTTATTTATTTTTTTTTTTCATTTTCAATTAGGATATGATTAGATGAGGGTTGAAATTTCTATATATATTTTTCATGACGAAATGAAAAATATGTGGTATTTAAGATTAATTTTGAGAGGTATTTCCAACTAATTTAGGGTAATTTTTTTTATTATTTTTTTTTTTTTGATTTTTATGAATGAGTTATTTATTTTTCATATTTTTATTTTTATTTTTTATATTTTGGTAATGATGTAGAAAGAAAAAAGAAAAAATCACAACAAGGAAGGATGTTGTGACGAAAGCAAAGTTTTTTTTTTTTCATTCACAAGGTGCAGTGTTTGGAAACTCCAAAGAAATAGTTTTTTTTTTTTTTTTGGGTTTATTAACGAAGCCCTTAGTGTTAAACTTATCTCTTTTACTATTGAGATAATTAATTAAGGTTATGTTCAAAATCAAAAGTTAAAATTAATACCTGGTTTCTGAAGATTATAACAAGAAAATTTCATATACCTCGTATGAATCTATTTCTATAAAATGCAGTCAAAGTCTAGAATTAGTTGAAGAACAATGTTTAATAAAATATTGCCAAAACTTGTTGCTTTATTTTATTATTTAATATGAAAAAGCATTTTTTTTTAAATATTGGTTTATTATAAATTGTCCCTGAGTAGAGAGGAAACTCTTATATTTGAAAGCACTTCTTACAATAAATGGGTACAATAACAGCCCACTCACTTAAACTTGTTACTTGATAATGTTGTATGTATTATACATATGTTTACAACAAACTTTAAATATATAATAGTAGATTACAATACATGGTAAGAAAATTTGTTATTCTTGCGAGTTGTGTATACACACAAAAACATAGACACGAGTCATATTTATATACGAGACCGAAGGTCGAGTGATATAATATTGACGAGTGTCTATGTGTTTGTGTGTATACACAACGAGCTGTATAACAAATTTGATTACCATGTATTGTATACTGCTTTAATGTGCATGGGAGAGGGAGTTGAAAACAATACATTTACAATGAAAAAAATAAACAAAAAAGTTCAAAATGGAGCAAGGAAATAAAATTTAATTAATACGGAAGTAAATTTATTTCTCGAAATGATTTCAAACCGGATGATTTAAGATCAGCTAATTCCTAAAATATTAAAAAAAAATTAGTAATTTTTCCAAAAAAAATTATTCATTTTCTTTTTTGCAAAAAAAAAAATCGAATAATTTTTTTTCAGAAAAATTACTAATTTTTTTTTTATTATTTTAGGAACTAATGGTCTTCTTAAATTTTATTTAATTTTATTTTTAATTATTAAAAAAAATAATAATAATTTTATAATTATTTTTTTTATAATTAAAAATAAAATCAAATAATAAATATATAGTTATAATTTATATTTACAATAAATAATCTCCTTGTTGCTGCCATTTTCCTCGTTTGTTGATAAAAGAAAAAAAAATTCTTACTTGACATTTGACAGCAAACTTTATAATGACAACAAAGATATTATCAGGGTTACCATTGTTCTATTTTTATTCATTTTGTTTTTTTGAATAAAAATAAGTGCAATTTTTGAAGTATGGTTTAAATTTTTGTACTAAAATCCAACCACACTCGTTTAAAAATTTAGTAGTAGAGGTTCGAAGATGCTTTAAAAATAGTAGATTGAAACACATGTTAAGAAAATTCATCGAATGATCGACTGGCCGCTTTTAAAAAAAAAAAAAAAATAGCCGCGTATTTTTTTATTGGTTCTTTTTTTTTTTTTGTTTGCTCAGAGGGAAAATATAGATTAGCTCAGAGGGAAAATATAGATTTTTAGCATTATAAACTAAGCTTTGTTTGACATTGATATGATGCATGTGAGAGGTATACATTTGCAATTTTTTTTTTTTTTTTGTATTTGTCTGTTTGAAATATTGTGAGTGTGAGTGATATTATTTTTGTTTATAGTATTACGCAGTTCAAAATGAAGAATGTAAATACAATATAGAGCAATGTAAATACAATTTACATTACAGGGAAATGTAAATACAATTTACATTCCTCTATAATTGCATGTGTATTGATGCATGTAATGGAGCATTTACCGAGCTAAATTTGCGAATGTAAATACAACTTACCGAAGTCATGCGCATTAAAATCTTATTTCTATATAATTTGTCACAAAATTTTTGGAATTTAAATCTGTAGAATTTTTTTCTTTTTTTTTTTTAAATAAATCAATTTTACTTCAAATAAAATTTATTTTTAAATTAAAAACATAATCTTAGAAATTCGAAATAAATAAAAAAAAAATGTTAACCTAAAAAAGCCAATATAAGAAATCTTCTCCTTCGAAAATATTGTGAAAAAATAAAAAATTTTATATTTTTTCTTCTCTTTATGTCGATCAAAAACTTGATTATTTCACATTTTATATTGAACTAATAAATTTCTCTTTTTCTTTTTATTTAATTTTTTTTTTTTTTTGTAAAATATATATTTTGTCTGAACATTGCAAAACATCAATATATCTTTCTTTTCAATCGTCAAAATGACAAAAACATTATTTTTGTGCTAAGACATTCACGTTTACTTTGAACGCCTTTTCATTTTTTCAGAAAACAAGAAAAATCAATTAGTGAAGGACATATGATGATGATGATGTGATTAAATTTCTTCAGATGTTCATGTCGTATATAAATATATATATATATTATTATATACGTTTACATATTTTATTCGAATAAAAAAAAAATCAAACATAAAACTATGTATGTTAGTTGCGCTTAAACACATATATTATACGAATTGGTTTGTTTTCTTTGTTTTTTTTTTTTTAATAAAATTGCAAATTTTATAATTGAGGTATTGAAGTTAACGAAAAAATAAATTCGTGATAGAGAAAGAAAAGCCGTACTTTCAAATACAGATTAAAATTTAATGAAAATTAATTTATAAAATACTTATAAGCAACATAGACCGATTTCATATAATAGCTAGAAATCTGACAATCATTGCTTAACCTAACCGAATTCAATTCTAAACGAATATACTTTATGGTAGTGCTAATTTGAATACTTTTATATCACTAATATGGGTATTAAGAGTTTTCATTAAGATATTTATAGAAATTTTTCTAATTATAAAGTACTAAAATGAATTGTTAAATTGCGGGAGATATTGAATGAAATCAAAGAAAAATTCATTACATTCTTTCTATACCCTTGTACAAAAGGTTAAAAACCACTATTTGGCAATATAAGTAAATTTAGTTTTTATCGTCTGCGATTATGTGCCGCCTCCATCTGTTGTTTATTTATTCAAGTAGGTAATTTTGATAATAACAAATTTCATAGAAACAATAATCAAATGAAGAATTATTTATTAAGTGAATTTTGCAAGTACAATGGTGCACAGAAAAATTATTAAAGCGGTTAGAAATTATAAAAAGTTTATAAAAAAAAAAGAGTTAAAACTATAAATATTCTACAAAAAACGAAATTTTTAGGACGCCATAACTGAGCCATATCTATAAATACTCTAAAATTATAGTTTGTATTCTGTTTATTTAAAAAAAAATAAAATTCTGAAAGTAATGTTATATAATTACATATTTTGATGTTATATTGAATTTTTTTTTTATCCATATATAACTGCATGAACATAGAATTATTCAATCAAGATTGTTTTATGTCAATGAATTAATGTATTAGCTATGACCACCACTGTATATTCCAAAACGCACATGAACAGAAATAATTTTCCTACGTATCATTTTGAAAAGTTATCTTGCTGCCAATTAAAATGTTTCTGCTTTTAACTGACAATTTGTATAATTCTGATAGACTCTAAGAGACAGAATTCAAAGTGAATTAATTTACGACTTAAGCATTTGAACTTGATATGTCGATAGGACCACATACATTTTTATTTGGTATCACAATATAACTTTGAAATTCAAAGGTGTATATAATTGCATACTGTATGATCCAAATTAAAATTACACTCATTTGAATGGAAATTTTACGCACTTTAATAAGCAAGCACATAAATTCATTTAATCTACGTAGTAGAGCATTCCTATCCTACATAACACAGGTGCATTCGTATTGTTTTCAATTTAATCAATCAATTATTCATTCATTCAACATATTAAAAGAAGATGTGACAAAATTAGAAGAAATCTCAGTTGGAGATGAAAATGTTTTTTTTTTTGTTATTTTTGGTTAAAAAAAAAGAGTAAGATTAATGAATCAATGGTTTAATTAAATATCATTATTGAACCTAATATTTACAATGTATAAGTCGAATTAACAGAAATTTGTGTTTTCAAGACAAGCTTGTATTATTCAGGATTTTCCTTAATTTTATGTGCTTAGGATGAAGTTATGATGAAGACCATAATACGCATTTATAAGTATCTTAATCATCCTGATTTTGAAAATACATAAATAAAAACAAGTACTATTCGAAATTATTGGTATCTAAATAGATACCTAGATTACGGGTCCGCGCAATAACTCATCGGTACTTAACTCATCGGTCGATTTTGGATAAGTTATATCCGTTTTAACTCATCCGAAAATTGGCCGATGATTTATATCCTTTGCAATGCACATAACTCATCCATCGCTGATAAGTTATGTGCTTTCAGAAAAATAAAACTGATCTGGCAACTTTTTCGGATAACTTAAATCCTTTTTAAAACACATATATCATCCGCAAAATTATGAGCGAACATTGTCGCCGCAGCTCCGAATTTTTTTTTCGGTCACTGGTCAAACTGGTGGTTGATCAGTATGGGATTTGCGGCAGTGGGATTTGCGGCAGTGGGATTTGCGGCAGTGGGATTCCACCTCAATGCTTATTTGTAACAAACACTACGGTACTTCCTCTTTGGCCAATGAGTGGCCCTATTTTTCGGAAACGGATAAAGGGGGTATCCCAGAACGAGAGAAAGGGCACTCCCTCTACTGCAAATCCCACTGACCGATACCAGGCGACGCAAATCCCACTGGGCGGACGGTCCGCAGCCTGCGGCGACAATGTTCGCTCATAATTTTACGGATGAGTTATGTGTTTTAAAAAGGATTTAAGTTATCCGAAAAAGTTGCCAGATCAGTTTTATTTTTCTGAAAGCACATAACTTATCAGCGATGGATGAGTTATGTGCATTGCAAAGGATATAAATCATCGGCCAATTTTCGGATGAGTTAAAACGGATATAACTTATCCAAAATCGACCGATGAGTTAAGTACCGATGAGTTATTGCACTTCGCCGTAGATTACTCTACATATTTTTTCATGTAAATATGAATATTCTACATTAAACCTAAAAACGAAAATTTCCTCATCGACTGGGTATTTAGTTCGATCTCCCAATTATCATTAGGGTTATATTTATTACATCTGTCTCTTTTGATAGGAGTATTTGATGCGAACAAACATGGAATTATTACCATTCTTGAAAATGTATTTAGTTATACTTTTCTTAGCAGTTCTAATCAAAACTTATTAAAAATCAGTATACTAAACCTTATACCTTATATACCTTTTATATATAAATGCTCTATAAATTATATATAATAAATTTAAAAATTATGTTATCTGTAAATACGTACTCGATAAACGTATTACAATAGTGTAGATTGTATTGCAAAAAGGAGTATGTTAGAAACCCTTCCAGAATATTTTGAAATCTTTAAAAATTTGGTACCTAACTTCCAATTTGGTCTTAAGTACATTTTTATCTCGATTCTGTTTATAAAGTATATACATATAAAAAACATATACATTTGTTGTTTTAAAAGAACTTAAAAATGCACTATACCGCAAGCAAGAAAATTTTTGCATGTTTGAAGATGGATGAAAATAATCTTATTCCTTCACATTGTCTGTTAATTTAAATTTTTAAAATATTAAATATGATTTTCTTTCCTCAATTGTAGATAAAGTATTGAAGTAAATAATAATTTTATATTATTTTAAAAATAAAGCTAAAAATATTCTTCGATTTTTAGTATGTTTAGAGTAAAAAACAAAATTATATTGTAAATATTGTATAGTGAATTATTTTATTAAAAACTTTTTAATTTTGATTAATAATTTTGATTCCTAGAAAAACATCTTATAAAACTGTTATAAAATTTTATATGAATCATAATAATGCATAAATGTATTCCTTTTCGGCCAGTTAGTTTGTTTAATTTTTATGTATAATCGGTAATAATTAAAAGCTATATTTAATATAATGTATAAAATATTATTCTACTAAATTCAAATAAAATGTATACTAAATCTATACATTAGATCCGAAGTTTTTTTTTTCCAACAAATTCCAATTCCCACTAAATATACATACATTATATTTTATTATACGATTTGCTTGCAAAATAATATGGAAACTTCAGAATTTATTCAAACCCCGACGATTCGATAAAATGTTTTCTCCTTTAAAGTATCATTTATTTATTTATCGTCATTCCAAAAAAAAAAAAAACAAAAAAAATAATAAATAAAAAATATAACTTTGTGCAACACACTAGTTTAATAAAATTTATTCGCAGTTAATATTCTGATATCGTGAGTCACTCAAGCAACTAGAAATTTTCACATAATGTGTTTTATACACATTACATTATATTTTCTTATATTCATTTCAAAATGAGTGATTTATGATTGACGCTTCTTGCCTTGACAATTAAGTTATTATTATTATGGTACGTCCAGAAATTAACCATGAATAATTTTATATTAATTTGCAATAACATGAAACATTAAAACAACTTTCAGATTCTGTAATTATTAAAAAAAATAAATAAAATATTATATATAGGTAATGTATTGGGAAAAAATATTGAATTGTAATAGCAGCGGTCTTGTTATAATGGAAATACAAGCAGCTATAGTGTGCATTACGCCCATTTATTATCAAGCTATTCATAAATATACAAAACACAACCAATTATTTACATTATATACATAATATAAATAATAAAATTAAGGTACATTTTGAAAAGTAAATAAACGATATACATATTATAATTATAAGAGCAAAAATTTTCCCATTATTTAAATTTTAGTATGTTGTACTAAATTATATTATAAATAAAAATAATTCAAATTAAAATTTAAATTTTTATTAATTTGTAGATAGGTTATGAAAAGTTAAAATTTCTGAATTGATTAAACAAAAACTTCGGCTTGGCAATATGTATTATGCAATATCATTATCATTAAGAAAAGAAGAAAAATTCTTATTATTACGATAAAAAAAAAAGGTATATTAGGTATAGTTTATTATACATTATATGATTTTGACAATTTACTGAATTTTCAACGATACTGCATCTTCTTAACTAAGATGTTTGGATGTTTGGAATTTTTGAATGTGATCAAAAAATTATAAATAGTTTTTAGAAGGAAAACGCACATTAAGTCTGCTCTTATGCCTTCAATTTAATTTTTTTTCTAAAATATTTTAATATTGACCTTCTGATAAAGAAAATCGAAGAAATCAAAATAAAATTATATCGGATTTAGAAAGAAAATTTAAATCAAAAATTGAAATCTAATCTAAGGCGTCGAACGGAAACAATTTTTTCCCAACTATTATTATTGATATACTAATATCTATTTTGCGACTTTAATTTTATTCTGCTTGTATCTTAAAAGTTAAAATAATGAAACAAAATTATAATAAACCTAACAAACTGAGTTCTAAAATTTAATTTCGTTATTATCTTTCAGCGAAATTAAGAAAATACAATATTATACTGCGTGAATTTGAATAAATTTGCAAACTTCAATGTGAAAATATGAGAAAAAAAAAAAGTCTGACATTATTAAAAAATAGGAACTTAAGTCTTTTTATGACGCCGCTTATCGCTTATCATCAACTCTAAACAGTTTTTTAAACCTGCAATTTTATTTATTTTTTTTCATTTCATGCTCAGAAGCGAAGAAGGCAAAACAAAATTTCTAGTTAACACTACTTCTGATTTTATTTAAAAAAATTATTTTTAAGACCACTCGCTGTGATTTCTTAGCAATGAAATATTAATATTTGGATCACATGTTTAAAGAAATCTTTCTTGAAGATCATTTATAATCATGGTTAAAAATGTGTGCTTTAAGGAAAAGCAGAAATCAGTTTTAAGCGCAATATGATCGAAATTTAAATAATATGTTTGAAGAATAATGTGTACAAGAAAAAAAAAATACACACATTTGACATGATTGTTAATTTATACGGGAAAATTGATTTCACAATTTTCTTTAAAAAAGAATGGTTCGCGCGTGTTTCCATAGAAAATTTCAAAATATTTATATGTATATCATATTTCACAAGTATACGGATGACATAGTTTATTAATTCTGCTATACCTCTATGATCGTTCTGTATCTAAAACATTGAAGATATTTTGTTGAAAAGTTTCCAACCTATCTTAAACACAATCAAATTATATTATATATTATATTCTACAATTATTATTACCAACTATCGAATACTGAAAAAGAAAAGTTTCATTAGTACTGTCATAATTATTGTGTTTTAATTGGATTGCAATGGATTTATTATTCCCAGTATTTACTCAACTAATAATTTAATGCTGTCTTCAACATCTAATGTACATGTAAGATATGTACCCAAAAGTACATTTATATGTATTTGTACACAGTATACATGCATCGCATATGTACATATGGATAAGTGTTAAAAAAAAAGTCAAAGTTGTTGAAAATTTTTTTTTAAATCTAATTAGATTGAAAAAATCTTCTAATCAATCGAAAAATTGCTATTTAAAACTAAACGTCGCGTCAAGTAAGTCCTTTTTATCGATTTTTATCGTTGCATGGCACCCAATTCTGTTGTCAAAATCTCTTTACTTTAACTATATAACAACACATCATAATAAATTAACATAACATTAATCCCAAATACAAAAAGAAAAACATAAATATAATTTGAAAAAGTTTTCCATTTTGATACCCAAATAAAAATAAAATAAAAAAAAAAACAAATAAAATAATGAGCAAACTTATAAAACAGCAACCGTCAACCTATAAATCAAATTGATGTGATTTTTGTATCTAAAAAAAGAATTTCGCGACCATTAATGACATAAAAAATATACACGACAATATAAATATATCTTTAATATTTAATAATATTTAAAGAAAAAATACAAAATATAAAAATATCACAAGAACATCTCGAAAAATAACAAAATTTATTTTTATTCAAAAAAAACAAAAAAAAAAAAAAATTGTTCAAAAATTCCTCAGGATGATGGGTGTAAATAAATCTTTGAGCGATTAAGTCTTAAAACACGCAACCCAGCAGCAAAAAAAAAAATGCCATAAACCTGAATGAATTTTTATATACATATATATTTTTAACAAAGCAGGAAAAAAAATTAAATAAAAAATATTATATTTATTTTAAAAATTACAACTTTTTTTTTATAGCTGTGTGGATAATAAAACCATCATAAAAATATGTTTGATTGATAATTTGTGAAGAATAAATTCTTTCAAAAAAAAATAAATATATGTAAACGTTAACCTTTTAAAATGTCGTAAATTTCACCTTAATAATATTTTGTTGAGAATAAACTTTAAAAATAAATAAATAAACAAAATATTATTAACAATGAGGAATTTCAGACGAATGTTGATATTAGTGGGATTTCCAACTTTTTTTTTTCTTACGTATATTTCGATAAGCACGGCTTAAAAAATTAATTTAAAAAAAAAATTATAGAAAATTTTAAAATAACAGTGTCTTGATTGGGTATTTCGAAAAGAAAATATTAATCAGTTTCCCAGAAATAATTTTGTTTTATGTATTTAATTTTAGTTAAAATTAAAAACTATTTCAAATTTTATTTGAGTCAATTCCAAAATTCAAGTAAATTCAAAGAAGATGATTCTTGATTTGTTTCGAACAGTATAAAAATATTACATGTACATATAAGTATTTTGCGATTACTTGAATTCAAATAAAATGACTTTCCATGTTTGGATATTTATAATGTATAATCGAAACTATGTATAATCCAAACAGTAGTTAACATATAAAATTATATATGTACAAATATTTGATTAATCATGATTCAAGAGCTTTATCTTAAATTAGTATTTTTACCAATTACCTATATATATTTATATTTAAAAAATTATTGATATTCGAACTTTATTCAGTTTGTCAATTACATTTTCTATTCCGTCAGTTTGCTCCATTTCAGTTTGTAATTTATGGACACTTAACGATATTTCATAAATCTACTTAGATTATTTTTATTTAGTATCAGATTCTATACAAATTAAATATAAATGTATACATAATATTCTTTCAATATAATATCTTTTTAGTACATATAGTGTTATATTTTGCTAGAAATTTTTTTTAATTTTCTTACAGTATTTATTGTTAATTAATTGTGGCTGTAACATCAACCTAATTTTTATCTGCAAATATGGTTTTCAAAGGTTTTTTTTATAAATGTGTACTGTATCTTGGTTTTCCTAATTCATTGTTTTAAGTAATAAGATTGAATTTTTTTAACAAAAATATTCGCTGTCCCTCCATCCCTATGCTACAATTTTTGATTATCCTCTTATTGATGCAATATCTTCCCTTTAAACAGATCGGAAGTTTAACTCAAAAATTAAAAAAAAAAAAATTATTTGCTAAAGGTACTCATGCACCGCATTATCAATGTTTTCGCCGTTGTTTGCGCAAAATTTGCCTGACAGTAAATAAATGCATGGAAAAACTAATAATAAGTATTAAAAAAATAAATATATGCCTATTACCATATATATTTTTTGAAATAAAAAAAAATTAGCTCCAAAGAATGCCTTTTTAATATTATACATTTTTGTAATGAAGATTGTTTTTAATGGAATTATTTAAAAAAAAAATATTAAGATACACTTTCAAATGAATTACTTTTCCAAATTTAATTTCCCCAACTTTAAACCCTGTATCTGTTACTGTAAAGTTATAGTTATAATTTTAATTTACATACCTTCAATTATTGAATTTTTTCTATAATTTTTATAATCTGCATCATTTGCCTTTATAGTTTTTAATAATTATTATAATCAAATGATTTGAATAATAATTACATTAAACTAAATATTGAAGTCATCATTAAAAAAACCAATTTAAATTAATTATTCCATTTGATTTAATATTTAATTGCACAATATTTATGTAATTTGGGGAAAAAAAAATTACAAAAAAAATTTTCATTTAAAATTCAATATTTGATTATATTAATCTTTCAAAAAAAAAAAATCTACATACATTAGGTATTCATTTTTATTTAACTAATTAATTTAATTTTTCCCAAACGTAGGTCGAAATATTCAAAAGTACTATAATTGACATCTAATTTGTTTCGAATTCTTATAAAAAACCGTACATATGTTAATGTCACATAGTAAGTAATTATTCCTTTTCATATTCTTACATAAATATATAAAACAATAAAATCTTTAATTAATAACATAAATCTACATACATGTTTCTCATATTTATTTAAAATCTTAACGTCTATTAAAATGGACATTATTATGCAACAAGTTTTTATATGACTTTTGTGCAAGCACATTATAACTGGACTGAATCTTTTATCGAATTGAACCAAAAACCTTATTTTATTGCAATGATAATGACAGACGACGAGACGGTTCAAGCGACCAAAATAACTGAAAAATTGTTTCAGTAAATTTATGACCTTATTATTATTTTTTTTAAATAATTTTAGCCTAATACACGGGAAAAAAATTAAATAATGCTAATTTGAATTTATTTAAAAAAAAAAATTAAATCCGTTTTAATTTGCATTATCGATTATTGTAATTTCTGAAAGATTTAATATTAAACAAAAAAAAACATTTTGATTGTCATTAAAAGCAATAACTACAAAAATTAAATAAAATGTTATTTGAATCTAAATGAGCTTTTTATTATCAATAATGTTAAAATATGGTTAAAATTAAAAAAATACATTACAAAATTTGACATGATATCTGAACTTTAATATACACATTGTACTTAGAGTAAATTGAAACACTTATATTTAAAAATTGATGCATTAATATAAAAAATAAGTTATCAAGATATTTGAATTTAAAGAAAAATCTTTAGGCGAAAAACAAAATTTTTTTAATGCAATATTGTTTGGGAATTTTAAAATCAAGAAGAATATTTTTTTAAGAACAAATGTTTACCATTTTATAGATGTTTAATAAGTTCGCTTAACGTTATTATGTTTATATTATATCTTATCCCTTTTAATGATGCCAATCATTACATTAAAGTTCAAGGAAAAATATAATATTAAATGCCATCTATCACTTTTATAGAATAATACATAAATCTATATATTAATGTATCTATTATTGCTTCCTTACACACACGAGTATATAAAATGTGCATTTATATATACAATATAATATAGCTTTCTATTTTTTTTTGTAAAATATCCTGATAGTTCTAAGAATTTTTTTTTTCCTTTTTAGTAGACAATCAAAAAGTTCTTGCAATTCTCTGTTTTCATCTGTCCATCAATCTATCTGTCAATTTGTCTGAACTCTAGAAAAACTGTTCATCAAATTTTTTTTTAGTTTTTAGATATTATTGTTTAACACTATGAGAATCATTATTTATTGCATAGAAAATGATAGTTTTTTATGAAGCAAAATTTTGAGAATGAAAAATGTAAGAAAATAACATACACCAATGAATAATGGTAAAAAAAAAATTTAAGATGGATACAAAATTAATTTAAATCACTCGCTTCTTGGTTTTTCATTAATTTTTTTTTACAACTTAGCTTTAATTTAGAATTTTTTAGTATGATATGATAAGTAATAAGGTATAGGTGTATCTATAAAAGTGAACAATAAGCTTTGAATTCAAGTTTGTCATGGTAAGCTTCGAAAAAAAAAATATAACATATTTAAACATACAATATGCATGTATCAAAACGTAAACAGTATAATTTGTATAACGTCCAACAAAATTAAGCCAAAATCAACAAATTGGCTGTAATGTAGAGGTTTACTTTTTTAGTATAATTCTTTGAAAAATTCATAACTTTGTTTTCGAAAATAAAAATAAAATTTTATCATTTGCTAAAATGCTATTTTAGTATTCATTCAAATTCCCAAACATTATTTTGGGCGAAAAGTAAAATTGATACATGAACAAAAACTCACTGGCACGTTTACCTCTTACCTTTATTAGTAATCAAAATACAACTCAGCAAGAAGTACATGAACAAACGGATGTTAAAAAAATAAGCTTCTGCCAAAAATAAAATTAAATAATTTTTACAAAATGCTTAAGAAAAAATTTTGAGTACAGAAACTAATTACATATAATTAGCAACCTGACAGAGACGCGTTTTTAGCAAAAATTGGATTTTTATTCTTGAAAGTGGTAGAAAGTGGTAGAAAGTGGTATTAGAAACAAGTTTGTCGCCATTTTGGTTTTTTTAGGTTTTACCGTTACTTTTTGGTTACTTTGAAATTAAGCATTTTTGAGTATGAAAACTTCGAAATAGCCTTTCATAATGTTCTAGACTTTGATTCAGGAGGAGTTTACCTTCATTTTTTTAGAAAGTTTTAGTTCCTAAAAATATTGTATAGATGGCGTTTTAACCAATTTTGTGTATTAAACTAAAATTACTCCACATTTTGGGCAACATTTGTACTACAGAAATGAAACCAAAAAAGGACCGTTTCCAGACCTTTCCAACAAAAAAAAAAATTTAATGCCTTGAGCACAGCTAATGCCGCAAAGCAATTTTTGAAGGAATGTTCCGGAAATCTGTTCACAGCTAATTTTACCTGAAAGCAGAAAAATCAACTGCAAACAACTGCTTTTGTTTTTTTTATAATATGATTGTGACAGAAAAATGCAGCAAAACCAAATTTCGATGCAAAAGAAACGCTGTGAAAAAGAAACAAAAAAATTAATTTGTGACGTAGTCAATTCTTTCTGGAGCAAAAAAATAATAAATTCAGTTTTCTAATTAATTATGAAATAATTTTAAGAAATTCTTTTTACAAAAAATCAATAAAATTAATATCTTGCGTTTTTTATAATTCTTATTTAAATTAATTAAGAAATGACGCAGAAAATCGGTTTTTACGGTAGCTCAAAATTGCTTTGCGGTATTAGCTGTGCTCAAGGCATAAGAATGGAATAATAAATAAAAGAGGTATGTTAAATTAAAAAAATTACGAAAAAAAAAATGTCCGTTATTAAACTGAGGGAAAAAAATTTCTAGAATCGTGCAATACACTTTCATAATCACTAAAATTTAAGAAAAAAAACGAATTTTCATAATTGAAAGCGAATTCACTTGATATGTTAAATAGTTGCTTAAATTTTGCAATTTTTTCTCGTCTGTTATTTATGGCTTTTTCCATGATTCAAGTAAACTTATCTTGCTTGATTTAATGGGCTTATTTTCATTAATGAAGTAATTATTTATTCATTTATGTAAATATTTCTTAATTTAAGTAAATATTTACTTGATGTAATTCTAACACAGTTTAAGAATTTTTTTCCTTCGTTTGTGTATTTTTTTTTGCAACGAAACATGAAAATTAAAAACATGATTCTTTGCGAATACATTTCTTATTTGATGATATTTTTTTCATATTCTATGGTTACAGTTTTCCATTAGTTAAATAAATTATTTCTTAATTTGATGAAATTTTTTGAAACTTAAGAAAGATATTGTGGTCAGTATATAATTTATATTTTCTATTTTACACTCTATCTAAATTTCAATTGCTTAGCCTAGTGGTAGAGTTGAACGTTTGCAATGTAAAAGTACAAGGTCGAATCCCGAAGAGGGCATGAGAAAAATCAAAAAAATCAATTATAAATTTATAATAAAATTAAATTTAATAAATATAGGTAAATAAAATAAATAAAAAATTATAAAAAAAAAATTAATAAATAAAAAAAAATTAAATAAATTAAAAAAAAATAAAATAAAAAAAAATAAAATAAAAAAAAAATAAAAATAAAATAAAAAAAATAAAAAATTATAAGATATAAAAAAAAAAATTTTTTTTCCCATAATTGTCGTCCTCTTCAAGATTCGAACCTGGGCCTCAGCATTGCAAACCGACATCTCTACCTATGGGCTAAGCAATTGAAATTAAAAATGTATTTTTTAAGGTCATGTGTTTCTTGATTCGTGTTTCTTTTACACGAATTATCAAAAAACTCGCACATTACAATGACTTATTATTTCTTCATTCACGCAAACAATATTACTTTCATGAAGTAAATTTGATTGTTATGTGCATAAAAAAGTTCTAAAAATTATGGAAAAAAAATACATGAATCGAGAAAAAAGGCGAACGGGTCAAAAACAAGTCCTTTTTTTCCATGATTTATTCACATTTTATATGATATTAGCAATCTTTTCTCTCCGTGTATTCAAAAACTCAATTTTAAAGAACGAATCCATAACAAAAATGACTGAAAAACCAAAATTTATGAGGACATGTTTTTAGGAAATGCATGTTGGAACGTGAATGAACGGATAAAACGTTCGAATAATTTAAAACAATTATCTACTACTAAAAAACGTAAAAGCGACTCAAAACAACTCGTGAGTGAGATTTTGAATGATTCGGAGACAGAGCTGGACTGGCCTTACAAGCTAGAAGGAGTTTCCTGGTGGGCGGTACTAAAATCTGTTGTCTAAAAAAATTTTAATTTTTTTTAAGCGTGAGAAAATTTTTTTAAGAAAATTTGAATTTCCCGGTCCTAAATTCATTCCCAGTCCAGCCCTGTTCGAGATACTCGATTTTATAGAACTTGCTATATGCCTTTCACAAATTATTGTAAAATCAGATAGGATTAAATACTGAAAAAAAACAAATTACAATAGCAAAAAGTTTAGGTTATAAGTTTGGAAAATAAAATTGGAAAGAAAATGAAATTGATGTGGAAGAAACATTAAAACAAAGAATTTCAAAGCTTATATGACAATGCCTATGAAAGTGAAATGGAAGGGGAGTCTGTTTAAAACAGTTCTCGAAAATATATACAGTAAAAACAACACTAAAACTGAGCAAAAATCGAACCAAAAAACTTCAAAACTGGTTTTATATAAAATGCCGCCAATCCGAAAGTACTGGACCGATTTCACCTGCGAAAGCGGCTTTGTAAAGGTATAAATATGTACTTTTTAACTGCGAAGTTTGAAAAATATCGTACGTAAGATCATGGAGTACAACTTTTTTGAAAATGGCTAAAAATGGTAATTTTTTTGTATGGGGAAATTCTAAGAAGTGAATTATCTTCTAAAACATTAAAAAATTTCAACCTGCGAAAGCGGTTTTTTAAAGTGGTTTGGAAGACCTTTCGAAAATGGTATAGAGTGACCAAATCGGTTGAAAATTGAGGGAGTACATTCAAATGAAAAAACCCATTTTTTGTTTTTTCAGTGTTTTTAGGGTTTCTCTATGGGTTAAACTAGCAACACCGAGTTGCCAGCACCTGCAAAGAAAGCCCGCACGAATACCTACTTAAAATGATATGTGAAAATATTCTTGTAAATTTAACAACAGAGAGATGATAGTTTGAAGTTTCAAAATTTTCCAAGCCTTCTGCCACAAGAATCGTCATATCTCCCAAAAAAAAATTTTTTTTTTTAAATCTGAAATGCAAAAACTTAGGTCAAATATCAGCCTACAAAATAAATGTAAAATGAAAGTCTAACGAGTAACTTGAAAAAATGAAAAAAATGTCAGGTTGCTACATATAATTTATTTCTAGGTTTTCTGTTAAGTTATCTTAATCAATCTTATACGCGATAATAAAAAAAATATTTAAAAATGTTCTTCATTTTAGTTTTTGAAATATGCTCACCGTAATTATACGTAAAAGCTCAAAGAAGGTAAAATTCCAAGATTGATTGTTGGTGAAATCCCAGTTTTAAAAAACAAAACGAACTTTTAAAACATTAAAAAGACAAAGGCAATTATCATTTGCATTACAACGTTAAGTAACAAAAAATAACTTTTCCCCACAATGTAATTCCAAATATATATAACCTTTTCAGGACCCTGTTAAGAAAAATTAACAAATTTAGTTAATTTTGTTAATTTATACTAATTAATTGAGAAATAATTTTTTTTTAATTTTTTTTTTTTTTTTTCAACTAAATAGTTTATTATTTATTGAATTTGTAATACTAAAGAATTTTAATTTATTTTATTATAGTCTAACTTAATACACTTTACAACTGTGCTAGAAATATATGATATATATTTTTAATTTAAATATTTTTTATTGTTACAGATAATTGTATTTTTTTTTTATTTTATAAAATAAGGATATTGTTTTTTTTTTCCTTAACTAATTTTTATAACCTTTTATTTTTAATTTTCAATTGAATATTAAAAACAAAATAGTTTTTAATTATTATTTACAACTTTTTTCACCAGTTTTCCAATCAAAAAAGGGTCCGTCCGCCAATAGAATGAATAATTATTAAACATAAAACTAAATTCTAGAAATAAGATCGAGTTCAACCATTTCAAAATCAAAATATAAATTGTTTAATTTCATTTAAATCCAATTATGTGATTCTACTTTTCTCAGTTCTGAAGTAAAATTCTCGCAATTTTTAAATTATTTGTATACAAAAGTATCATAGTTTGTTGAAAATTTAAATAAATTTCGATAACAGGTCGAATTCTAGAAACATAAAAAAAAATGTAAACTGTTTTTTAATCGGGCTCAATACTTTGTTTATGAAGTACAGTTCTACGTTTACTTATTTGTAAAATTACATATAAATTATATAAATTATATAACCATTGATTGGATTACCGAGTTTATTATACATACTTAGTTTTCGAGATTTATTTAATAATTATTACAAATTGTTCAATTTTTATTAGTTCAATTTTTATTATATTATAAATTTTATTAAAACAAAAAATCTTATACCTATTTAAAAAGAAATCAACGCAATTGAAAAAATGTATATCAATGCGTGTAGCCATATTCTCCTTGATGAGCTTTTATTCATTTTTACTGAAATTTTTAATATTTAGCGTGCATTAATGTATTGCCAAGATATTTTATTTTAACTAATAAGAATTAAATAATAAAATTGGTAAACGACGGTAAAATAAATGAAATAATTTTTAAAAATAAATCTTAAAATCGATATTCCAAGCGACATTCCATGCAACATTACATATGAAAGGAAATATTTATTATTTTACTTATCATAAATGAAATATATAATTTAAAGTTTCCTTTTTACGCAATTTTTGAACTATGTATCATGGATTGTTTTTTTATTTTTTTTCGATTTCATCTATAAAAAAAATTATTTCAAAATTCACAATCCACACATTTCTCATTGAAATTTTTGCACAAATGAAAATAGACCCAAAACTTGTATAAGCTTATCGATGTTTAAGTTGAAATTAGCTATAACATTACTTAACTTAATGTTTTATTAAATTATTAATATTCAGTAGGACTATTTCATTCGAATATATTACTTGGATTTGAATTCCCTATAAAAATAAGCAAAATTATTTAATTTCGCAACAGATTCAGTACTTCGAGTTAATAATATCGTTTTCTTAAATAATCTTGGAATATCTGTTCGAAATAAAGTGAGACTCTTATTTCCTAGCAGATTATCTTAAAAATTATTAATTTAATTAATTTTTTAAGGTAATTTAAAAAAATATAAAGTAAGTAATTTAGCCATAAAAATTAAAAAAAATTAAAAATTAATTTATAAATTTTTAAAACCCATAAAACAAAAAAAAAAAATCTAACTGATATTTTAACATAAAAAAAAATTTTAAAAAAATTAAATAAATTCATAATTGACTTTAGATTTTTTTTAACATATTTTGCACCGAAATGTGTGGTAAAGTTACTGTCAAAATTGTGAATGTTATTGAACATTTTAAATTAATTTAAATCACATCCTCTTGTTGTGTGTTGCACTATTTTTTAATTTTCAAAATTTTTCGATCGCAGACATTACTGGTAGATTTCGGAACCAAAAAATAAAATTAAAAAACATTTTGAAAATATTTGTTTCCTTAAAATTTTTAGACTAAAAATAAAATTGTACTTATTTTAAGTGAAAAATATGTAATACTAAAAAAAAACTCTAAAAATGTCGAATAAATACAAAAATAAATTATACGAAAGTGTCAATATTCATTATCTCAAAAGAAAAGAGGTGCTAGCTACCAATGATGTTAGAACCCTATGTCCGAATTTGAAGTTTCTCGTGTATGATATTGGGTTCTTTGAATCCTTCCAAAAAAAAATCTTTAAGTGTTCCTATGTCACCTAGAAGAATTGATCTAAATTTCAAATTTAGCATTGATAGTCATGTTATTAATTTTCTAACACATGCATTTTAGTAGATAAAGATAATTAATTATTTGATCTGACGTAAAATAGATCAAAGGATATTATATTGTAATTGTAATGCAATGCAAACACAAATTACTAGTAAATTTATAAAATATATTGTCTAGAACTGGACAATATAGAATATTAATCGCAACATATGCGATGATAATATCTTTGAATATTTACGATCGATTAATTATAAATCAATATGCGATATTATTATAATATACGATATGTAAAGTTAAAATTCACGTATTGTTGTTTAGCGAGTTATGCTTATTATATATTAATAATTACTTAATATATTCTTATTATTTTTTTAAATTTCTTTTTTTATAATGTTCGAATATTACACGATTTATCTAAGATCTACCCAACACTATAAATAAATACGTAACGGCATTGAAAATAATTTTTTTTATCATTAAAAAGAATTGGAGAAGTTGTTTCTTTTTGAGAAAAATCAGATAATTGCCTTTTGGTGGTTTTTTTTTTGGACTCGAAATGAACACAATGTTTTTGATTATTAATATTATAATATTTTATAAAGAAAACATAATTAGAAAAATTAAATAAAAATTCTAATCTAAATAAATTAAAAAACAAATTTAGTTGTCCCTGGAGCTAACACCGCAGTATTTCATATCGAAACAGATAAATGAACTAAAATCAAGAAGAATTAGGAGCCATCGATGTGAAATTTTAAGATATTTTTTTATTTTGAATTTTTGTTTTCTTTTGTTTACAGAAACTAAAAGGCCGTGAAAAATGCGACAAAAATTAAGTGAAACTATATTTGAATTTTATTTCTGTACAGAAACTGCAAATTATCAAAAAAAAAAAAAATTAATTGAAATTAATTAAAAATTGTTTAGAAAATTAAAGAAATTCAAAATTCCACATCATCAGCCCTGGAGAGTGATATTTAAGCTTTATTTCTACTTTTGATTTTTTTTATTAAATTTAGATTAATAACATTTTTTAAAATTTTGTTCTCAATATTAAATCCTCTACTTGTAATCTATGTAGTTTCAATTTTTTTATAAATATATTATTGAATTGTTGTGATTTTATATGGTTGATTTGTATAAATTCGTTATTATTTAATTATTAATGTGATTTTATTTATGGTACGTATTTAAATATACTTTATTTTAGAATTTAGATTTTAATTATTTTTTTAAAAAAAACTTTTTCGGTTTCGAAATGCATTTTAACATTTTAATAACAAAAAATATTTTTTCCAATCTTTAGTTCATTTAGCTTTTTTCGACATTAAATTAATTGGAGGAGCCGCCTGAGGTATAAAATAACTAATAATATTTTGGGATTTGATAATAATCAGAGTAACAAATTGACTCTAAGCAACACAAATGATTAAATTCAAGAATTTTTTTTTCCCCTGTTTTCAAAAAATTCTCAGAGAAAAATTCAATATTCAATGAAATCAGATTTTTTTTAATATTGATTTTTTTAACCTTGTAAATTCCTTTTACTCTTTATAATCTAACTGATTTCTTTAGTCTGAAAAATCTAATAATGTAAAGATCAAAATTGATTATATGTAAAGGAAAATTATTTGAATATAATTAATGCTCCTATATCAAATTTTATAAAATAGAGTAGAAAAATTTGAAGATCTGACTTTACTTCAATCAAATTAAATGTTTTAATTTGAAAAATGATTTTCAAATTCCATTGATATTTAGAAATAAATAATTAAATTCTAAAAATTAATAAATGTGGTAGTGTTATTTTAAAATTATGCTATTACTGTTTCTAAAAAGTTTTTGTCAAGTATTTCAATAATATTATTATCATTTTTATTTGTAGTCGTTGTTATAGAACTACTGTCGTAATCATCTTTACTATTAGAACTACAATTAATATTACTACTGCTTTGATTGTTATTAGCAGCATTAATATTACTATTACTATCAGTGATATTTTTAACAATAGTTCTGCTATGAACATCATTATTACTATCACTAGTACTTATTGGTTCATTGTGTTTATCATTATTTATTTTTTCAAAATTTTCTTCAATTTCGTAAGTCTCTGAACTTTCAGAGTTAAAAATTGAAAATAAAATTGAACTCTCTTCATTATTAATTTGATTATCTAAAGTTAAATCTATTTTTGAATCTGAAAAGTGTCGAGTAGTAGCTGAATGAGTAATTGGCTGTGTAATGGATGTTGAAGTCCCTTCAGAAACAGAAGTTGAAGTCTGTCCAGATGAGGCTATTGAGCAAGGAGTAGCTGCTTGTGCAATTGTTGTTGGATTTAATGGTACTGGGTCCTCCAAAAATGTTATTTGATAAGTAGATTGTGGAGTTGTCACAATTCTACTTATATGTAACATATCACTAATATCATCAGTTTTATTCGATGGTAAACTCAAATTAATATAATTACTGCTAGCATTGTTAGTTAAGTCATACGATTCTATTCCAGCCAAAGATGTGTTTAAATTTGAATTCGATACTCCAGTGGAGTATGGATTATAATATGTTGAATTCTCATAACTTTGGAAACCAGAATTATAATTTAGATTATAATTTGCATCCGTACAAGATCTGAAATTCACAGAAAAAGAAATTTTTTTTACTGAAATTTGAATAAATTGTAAGCATTTGTAAGCCACCAGAAATTCATGAAAATTTATTTGTGTTTTTGAGGACACAATTCTTATTAACTCGTAAAGTAATTTGTCTGTATATTTCTTTACTATTTTCGACATTCTCGTAGACCCACTTTTCGTCATCACAGCGAGCTGAAATTTGGCACACAGGTTCATGTCGCGTGACAATTGAAGCTATCAAAATTTGAAGCGGAAATTTCCATGGAAAACCCGGAAAATCGGGAAAAATCATTTAAAAATTTGGTACAAATTTGAGTAGTGATAAATCCGTTTTAGGAAAAATGCAAGTTTTCTGATTTTTCCGAAAAAATTTTCCGGAATTTTCCGACTTTTCCGGAAAATTTTCTCGGTAAAAAAGTTTTTTAAATTATGCAGGATCAAGTTCCCTATCAACTGGCATCATTACTTTCTCTCCGACAATTGTGAAAACTTGCAGAAAAAATCGAAGAAAATTCATGTAAAACGCTTTTCCGGAGTTTTTCCGACCAAGGAAGCGTTTGAGCATTTTGCAACCTGAGACAAAGTTGTAGAGCGAAATGAGTTGCATAAAGTTGCTTTTGCAGAAAACTCCATGGAAAACCCGAAAAAGCGGAAAAATCATCGGAAAAATTTTCATCGATATGATTAGTCATAAAATTGTTTTCAAACATCTCCATGCAGCACATAATAACAATTTAGTTAACGTGAAAAAGGCAGAAAATAAAAATAAGTTAAAAACGGCCTCAGGCTGTATGAAAAAGTAGAAAATAACTTTTTCTTCACACACAGAGGTGGACTCAGATTTTTTGATTGGGACATTTCTCTTGAATATTCTTTCTCTTCACGAATCAAATGACTTACGTCCCAATCAAAAAATCTGAGTCCACCTCTGTGTGTGAAGAAAAAGTTATTTTCTACTTTTTCATGCGGCCTGGCCTCAGTTTTTTGGAAAACTCGTTTTTAACTTATTTTTTTTGCTTCAAAATAAAAAATATGATTTGTACGGAACTTTAAATTCAAAATATCTGTGGCATATGTCTTAGAACGGTAAATTTTCAAACAAGGAAATATACGCTTATGTTATGTATGTCAGTATATTAAGTATTTTAAATCACTACTTTCCTTTTATTAGTTTGTTGGATTGAACAAAAGATTACAAATAATTGAAAATAAAATTACTTTACCTTCTTACTGCATCATTATTAAATTCACTGTATTCTCCGTATGATGAATACAAATGAACTGATTCATTATAATATGAACTGTTAATTGCTGAATGTGGATGTAAGTCATAAGTATTATTTGAATATAATAATTTATTATTATTTATTTGTGATGTCATATCATAAAAATGTGCTTGAGCTGATGTGCTAGGTATATTACTATCTAAAATATTGTAACCTAATAAATTTGTATTTGGAGATCCACTTCCACTATCATTTGTATCAAATTGCTTCGGCTCTTTACTATCTAATCTCAAGCGAGTAGTTGTATGAATAAAATGTCGTCGAACACGATCTGGATTAAATTCAATACGGCCAAACAAATTACCACATCCATCCCGCGAACATCCGCAAGGAAAACTAGGACGATCCACCTAGAATTTAATAAAGTTAAAAAAAAAATTCAAACTAACTTATGCATATGTTTTTTTATAAACAAAATGTGTATTTTCGTTTTTTTTTACCTGACATTTAATGCCGGCTCGACTACAAGAACAATTGTCAGGATCACAATATCCCCGACAATTACATCCACAAAATTCTCTTGAACTTCGGATAGTTCGACAATCTTCTTTCTCTGTTGGATCAATTTTTCGAACCCCAGCAGATTTTAGTAAAGCTCTTCGCTGTTTAGCTGTTACAGGCTGTAGGAAACCAGTCGTATCAGCATCCAAATCCGATAAACTTGCTTCACTTAATTCGTCATCACTATCTGTTTCATCAGACGATGATCCTTTTGGATTAATTTCTTGTAATTGTAATTTATGAACACGACGTTGTTCGGCAGTATGCTCAGCTAATGTAAAAGACTTAAAAGTAATATGTCTAGATCCCATTCCTAATGTGCAGCCACCTTGAGACGGAACACAACCAAAACCTTGAACCCGCGGAAAATAATAAACATTAACATTATCAAATTGTAATGATTTCTTAGTTCGTTTTTCAGTTGTATTGGAATTTGCGTTGTTATCAGATCGTCTTTTCAAATTACTTGAAAGCTTGATTGCATTACTAGAGGATTTGGAGTGTATATTTCCTGCTGCTGTGTCTGATCCCAAACCAGAGTCAGAATTATCACTACGAATTTCCTGTTCTTCTGTTATAATTTCAGATTGTTTTTCATTTTCCTTTGCTGGATCATCAGAACATAGCGATATTTTATCTAAAATTAAATAAATATACAAAAATAAAAAAAATTCAAACTATCAAACTTTGAGGAAAAAATATAAATAAATGATTAAAAATAAAGGAATAAGATTTAATGCACAAATTAAATTTATAAATTAATTGATATTATTGCTTAGAATAATAGTAAAATAAGGGAAAGATCTACGAATGAACAACATAATTTCTATGAAACGAATATCTTTTTTCGTTTTCAAAATAACGTATTGTCTGTACACTTTCTGACATTTTTAACCGCAACTCACTAACCACCTGCCGCTTCCTCTTTTATTTCTTAAAAATATTTTTTAAATGTTTTCCAACACAATTTTAACTTTACATTTAAACGATTGTAACCTCGATTGCAACAAAGTCACAAGTCCAACTAACCAACCGGCAACCTATAGAGCCCATAGAAATTATCTAGTTAGGCCTTATAGCAAAAAAAAAAACATCAAAGTCTCTCCTTATAACGTTTTTTCGCATACATTATTGTCGTAAAAATTACTGACATTAACAAAAATAAAAAATTCTAGAAATCTTACCTGATTTATTATTATGATCTGGTACATCTAATTCTATATTTTTCTCTTTAATTTCTTCAACATCAATTATATACAAAACATCTGGAATATCATCGACTTGATTATTTATTTCATTTGACGTTGATTCTAAACTTTTAATTAAAGATGGCGATGATATAGAACCAACAGAACCAAATGGGTCAGCCAATATATCTTGATCAGATTGTAATGAATTATTCAAATTATCAGTAAGTAAATCAGCTGATGCGAATTCTGGTTCTTCACATACTGGATTATGAGTTTCAAAGCTATCATCATCTAATATACACAAATCTGATGATTTTTCATAGCTATTATCATTACTGGCGGTAATTATTTCTGTTTCTATGCTTTCTTCGGTCCCAATAATTTCATCCTTATGCCAGCAAGGATCGTGATCTTCGCTATCAATTTCTTTATCATTATTATCGGAAATATCATTGCTGTGTGAGGTTTCTGGTTCGATAGATTGAGGACGCGTTGAATTTTCTTCACTAACTTCACTAACCTCAATATTTTCTATTAAATTTTCAAAAATATTATTTTCAAAAGATCTTTCGTCATCATGATCAATTATCTCTGTTCTTTCTGTTGCTATCGCCGTCGTTTCCGTATTATCGCTAATACTAATATTATTTTCATTCATTTCTCTTACCGAATCTGTTGATGTTGTTATCTCTGTTGACATTCCGGATCCATTTGATGTATTTTTCTGAATATATGATAATAATTTTTGTAATGGTCTTAGCATTTTATTTTAAAAGAAACAAAAAGAAACTATAAATTTATTAAAAGTCTTCTTTCCTTCTTAAATGAATTTTCATTTGGATTTTCTTCAATTATCTACGAATTTTGAAAACAATCGTTGAAAATAAATAAATCTAAAATTAAAAAAAAAAATGTAACCAAATAAAAATATCTCTATCTGCTTTTATCAATGTTAGTTTAATTGAAGAAATTTTCTGCTTCAGACTTAAGGTACTTTTTTATATAAACTAGAATCAGCATCAGAATCTAAATATGGTGCCAAAATTTAACAGCAAAATTTAGCGCCAGAAACTGTCCCTTGAGTTTTTACATAGGTAAATCAGAATCTGAAACAGAATACTGAAAAATGGTAAAAGTAAAAATAATGTTACATTCTGGTGCCAGAATCAGGATAACAAGTCTCTCGCACTGAACATGATTTCTGTATCTAGAAGTCTACATTACTGTTTTCTGGCACTAAATTTATTCTTCAGAATAAATTCTGGCGCAATGTACAGGATTCTAGTGTATGCAAAAAACCTACCTTAAGTTATGGAAGTCATTAGTTATAAGAAGAAAATTATTGGATAAATTATTATAAGAAATTTATTCCTATATAGGTAAAAATTCCTTCTTGATGGTACCTAGATAGGTACTAGGTAGATATATTATAGGTATTCAATGGAATAAAAAAGCGAGGAGTATTTATAGTTAGGTTGGTCTGAAGACTATTGTAGGTACCTACCGTTGCTATTGAAGCCTTTTTTTTTTCAGAACCATCTTAATTCTCATTTAATAAAATATTTATAAAACAATTGATTGAATATTTTTTTACCTATCTACTTACCTACGCCCTACAGGTTATTTACTTATCTGTACCTATCTTTTATAAAATCAGAAATTGATCTTAATTTTATACATTTCCAAATTGCATGAATATGTACGGGCAGGTACAGCTTCAAAGTGTACTAGGTAAATCATACTTCAAAGACGACTGTCTCAGGTTGATAAAATTTATTCTTCTGAATTGGAACAGGGGCTTATTTTATCCAACTTCAGGGAATATAAAATACAAGTAATGTATGTAGGTGGGTGCAGATTACGCGGATGCCTAAGAACGCTAGCCCAAGCTGTGACGCAATACTTGCAATGCTTGGATAAAAGTTAACCACGTTATACATTAAGTAGTAAAAAAATTTTTTTTTTTGTCAAATCTGTACACAACAATATCAAAAACAAAAAAATACCTTCTGTCGCTAAAAAAATTATCCTGCACTGCATGAAAAAAAAAAAAAGGAAAATTTCAAAAAAATTTTCTTTCAGTTTTTTCTTTTTTTTTTTTTAGTTTTTGATGAAGCAAAATTTTTTCTTTGATTAAATAAATAAACTGAAGTCCGTTTTTATTCTTTTTAAATAAATTTTATACTTTTCTTCAACTTCAAAAATTTCAATTAATTATTTTTTTTTTAACTTTTTTTTTTAATTAATTTTCTCAACTTTTTCAACAATTTCTTTTTTGCTGCTGATCTGACTTTGACAAATGACAATTGATTCAAATAGCTGCCTAGTATTTTCCGCCAATTAAAATTCCAACAACAATCTGACGCTGTGTAAAGTGGGCTGAAGACTGAAGCATATTTGATAAGTTCAAATGGTTTACACTTTAAAATCCGTCTGGATGCTGGAAGTAAAATTTTTTATTCAAAAAAAAGTTGTGCGAGCGACGAAAATTAAATTTGATAGCCGTTTTCAACATTGGAATTAATATTTTATACACTGGATGGATGTTTTCGAAGATTAAATAAAGGATTTTTTATTTGATTATTGTGTGAAAATTTTTGTAAAATTTTTCTTTCTACACAATTATTCACATACACAGTCAGAAAAAATTGACTTTTACCTAATTTACATGGATAGTTGAAACCGGGTTTAACTACGGTTCAACTACATGTAAACGGTGGTAGAGTTAACCTGGGTGAACCTGACTCAAGCCAATAAATTCGCTCGGTTAACTCTATCCACGGTTAACCCGGTTAAAAATAAGCAACAGCTGTTTGTTTTGTTTCTTTTTTCTATACATGATCATGTCATTTTCAAACTCAATTCAACCACAGTTCAACCACATGCTTTTCAACTACATCATGTAAACACTTGACCTCTTTTCAACCACATTTTGACTCAACCACGGTTGGACTATCATGTAAACTAAGAAGGTATTTGTTTGGAAATTGCATCGATGACGAATATCGAAAAATTATGATTATTTATTTTTTTTATCTGGTAATACTAATTTTTTGTCATTCTATTATTTAAGCACTTGGCACTGCGGCTGTCATAAAAATCGTAAAATTCAAATTCTGGCAGCACTTTAGTTATTTTTTTTAAATTATTTTATTTTCCAGAAAAGGTCTTAATAAAAAAGAATTCAAAGAAAAATAAATAGTAAAAAAAAAAAAAATTATTTAAATAAAAAAAAAGGTTTTAATTTAATTTAAATCTAAAAATAAATTTCTAATTATAAAAAGAATAAATATAGAATTAAAAGAAAAAAAAAAATGAACAATCAAAATAAATAATTTTTTATTGCGAATTTTTTTAAAAAAGAAAAAAATTACCTAAAAATATTTTTTTTTATCATTTTTTTATTTTAATTTTTTTTTTTAATCTTTTGCCAAAAAGTTTTCTTCTTTTTCTTTCTTTCTTTAACAAAATGACTATGAATTTAAGTAATTTTAATTTTTATTCACATCAAGCTGATAAAAATAAGGAGAAAAAAAATTGTATTCATTCTGGTCAATTTATGGTTTCAGGTGAGTTTATTTTTCTAATCAGGATTATTGTTTTCTTCATTTTTTTAAGTGTGATAATGTCGCCTTCAATGTCTTCTAAGTTGAATTACGAGGAAGTTGGTCCTGGCGACGTCTATCATACATGTATAATTACCTGTTGTTTATATAAGTGCCTACGGAACTACAACATAGCTAAGGAGTTACCTAACTATTTGTAAAATTTAATATAAATTAGTCCAAATCTAGCTAGTCCAGCTTACAAATAGGTACCTAACCCTTCTTTTTATTCACAATGTTAGTTCCCTGTACTTTATATACCTACCTAACTAGAATCTGTGTAATCTACTTAGCTAAAAAGGGCCATCAGTCCTAGGTGCAGTTGAAAATTCGCTCGTTTAATCTAATCAAACATACCTAATCTAAATGTCAAATGCTAGGATCAAGGTAAGTATTAGTTACAAGTTAGAACTACATATCTACCTAAAACTAGAAATAATAGATACTTAGGTGACCCACCACTGTTTTTTTTTTTGTCCAAATATCTACCTTATCTTATGTAGTATTTAGTTATAATATTGACTTAAGTATTTAAAAATGAAAAACCTAGGGAGAAAATATTTTTGCTTAATTTTGTGAATTTCAAATTCGATATCAAAATCAAATAAATATTTCTACCTCTAAGTATAGGTACCTATACTTATTGCGATTTTTAATTGTTTACTGCAGTACCTAGTTGGGCAGGTGGTTTACCTAATTAATTATACATTGGTAGCCATAATAAAAAAAAATGTTCTACAACCAAAAAAAAAAAACAATAATTTTTTGCAAACTAAATATAATTTAAAAAGTTCAACGAAATTTCGATTTTGTAGTTTTTTTTTTTTTTAAATTCAGCAATTTTTTTTATCATTTGTTTTTAGTTACAAGTTTTTTATTCAATTATTACCTATCAAAAAGCAGTATTTAAGTAACAAATTATCGATAGGAAAAAAAAAATATTTCCACGTTGATTTTTAAAATATTAAAAAAAAAATAATAATAATAAAATAAATAAAAGTGTTATGTTGTACGTTGCAAATCTAAGACGAATGAGTTGGTATGGTTTAATGACATACACAGTCACCAGAAGCCAATCTGCTGGTAATAATGATAATACCTATCGTAATAATAATAAAGTTGGTTCACGAAGCCAATTATATTTAGCTGTCTTTAAAAACAAAGGTTTCAAGAACGAAATAATAAGTCCGTTGAGCTTGTTAGCTAAAGAGGATATCAATTAATAAAATAAAATTATTTTAATATATCCAAGAATTAAGTTCTTTTTTTAACATTTGATGATTTTTTGAAGTGCATAATTTCTTTTTGTACAAATTTTGAATCAATTCAGAATGTCATGAAATCATAACCTTGAGATGGGTAATAAAATGCAGAAATAGTTAGTTATTTTTACACAAGTTTTTGTTGACCATGATGTCAATAATTCAATGGAAACAGAGAGCAAAATAATTTTGTGATAATGAGCAAAAAACGTGGATTTTAAAAACAATAATAATTTGTATTTTTGATACGTAAAAAACCAAAAACGTGGGCTTGGCTAGGCCTACATTCACTATTAAATAGAAATGATTAACTGATAAGTACCAATTTATATGTCATTATAAGAGATTATAGTCATTTAGAATGTTGATAAGCTTATTTTATTAATTTTTTTTTTATTTACAACAAGAATAAAGATAATGCTATCAGGCTTTTTGTATATACCAATGAATAAGTGAAATTGCGTTCTTAATTCCTCTTTCTAATGTTTGATATGAATATGAATAAAATTCAGCTATATATAGAACACTTAATTTTAGTAAATTCAGAATTTTAGCAATTTTTTTAATGTTACTAACTAATTACATAAAATGTAGAGATATTCAAAAATTGGAAATAATAACTAATTAATTATGATCAGTCATATATCATATATATATTTTTTTTTTATAAACAAATCCAAAATTTAATCATATTGTTGAATGAATTACTATAAATCTATGTTTACAATTTTGGTTGTTTACGCTCACCGGTCATAATTTTTTTTATTAATTTATTTGAATTTGAAATCAATATCTAAGTTCATCACAAATTTCCTTAACACTCTAAATTCATTTTAAATCATATTTGTTCCATATCAACTAAATTTATATAAATTGTGCCAACTAATTTGAATTTTTTTTTTTTTTTTACATTCAGAATTTGAGGCGGAAGAAGCTCAGGAAGATGAAGAAACAACAATAGATCCAGACGCAACATTGGTGAATGACGTTAGCCAAACACCAAATCAAAATACATGTTCAGATATTCAGCTTTATGTGCCAACGAAAACATTACAAACATCGGATGGAAATCAATTTGTTATAAATAGTCATTTAGAGATTGAAACATCTTTAACAAAATTGTTTAAATGCATGAATTTAGCTTACAGGTAAGCCAAAATTTTTTTTTTTTTTTATCTAAATACTGTCATATTTTTTTTAAAGCTTAATTATTTTTTTTCTAAAATTATCGTGTATAGAATAATTTAGACTTTCACTTTCATGTTTTCATCGCAAGTTTTCCGATTTATAAAATCTCTTGAGAATTTTTTGATTTTTTTTCCAAAGATAGAAATCATTTAAATTTTTTATTTAACTAATATTGATAACTAATATTGTATATTTGAGAAAGTTTTAGATATTATATTATTACTTTCAATTAGATTCCATTTTGTACCTCAGTGAACAAGTATGAGGAAACTTACTCAAAATACTTTTTCAGTTTTAGAGCAGTTTTAAAGCAGTTTTAAAGCATTGCTAAATTTTTATTTTTATTTTTAAATAGCATAGGCGCTACTTCACCTTACAATAATCGAGTCTTACTTTTACACACACTTAAAAAGACTTATATATATACTTACTTTAAATGATAAAGATCTCGAATTATCATTGAAGTGGCACAAAAAAAAAATAGGTACCTACACTTAAGTATTTATTTTAATTTGAAGAAAATAAATAATCTGAGCATTATAAAACAAAAATAAACGACTAATTTTAAATATCAGATTCAAATATCTAATTTTTAAATTCATGTATTTTATAATTATGTTTGACAATGTAAAGAAATCACAACTTGGTTAAAAAATTAGTTTTTCTTTTGGGTACCTATATATTTACATCGTGCTACAATTTTGTAATCGTTGGTCCTTATTAACGTAGGTACTGATTGTCTATACACAAAAAATCTCTTCAGGTTTAAATAAAATAAATAAAAACGGTAGCTTTGTAACTTTTTAAAGTGTATAGCCAATTAGGTATCATATTGAAATTTTTTTCAAATCGGATCTTGCTTAAAAAAAAACCTTGAACTATTTAAACAAATAAACAAACCTCAACTCTTCATTAATACAGAATGCAGATAAGAAATTAATTGAATATTTATACAATTATCCACTTAATTCCACTTTAAAATTCCTTCAAATTCAAAACGCACGGACTGACTTAATGTCCGACTAATTTATCAAATTACTGATGACTAATATACTTATTATTAATTTTTAAACCTACTTTCAATTTTCAATTCAAGATTACAACAATGAATTTTTGTCTCATATAAACAATTAAATAAAAACCAATAAAAAGTTCAGCATGGATTTTCAAGGAAGAAATTGAAAACAATAACGTTATCTCGAATTGAAAAAAATACGAGAGTTACCATTTTTGTTTCTTTCTTTTTGCCAAGAAACATAGGTCATCAAAAAATTTTTTTAATTTTTTTTAAAACTGATTAAATTTTTTTTTTTAATATAGAATCGAAAGAATTAAAAATTGGCGCCAACTAGTCATGTTTCATCCACATGTAATTAACGATAAAACATTTTTAATTCTTTTGATTAAAAGTTTTTTTTTTTATAATAATATGTATCTACCTATATGTATTAAAATTGTTCAGATTGATGAAAATACTCACATAAGATTTAATTACAAGTTTTAGAAAATGATCAAAATTTTTAATCTTAAAGTTTGAAAAGGAATAAATTTAAATTTGGGTAAATCGGCATGACACAAGCATATATGATCACAAATAAAAAAAAATCTATAAAAATTTTAATTTAAAAAATAATGTTTAGTACGAGATTTTGGATTTGTGGTTGTGAACTGAACTATCAAATTTTTAATCACTTTCTCTTAAAAAAAAATAGATAAGATATATAATAGATAAGTATGTTTAATCAATACAAATCTTCATATAAAACTCAAAATGAAACAAAAATTTAAATGATATTTTTAAAAAAATGTTTACAAAAATTAAAGACATTCAAAATTCCACATCACCAGCACTAGAGAATCATATTTCAGCTTTATTTTGGCGTTGTCATTTTTTTTTTAATTATCTTATGTTTAAGTTTTTCAAAGGCCAATATTAAGCCAAAAAAAACTCTAAATTTCAAAAATCAGGGTCCTGCATCCAGGTCTGTATTCTCAAACATTTAAAAAAATCACTTCAGTCGAGATAATATTAACAATCAAAGCAAAATCAAGACCAATTTTTCGCAGTGAGGGCTCCTAAGTATTCGAAAGATACCAAAATTTGATAAGGAATTAAAAATAAAATATAAAGCGTTCATAATTGAAAAATGTTTGATATTGGTGGTCGTTTAAAGAAAATGAAAAATTATAGTAACCAATGTGTGACATTTTATAACTTATCATCTCGGCTAATAAGTATTTCGCGGTTGGCCTTAAACAAAGAAATTTGTAACTACGCCCCGTTTCCTGAAACTTTAATAACTGGGAGCGATGACCTAAATGTGTTTTATTATTAATTTGATGAAGATTTGCATTTCTTCTATCTACATTCTATAAATGTATGTAAAATAAGTGCGTCCGTCATGTGAAATAAGTCTTTATTACACTTCTCTACAATAACATAGAATATTCATTAACTCTTGTATATATATATAAAAAAAAAAAATTAGAATTGCACAAATTCCTGATACAATTAAAAATCCGGTGTAAACAAAAAAAAAAGTGATAATAAAACAAAAATACATATCGTAGGAATATACTCAAACGGTTAAAAAATAATTATCGTATTTATTTTTTAATCACAAATCTTATATTTTTTTTAAGTAGTAATGCAGATGAATTTTTTTTAATTAACTTTGTACTCCAATAATGAATTTCAATCTAATAATAAAATTGTTTTTCAGCCAAAAATTAACTTCACCAAAATGGAATCATTTTAAAGGTGTTCGCCTGAGATGGAAAGACAAAATTCGTTTAAATAATGTTATTTGGAGATGTTGGCACATGCAATGTGAGTTTAAGCATTTTAATCATTAAATTATTTTTATATCAATATATACCTTATTTATGTAGATAAAAGTAGTTAAATAATAAGTTAAATAAAAAAAAATTACTTGGTGTATAATTTCATATTAAAAAAAAAATGTAATGAATTTATTTCTAACGAACGATCGATCTATTAAAAGTTCCTTAACCTAACTAAGAGTTTATAAATCGTTTTTGTTTCGTTTCAAGATTATTTTATTTTATAGAACCTAATAATTAATCTTGTTTTGGTTATTTTGTTTTTTTTTTTCTTTTATTTACACAAATTATGTTTTATTTTTTACTTCATTTAAAATATCAACTATAAATATTATTTTTTTTTTAATTGCCGTATTGTAAAAAATAATTTTTATTATCCACCCTAGTAATTAAATCTCGAAATATATAAATGCAAGAATTATTCAAATGGATTTTTCAAAAAAAAATGTTACAATAAAATATTAATATGATAGTTATTAAAAAAAAATAATAATATGCATTTAGTTTTGATGTAATTAAAAATATTTTTTGCACTTTTTTAAATACAATAATGTGTTTGTTTTATTCTAATTTAATACAACTTGTCATCTTTCATAAAAATACCATAAAGTTTGACGACAATAACTCGAAACTGCAGAGTTCAATCTATAATCTTCTATATAATAAAAATATTAAGTTAAAGGTTAACGAGGTGAATATACTTTTTATGATGTCGAAAATACATTGACCGTATAAGTTTTTACACATCTAAAAGTTTAAGTATGTCACTTTGTCATTCATTAAAAATAGATAATTTAAGTATATCATACAAACTACTAACTCTTTGGGAAATTTCAATGATCGTTTTAAAATAGAAACATGACGCTCCAACCTTTTTTTTTTCCTATATACATACAATGTATTTATTTTTATTTCTTTCTTATCGGGTTAATAATTTTATTTAATACTCAAATATTTTTTATTTATAAATTGATAAAATATAATTTTTTTTTTTTTACAGACTAGTAATATAAAATAAAATTTGACATTTCATCTCTTTAAGGGTTATTTTAGTATTCTTTAAACTTTCTTCTAGAATCAGTCTGACAATATATTTATTTTTTGCTTATTCGTTTTTTTTTTTTTTTTTTATTTAAAAAAAAGAAGATGTTTAAGATAATTCGATTTTCTTTCATTTTATTATTCAGTCGATATAAATTGAAAATTAGTTATCATAAATAGGAAAAAAAAATTATAAAAAACAATTAATATTTTCATTTTAGTTATTTTAAAGAGAAGAACGCCAGTTTGTCAATTTGATATATCCACTGATATTCATACAAATCCACAAGTGAGTATAACAAAGTTATATATTAAATTTTCAATTTAATTTTAAACTCGTTATGAACTAAATAAATTTTGTGATTTGAAATATTTCCCACTTATTAAAATTATAATATTGATAATAAAATGTAACAGATAATTAATAGACAGCAATTTGTGACACATTTTGGTTCTAATAGTGTTACTTTCAAGATAATTATTCACTCAGAAATATCAAGTTTCAAAAAGAGTTCAAACAAATAAAAATTCATGACTTCTTTTCATTTATAGATTTGAAAAAAAAGTTTAAGATTAATAATGAGAAAATTTTTAGTGAAGTCTATTGTCCACTACCGAAAAAAAAAGAATACTTTAATTTGAAACTTTTTAAGGGTCATAAATATGAGATTCAACTGAGTCATTTCCAATATAATTATATTTAGTTCCTCTCAAGCTCGAAAAAAAATTATCCAAATCAAATCACTGCTCATTATTATTTGTGTTTTATTTTTTTAGAGTGTTGTTTTAGAAGGAAAATACTGGAAACGACAATTTAATGTTATAACAGCTGAGTATCGGAAATGGAGACGTAATTTTATTTCGAAGGCAATTGGATATTCGCCATATTATAATGAGGTGAGATTCATTCATTTATTTTTTTGCTGTACAAATTAATAAGTTTTTTTAAAAATCTCTTTTAACAGGTTAATGAATTTGATTTTGAATTATCTATACCAGATGATCGCCTACTAGCTAATGATTTTTTTTTATCCGATACATTATTTTCAACGTTTAATGCTCCTTTCCAATTTCCAGATAGGCGGGAAATTGAAAATATTACTAGAAATGCTAATAATAATGCGGATCTCTTGCAACCAAATTTAGGAGCACTTCAACCAAATATTGACGATATTGATATAACATTTCAAGGTGATGATTAGAAAACACTAAAAAAAATTCTTACGCTAATGAAAACTTTAAATACTACCATAGATTAAGAATACAGAAAGATTGGAAGCTTCTTTCTGTATTCTTAATCTATGATACTACTAAACTTTAAATACTATTAAATATTATTGATTATGTAATATTTTAAATAAATATTTTATTTCTTTTGCAGAACTACTACAAAGTAGCAGATTGCCACCAGTACCTGAGGAAAGTGAAGATATTTTTAAATCAATAATGGGTAATGTTTTTAATATTCTATTGATTTCAGAATTTAAAAGAGGCCCAACGAGAGGAAAGGGCTTTAAAAAAATTCTTCATTGAATTATTTTTTATTTTTATATTTACCATCTCCCCTGAAAAAAAAAGAAACTACTATCTTTGATTTGAAACTATTCCATTAGATAAGATTCAATAACATTTTCAATAAAATATGGTAAAAATAGACATAAACGTAGATCCAAGGTATTTGAGGTTCTATGGTAAAAATAGACATAAACGGCCTAATTATGTATTGAATTTTGAAATAAATAAATAAATAAAAAAAAGATTGTGCAACCCATTTTATAAAAAAAAACAATTTATTTTAGGGACAGAACCTATGGATTCGGCAAATATAATTGAAATAACCAATTCAAATCAAATGCTAAATGATGCTTCGATGAGTGAATTGAACACACCAATAGTTGAAAATCAGATTGATATGTTGAATGACGATTCATTTTCAAGAACCATATTAACGGAATCTGTTAATAATCCTTTATTAGGCTCTGTTAACAGCGTTTTACCGATAAATAGTTTTCCCATTGTGAATACTAATTCATATAACTCACTGGAAAATACAAATCATTCTGGTTTTCCTGCAAAAAATAGTATAATTAAAGGACGAGTATCGAAACCTTGCTCGCGTACATTTAGGTAAATCCGGAATAATGAAAAAAAAATTTAGTTTTATCTATTTTAAGTATTGATTCAATTACAGAAAACGTGAACCTCACAATTACGATAAAGCACAGCCCACTTTACATCAAACAAGCATTTATCAACAAATGCTGCAAGAACAGCAAACACATCAGCATCAGCAGCAACAACAGCAAAATCAAAATTCTAGAATGCTGCTAAACCAAAATCCAAGGATTTCAAATCAAACATCAATCGTACAACAAAATACTTCATCATCGTCTCATCATTCAATAGTGCAATCGGCACTACAACAACCTCAAATGAATTTCAATAACCAACAACAGCAAGTTTTTTCTACCAATAATTTTATAGTGCAATCGGATCAAAATACGAATAATTCACCAAGCACTACAATTTTAAAGAGTTTTTCACTACCTCAAACTCCTATTCATTTGCAAATACCTAACGAGAAATCGCAATCAGAAATACTTTCAATTGTAAATTATAATAATTGTAATTTATTACAAAGTCCTCAACAACAACAGCAACAATATATAACCAACTTGCGCAAAGCTTCGTCAACCGATTACATAAATGTTACAAATAATTGTAATACAACCGCAAATACAAACAATTTTATTATACCCATTCTAGATTCACCCAAAGAAATGCTTCGTTCAAATAGTCTTCCATTAAATACACAAAATATAAAATTAGAAATAAATAAAACACCTGAAAATTTTGCTGTACCCAAGTATCAAGCAACTAAGGGTAATCGTACTCGAAGTAGAAGTTACTCTATTCAACATAATAATCAAAATTTGACTTACATTCAACAAAAATCACAAATGCAAGCAGCGACTAGTGATCCAATGTTGCACAACAATTCTAATAGTAATAATAATAATAATAATAGTAGTAGTAATAGTCCATTAGCACAATTATTAATAACAAATAGTAAGTAGTAATGTTGGTTTAAAAAGATAAAGTTATTTTAATTTCCATTCAACATTTAATTGCTTGTAAAATTTACATTATGGTTTTATTTATTTATTTATTTATTTATTTAATTATAAAGCAAGCTTATTGAAAGCTGATTTTATTTCTTGAACAAAATGATTACAGAATTATGCTAAAAGTAAAATGAACAAAATAATTTTTTTTATTAAGATACTAAATTGTTTTTGCAATTATTAAAAACACAACTGTAAAATATTAAAAATGATTATGTAATAAAAAATTTTTTAGATTCACTAGCTGCTAATCCAATTTCTTCAAACACCAGTGCCATTAGTTTTAGTTTACCGCCTAATTTTAATTCAACTAGTCTTGCCAATTCATCAACCAACTACCAAGCAGCAAAATCAAAAAATGATACGTCAACGATGAAATCAAACTCACTACCACAAAATACACAATTAACTAGCCCTACAATACAATCTGTAAGTAGTTTCGCTTGTAACTTATGTAATCTATTATAAGGATTCTATTTTTTCTTTTTTTTTATTATCTTTAATCTAGAATCTAGATAAATCTTAAATAATTTTTTTTTTATTTTTTTATGTATGTAAGTAGGTTATTTCTTCCGAAAGGAGGAAAATATTTTAAAAATATTTAATTTTTAGTCACTAAGGGTAATGTGCTTTTGATCGTCAAAATCGATCCAGGCGTTTCAGAAGAGCGAATTAGTTAGCAATTTGCATTTAAATAAAACCTATTTAATTTGCCAATTAACGTATAAAATGAAATATCGATCCCTTGAAAGTTTTTGAGTTTAAATTGAATAAAATAAAATATATAAGTAATAAAAATAAGCAAGAGTTACTATTTTAAATTTAAGAAAAAATTCATCATAATTGCCTAGAATTATTTATAACATTTTTTTTTTCGCAAAATGAATTAGATATTATTTTTTCACATACAATTAAACCCCAATGTTTGCCTTTAGTTTTTTCTTAAAAATTATATACGATAAGTATAAAAACATTACAAAAGTAGGTAGGTATTAATTTCAAAGTTATTATTCATTCTTTTCTTTTATTTTTTTTAGCTAAACAGTTTCACATCAACAAGCTCCAGCCAAAGTTTGAATTTATCAACTGACGATTCACAACAGCATTCACCGTCGAAAACACAAAATTCAAATTATCCTCGAGAAACTCAAAGACGAGCTGGTCATATTCATGCAGAACAAAAACGTAGATACAATATAAAAAATGGTTTTGATTTAATGTATTCATTGATTCCTCAACTACAACAAAATCCTAACGCAAAGGTGAGACATTAAGACTCCAATTTTTAATATAACCACGAAGTGACATTGATTCTGCAACACTTGCCATATATGTTTATTGTCTTAATATAAAAAAATATTAATAATTAATTTAATAATTTATTTGTTGTTAAAATTTGATTAACCGCCTCTCGCCAAGCTCATTTTTTATTTATAACACTAAATAATTAATTCACTTCTTAAGGTATTCAAAAAGTTGACAATTTACTTCACAGTATAATTAAAAATATAAGATTTGAAAATATTTCTATTGAATCTTAGTATTGGATTTATGATTTATTTCTTTTTTTTTCAGCTAAGTAAAGCTGCGATGTTACAAAAAGGTGCTGAATATATTAAACAACTTCGTGCTGAACGTAATTTACTTAATGAAAAAATGGAATCGTTTCGGAAAGAACGTGAAAATCTAAATAATTCAATTTCGTAATAAGGATTTTTATTTTAATGGAATCCCATTCTCTTAAAACGGATTTTATATTTTCAGACATTTGCATTCTGTTTTGCCAGCTAATGGGGCCCACACTGTAACACGTCAACGAACAGAAAAAATAAGGCAACTATACAATCAATATGTTCGTTTTAGAACAAGACAGAACTATAAATTTTGGATTGTAAGTAGAATCAAAATAAAAAAATATTTTTCCTTTATGGCGGAAAACTGCACCGTCAATAAGTTTTTCTTATACTAATAAACTTCTATTCTTTAATATATATAAATATATAAAATTGATTCGTTAGTATATTTCAGTTTGTGACTAAAAATCGACTAAAAATCTGCTTTCGAAACTTATTTTCGAAAATAATAAAAAATAATTAACATTAGTACAGTACTGATAGTTTTTTTTTTATCATTCATATGCTATCTCGTTTCCAAACATTCTACGAATATCTTTTTATTTACTTAAGAAAAATATTTAAACTAACTAACCTAAAGAAAATTAAATTTAACCTATTTTTAGCTTGGATTAATCTTGGAACCATTGTTAAGTTCTTATATAAACACAGTTTCAATAATCAGGTAAGTTTTTTAGCTTATAATGATAAACTAAAAAATTCACATTTTCAGTATTAAATTATTCTGGTAAATAAAATATTTTCACACATTTATATTCATTGATTAATTTACGTCAACACGACATATGAAAAAGCTCATTAGTCCAATAGAATCTGTTAAACAACAAATATGTACATAATAAAAATACCTAAAATTTTTTTGTTTTAGTATTGAAGAATTGCACAGAACGGCTCTACATTGGGTTGATCAACACTGTTCTCTTATAGAGCTTCGGCCAGGTATTTTTTTCCAATGAATCCTAATTATTTTTATTTACAAATTTTCTTATCAATTTTTCAGCGGTGTCAAATAAATTAAGATATTTATCTATGACAACAGATATTCTGTCAGAACCACCATCCATCCTAGAGGAAGAAGTAATGAAAGCAATTAATAATCAAAATGATCATCCGAATTTGAATAGTTCTTAGAAAACTATAATGATAACATTTAAATACTCTTTTAAAACTATTTTTCAAGCTGAAGCGTTTCGTGTTTTTTAAGTTCAAGTACTTATTTAGTTAATATAAGAACACAGTTAATTATTTTCAATAAAACAACTTAAAACAAAAATTTTAAATATCGGTTTCAACTCTCCAAGAAAAAAACGCTAAATCGAATTAAATTGATTCATAACATAAAAAATCAAGGGCATGTATAAATTGCCCAAAATGAACACTTTTTAAAATTCTTGTTTGTTTTTTGGTATTTTTGTACCAAAAATTAAATTCAAATTATTTTTCGAAAAGGGCGTTAAACATTATTTATTTTACATTTCTCAAGAAATATTTAAAAATAATAAAAAAGTCAAACAAAATATTGCAATCAAAACCTTTAAATAAAAACTCGAAAACGCTCAATCACTTTTTTAATAATTTTAAATCAATTTTTTTTTTTTTTTATTGTCTAATCATATTAATGTAAAAAGCCTGATCATCTCGAAGGAAACATAATAATGATCAATTACCGATTTTTTAGTGCCTTATAATATTTTTTTAAATTGTAATTTTCACTTTAGTTTTAAAATTATAAATTATATATTGTAATGTAAAGTACACTTATTTAAAAAAAAAATTAAGAATAAAATGCATTATAACTATAATGTCAAAACTTTTATTTCTATCAGGAATATTCAATCCATGAAACTTTGACAAAAAATACAAGTTAAGTTTTGACTTCAAAGCAAATTTGTCATCAACAGGAAAATTTGCGATGGAAAGGAGCACCGTGTTCTGGGAGTGCCAAGCTGGACTGGAACAATGGATAGTCGCTTAGAGATTAAAAGTCGAGCGCAACAAGAAATGGTGGAAAAATGGCAAGAACGCTGGGATGAGAGTCCGTTGGGGAGATGGACACATCGCCTAATTCCAGACGTGGAGAAATGGTTGAAGAGAAAACACGGCGAGGTGGACTTCTTTACCACTCAGGCCCTGTCAGGGCACGGTTGTTTTAAATCTTATCTCCATAGATTCGGACGAAGAGACAACGCTACGTGCGACTTCTGCGAAGAAGAAGATGATGACGTGTTTCACACCCTCTTCAAGTGTAAAGAGTGGGATAGAGAAAGGGCGTCATTGAAGGGCTCTCTTGGAGCAGCGCTGGCGCCAGAAAATCTAGTGGAGAGGATGCTCCAATCTAAGACAAAATGGGATGCCGGAGTCACATTCTTCAGAGAAGTTCTGAGGAGGAAGCAGATCCACTTTAACAGTGATTAATCACAATCATGAGAGCTCAATTAAAATAAAAAAAAATAAAAAAATTATTGTTGTGTCTTGCGAGAGTGAACTGGAGAAAAACAGGAAGCGCCGGAGCATCCACGAAGTAATGCCGAAAGGTGGTCCCGTGGATTCTCATTTATGGCAGGAATGAAGGTTAGGGTTTTAGTCGGTAGTCTGATGATAATCAAGAGTCCGGCACTCCGTGCGTAAATGCATTTCCCCCCTTCTATAAAAAAAATAAAATAAAAAAAAACAGGAAAATTTATAGAAATCAGTTTAGTAGGCAAGCTCCCGAATTAATTTAAATTTTTAAATTGAACGTGTGGTTCCATGAAATTGAACTTCTGTTCTCACATGGTTACTACAAATTGCGATCAAAGAAAATTTTGCTCAAATTTTATTTTGTTGAAATTTAAGGATTAGGATTTATGAAATGAATACTCGACTCGATTTTCGTTGATTTTCGAGATGGACTCATAAGCTCTAATAATTTCTTCAAATCCACAATTTTTTTTTCTTAAGATTCGAAGCTTCTTAGAGACTAACAATATGAAGTTTTCCTATTTTATATTTTCGAACCAAGATTCTACAAATAATACAATCTTTAATTATTTTCTCTTATTCTTTCCTTTATTCCAATTTGTTTTCTTATTACTATTATTTCCAGTTTTAATACGCTTCCTAGCACCTGCAAATTGTTCTGAATCATCAAAATCATTTTTATATTTTGTACGTTTTCCTTTCGAATTTTCTTCCATATCTTTTTGTTCTAGCTTAGCGGTTCGTTGAGCTTCTGCAACTCGCTCTTGTAAAGACATTACTTCATCCTCTTCACATTTAAATAACGGTAACTGTTTTCCTAATAAATGTTCAATTCTTTGATAAAGTTCAACATCATATTGGGTTACGAATGTAATAGCTTTCCCTGAACGACCAGCTCTAGCTGTTCGCCCCACCCGATGAATATAATCTTTACTGTGTGTAGGTATATCAAAATTTAATACCACATCCACATGAGGAATATCTAATCCTCTGGAAGCTACATCCGTTGAAATTAAAATAGACCTAGTCTTAGATTTGAATTTATTTAACGCTGCTAAGCGCTTATTCTGAGACATTTGGCCATGAAGAGGTATAGCAGCCATACCTAATGCACGTAAAACTAAAGCTGTGCGCACGGTGTTTGCACAAGTACTGCAAAATATCATAAAACTATTTCCAGCCAATTCATTTAAAATGTGAACAAGATAAACATCTTTAAATTTAAGTGGAATGAAAAGATAAGATTGCTGCAGTTGTTCAACCGTTTGATATTTATTTGATACTTCTACTTTAACTGGATCACGGAGTGATGCTCTTTGAAGTTTTTTTACTTTTTTTGTCATTGTTGCACTAAAAAGATAGGTACGTCTTTCGCGAGGTACAACTTTTAAAATTTTATCTAATTCTACTTCAAAATCCATGTTTAAAATTCGGTCAGCTTCATCCATAACCAAGTACTTAATTGCTTTCAGATTGAAGCCTTTTGTATTTTCTAAATGATCTAACAAACGGCCTGGCGTTGCTATTATGATGTGAGGTTTTTTGGCCAATTGAAGAGCTTGTGAAACCATATCCATACCACCAACAATAACACAACATTTTACACCAATGGAGCTTCCTAAATGAAAGCAAACGATTAATTAAATAGTATTGATAAATGGAATTTTTCAAATCAATAAGATTTAAAGAAACATTTTTAACAGCCCTTGTTATCTTAGAAAAAAATATATCGCAATCTTGAATTATCAATTTTTATTTATCCCGCAAATCTTATTTTATTATTTAAAATATCTATATTCCTTTTTTGCAATCAGAGGTAGTGACGAATAATGAAATTTCATTAAATGAATGTTCATTTTCAATTTTCAATTTTGTTTTACATCATTTTGCGTTTGCCTTAAGACAATTCATTATTATTATATAAATATTAACTTATAATTTTAATTTTTTACTTACCAAGTGCTTCAAATTGTTCTGAAATTTGAAAAGCTAATTCACGTGTAGGTGTCAGAACTAAACCAAAAAATCTTTGTGGTCGATCTAATAATGCCTGTAAAATGGGTAAAGCAAACGCACCAGTTTTTCCCGAACCAGTTTCAGCTAAACCAATTATATCTTTTCCTTGTAAGCCAACCGGTATTGCTTGTAATTGAATTTTTGACGGTTTCTTCCATTTTAATTCTTCGCAAGCCTCACATAAAGTATCAACTAATCCCTAAAATTGTAAAAAAAAATAAATAAAAGTAAAAATCAATGGTAAATGTTACCTACCTATTTAGGATATGGAGGGTGGTATAATATAGGTAGGTACCTACCTATCTATACTTTGAGAAAAATTATTCACAAATAGATATAATTATAACTGCGTTCCACATGTAGATACATATCTATATCTACTTAACCTACAATAAGTATTAGATAGATATTTACCTACATACATTAATTGTTGTGCAGCATAATTGTTCTCTTGTGGCAAAGATTAAAGCAATATGAAAATTTTCCTTTTCGCCAAACTTATGATATTAATTATGAAGTCACCACTAAATATTAATTTTTCTATTAACCGTATTGTTGGAAACGGAGACCAATTGAATAAATTAAACATTCTGACCGTCTATATTTTAGGGAAGGTGTAGGCGTATAGGTAGGTATACTTTGGTTGATGGAAAACCAAACAAATTAATGGACAATATTTTATTACTAACCAAATATGTTTAACAAAAAAAAAAACTCACTAATTCTTTCCATGTTTTTTGTTCCTCAACTTTATCGCATTCACCATTTTTGGTAATTTCTAGATCCTTTTCATCGTTTTTGTCAGATATTTCATCTATTTCTTCTTCTTGATCTGAGGCGTCAGATTTTAATTCATCTTCACTGTCTGAAACTGGTTTATCTTCATTTTCAGCTTTAATTTCAATTGAGCTTTGTTCTGAATCTGAATCAGAACTCATAATTTAATTTCTTTTTTTATTAAGACACGTGGTGAGCTCTTTTATTTTAATTTTCTTTTTTATCTTTTCTAGTTTTTGACAATTCCTCTATCATGCACGCGTCTATCTTTTTTTTTCTTTGCATTTACATTTATTTATTTTTTTACTTTCTATATCTACGGACCAGCAGAGGTCGCTAAATTTCAAGTAAGTCTTGCCATTAGGCTGAATTTTTATGTCCATGTTATCAAAACTCAAAATACAATAGAAAAAATAAAATTTGCCGCAAAAATACATAATTAATGATTTATTTTTGTTTTTTTAAATTAATAATTAATGAAATTAGTTAGTAAGCTTATTACAATAAAATTATTTACAATAATTAAATTGAACCTGTCACATTGGAATCTTATTTCCACAATTCGGGTTTAAATAAGGTTTCGCAAATGTTTATAAATAGTTGTTGAGTTAAACGAGGTTTATCATACAAAAAATTTAGTTGTTTTAAAGTTGAGTTAAATGTGAGTTAAATCAGGTTCACCTGATACATTAAATGAATATGTCCTGATATGTTATGATTACGTCAAAAAATTTGGTTGGGCATGTACGTTTGAATAATTAAAAAAAGAAAAAACAAAATGGCTGAAAAAAATAATTAAAAATAAAATTATTTTTTTTTTTTTTTATTTTTCAAATTTTAATTTTAAATTAATTAATTCACTTATAGAATTTTTTTATATAATTTTTTAATTATTTTTGATTAAATTTTATTCACTAATTTTTATTTATAAAATTAACAAAAAAAAATAAAAATAAAAAACAACAAAATTAACACGGGTTAAAAAAAATCATGTTGTGAACAGCAATTTTCAATTGAGGGATAACCTGATTTAATTTATGAATAAAATTCTTAGTTTGGAAAGCCTTTTTTCTTAAACACCAATTTCTTTTATTTTGTCAGTTATACTGATATGTCATGTCATATCAAATATCTGATTTGAATGTCTTTTTTGACTGATAATAGTTAGTCATCTGTCTAATGCTTTGGTAATTTTTGCGTGGGTAAGATTTTTGAAAGTTTAATTTTTTTACCCGCTGTTTTTTATTGACGTTTATTGTTTTATTGACATTTATTTTATTTAGCACTTTTTTTAACACCAAAAATTTAAAAAAAAAATTGCTTGTCACTTTTTTTAGCACTTTTAAAGGGGCGGGAAAAAAAAGTGCTAAAGGATCCTGAAAAAAATTCAAATTATATATAAATAAAAAATTAATTTAACTTCTTTTCATAGTTCATTAATTTGCCACGGACGGACTGTCAAACAGTGAATATTTTATATCCTCACCTTTTTCTCAACTTCTGTATAAAAATAAAATACACTTTTTTGTTGGTGACCTGGCAATTTTGGACTGACATTTGTGTATTGATTTTAGCAGCGAAAAAAGTGAAAAATTTTGGAAATTAGAAAGAAGACTTAAAAAAAAAAATTTCTAACAAAATTTAAAAAGAATTATAAATTCTTCTTTTTTTTAGACAAAAAAAAAGAAGGAAATTGTAAGTTATTCAATTAAAATTAAGATTTCGAAATTAATTTAATTTAAAATAATATTTTTTATTTTTGGAATTTTCAAGAAAAAGAAGAAATTCTTAGAGTTCTATTTTTTTTTTTTTCAATTCAAAAAAAAAATATCGATTTTTATTAAAAATTTACAACTTTTTGTGTGTTTTCGTTAAATAGAATATAATTTCAATACCCCATTTATATTTTTTTTTTGTTAAATTCATTTTAATTGAAATTGAAAAGATTTTTTTTTTTTAAATAATTTTTATTTTATTTTATTTTTAGTCAAAGAAATTGTGGAAATTTTACAAAGAAATTTAGGAAAATCAAAAAATTTACAGAATTTGTAGGAAAAAGTGGGAGGAAATAAATTTTCCAAGTCACAAATTATTATTTTTTTTTTTTGTATCCGTCGTCGAATACTTTGAAGTTTTGAACGAAACTGCTAAACACCGATTTTTTATCGGTATTTTGTTTTTTTTTGTCTGGAATTTTTATTTAATTTTTTTTTTTTTTGTTTTTAATATATTTTTTATTATTATTGCTTTTTATTTTTAGCTACTGTGGACTACTTATATACTAAACGGCGAATAATTTTTGATATAAAAGTAATAATATAATAAAAATTTGAAAACAAAATTGTCAGAGTTAAACTAAATCAAGAATAATAAAATTACAAAAATGAATGCAACAGTTGATCACTGGGTGATAACTCAAAAAGAGAAATTAAAATATCAGGATCAATTTAAATTATTGCAACCACAAAATGGGCATGTCACTGGTGGTCAAGCAAAAGGTTTCTTCTTGCAGTCACAATTGCCGCCAGTAGTGTTGGGACAAATTTGGTAATTATCAAATAAATTGTTTAAAACCTACAGGTCATGACCTTATTTAAGAGATATCCGTATTTTTTGTTGGATTGACTGATTGGTGCATATTACTTAATTGAAGATTGTTGTGCTATCGCAAAATTATAAATTTAATTCTGTCTTTCGTAAAAAATTAAAAAAATTAATGATAATAGGTTACCTAATAAAGATTAGTCAAAGTTATATAATTATTTGTTTCTTTCCATTAGGGCTTTGGCAGATACAGATTGTGATGGAAAAATGGATATCAATGAATTCAGTATAGCATGTAAGTTAATAAATTTAAAATTAAGAAGCTTCGATTTACCAGCCAAGCTGCCACCAACTTTGATATCATCTTTAACGGGTGGTACACCGACTTTAACTCCAGTCGCAGGAATGAGTCCGTCTGATCCAAATAAAAGTGTGTCCGGTATTCCGGTGGTTCCTCAAGTACCAGTTACAAGTATGCCAATAATGGCTCAACAGCCTATTATGCAACCAGCTGGAGTTCAACAAGTTATTGGAATGCAACAACAAATGACAAATGTTCAACCCCACATAATGCAGACAATACCTGGCCAAGTTCCAATAGTATCTGGCGCTGTTCCAGGTGCAGTGTTACCGCAAGCTAATATTCCTGTTATGGGTATTCAACCATTGATACAACCTATTCAAGGTTAATTTTTTCAAATCAAAATTTTTTTTGAGATAATAATCTAACCACTTATTTCAGGCTTACCGAAACCAGTGCCAGCACCAATCGCAGTCTCTCAACCATTAGTTGATTTAAATAAAATAACATCGCCACCCACCTCAGAGAGTTTTACAGTTTTACCTGCAGCTCCAACACCTCCACAAAGTAATCCACCAAGTCGACATATGTCGATATCGGAACGTGCTCCGTCTATTGAATCACCACCGTAAGTTGAATTATTGTAAAAAAAAAAATAAATTATAAAATAAGTTATTATACAAAATGAAAACACACAAAATAATATTCTGTATTCTGTGACTTTGAATTTTGAAAATGTACTTTGGAATATATTTTAGCTGCACTGTTCTTCATACCACAAAGAAGGATTTTTATTTTAATTTATCTAAATTAACCATTATTTTTAATTTTCTTGTTTATTTTATAGATCTGATTGGGCTATCAAAGGTCCCACAAAATTGAAATATACTCAATTATTTAATACAACCGATAGAACACGAAGTGGATATTTAACTGGAGCTCAAGCACGGAACTTAATGGTTCAAACAAAATTACCACAAGTGACTTTAGCTCAAATTTGGGCATTAGCTGATATGGATTCGGATGGTCGATTGGGATGCGAAGAATTCGTGTTAGCTATGTTTTTGTGTGACAAAGCCTTATCTGGCGAAAAAATTCCAGTCACATTGCCACAAGATTGGATACCACCCAGTTTTCGAAAAGTAGGTTCTCGTCATGGTTCTATTTCGGGTACAGGCTCAAGACATGGTTCTGTATCTGGTTCAAGACATGCATCCATTTCTTCGCAAGGAGCATTGAGTGATGCTGATCCTGCTGCCGGATTGCCACAAAGTAATTTTTATTCATACAATTTTTCATTCATAATTTATTTCTATATTTTTTAATTTCTTTTAGCAACATTCGAAGATAAACGAAAAGAAAACTTTGACAAGGGACAAGCGGAATTAGATCGGCGCCGAAAATTATTAATGGATCAACAGAGAAAAGAGCAGGAAGAACGGGAACGAAAAGAACGTGAAGAAGCGGATAAACGTGAAAGAGCCCGTTTAGAAGCAGAACGAAAGCAACAAGAAGAATTGGAAAGAGAATTACAACGACAACGTGAAGTTGAACAAGAAAAGGAAGAACAACGCCTAAGATCTTTAGAGGCAAAAGAAAACGCTAGAAAGTAGGCTTATTTTGTGAATTATGTTTTTTTTCCAATTAATTCTATTTTATATTTAATATTTCAGAGAACTAGAAAAGCAACGTCAGAATGAGTGGGAAAATCAGAAAATTTTGGAAATGCAACTTCAGAAACAAAGAGAACAAGATAATGTTCTCAAATTTAAAGCTAAAAATCAAACTCTAACGATAGAACTGGGAACATTGAATGACAAAGTATGTATTATACATTTCGATTTGAATCGTAACCCAAATCGGAGAACAAATAAGATCGGTTTTTTGGGTTGATACTAATTTTTTTTTATCGCAAAAGGATATATCGAAATAATAAACAAATAATTAACATATTTATTAATTTAAATTTATTAAATTTATACAACTGTTGATTTTAAACAAAATTGTCACACGAACAACATATTTAAAGATATTCCTAAAGCAAAAGAGAAAATATAAGATAGATGTAAAGTAGAAACTTTCACAGTTTTTTACCGTACAACCCAAAACGAGCAAATTTATCAAAGATTTAGTTTAATTAAATAATTTTAAAATAACATTCTTTTTGTCTTCAGATTAAGGAATTATCTCAAAAAATATGCGACACTCGTTCCAATGTCACAAATGTAAAAACTGTTATTGATGGAAGTGAGTAATAAATTAATTTGAAAAATATTAAGACAGAAGTATTGCTAACTTTTTTTTTATGTTTTTTTTTAAATAGTGCGATCTACACGTGACACTCAAATGAGTGAAATGGCACAATTAAAAGCTAAAATTAAAGAACAAAATCAAAAGTTGCTACAATTAACTCAAGAAAAAGCTAAATGGGATGCAAAAGCAAAGAGTGCCCATGGTGGAGACGCAACACAACAAGAAGCGATGAATGCAGCTTTTGCTAATAAACAGGTACCACTTAAAAATAATTCTCTTTTTTAATTTGTCTTGATCTTGATGAAACAAATATTTTCAAAAATTCTTAGCTGCAAAATAAATGTAAGGACTTACATTATGTTATTTATTTCAGCTAATAATAAACCAAATAAAAGGTAAAATTGAGAATATACATGGCGAAATAGAATCTAAGAAAAATGATATTAATTCTGATGATGATCAAATGAATGAAGTAAAGGCTGAATTATTGGATTTGATTGGAAAATGTGAAACTCTTTATTCAGATTATGACAGTCATCGCAATCAAGTATTAGAAATTAAAAATAATAAACGTAATGAATCTTACAATGCAGCATGGGATACGTCTTCATCAGCTTGGGGTACTGAATCTGTTGCTCAAGATGTTCAAGCAACTGTTCAGCCAACAAGTGATGCCTATATTCAATATCGAGGAGTATATGAGTTTATTTCGCGAAGCGAAGATGAAGTTTCTTTCCAACCTGGTGATATTATCTACGTGCTACCAAATGAACCAGCTGGTGAACCTGGATGGCTCAAGGGTATTGTTGGTGAAAAAACAGGGTGGTTTCCTGAAACTTATGCTGAATTGATTAGTGAAGGTGATGTTGATGTTGAGGAACAAACACAAAATGCTGTAGAATATACCGCTCAGGATACATACAATGACAATAACCAAGAATATAGGTAAGAAAATTTAGTTTTTCTATCTTCCACTTATTTTTCATGTCTTTAAATAGAAAAATGATTTCTTAAATTGATAAATTTACAAATTATATTATTTTTATTTAATCAAAAAAACTTTTTTGCAGTTATACAAATAATACTGCAGTGGAAGAGCCAACTTCAGAAGTTAATGGTGGTGTTGAATATTATATAGCTGCTTATCCTTATGAATCTAATGAAGTAGGTGATTTGAATTTCAATGCAGGAGAAATTGTTATGGTAACAAAAAAAGAAGGCGATTGGTGGACAGGAGTTATAGGTACTAGAACAGGTCTTTTCCCATCGAATTATGTACAAAAAGCTGATATTGGTGGTGCTGCAGAGGTTCAAAAAGTATTAATAAATATTTAATATTTAGAATAATATTTAGAATAATTTTTTTGTATTTGCCATTTTTGAACTATATATTCTACTAAAATTAATTTTTATTATTTACTATTAATAATTTTTTTTTGCAACTAACTAATTTCCTCTATATAATCGTAAAAAAGTTTTACTTTATTTCAAACCACAAAAATGTAATACAAACCGCGTCAGTAAAGATTTTTTTTTTTAACTTTTAATATGCTTATTTTTGTTTTATAATTATAAATTTTTGAGCGATATGAATATATGTTATGCTCTCATTAATTCTTATTTAATAATTCGCAACGATGCATTGACACAAAATATAAAGGGTACTCCAAAAATAAAAAAAAATTGGGGATGTCTCGTCGGCTCATTAATGACCAGAATATCAAAATATGACCTTAAAAAGAAGTCAATAGTTTTCAAGATTTTAGTACTTTCATGAATTTTATGAAAATCGACATCTTAGATCAGATTTTTGAGCCACAATCAGATTTCAACTGTCGCACAAACCTGATTAATCTAAATTTAAAACTGATATACCAACATATCAAAATAAATTTTTTTTGGACGTTTCATATAACTATTTTCTATAAATTAGATTCGACTCTTCATACTACAAAGAAAATTACCAGAAGATAAAAAAAAGTTAACTAATGAAACTTAAGCAGTTAGTATTGAGAATTTGTTTTTCAATTGTGCTAAAATTAAGTAACTAAAAATTTTATGTTTTCGAATTGTTTAGCAAACATTCCAGTTCATTAATGAGAGCAGAGATACTGTTATGTTCATCGACTGTTAACGTTATATTTTTTATCCAAAATTGTATTTTGTATTTAAAGTGTGATTTTAATACTAATAAGCACTTTTGTTTTGTTTTCATGCCTATTCTAATTTTATTAACATAAGGATACTGTAAACGGTAATATTAACCAAGAAAATCTTAATGAAGCTGCTGTTCAAAATGATGCACTAACAAACCAACAACAACAAAATGATGAATCTAAAACGTTGGAAGATTTAGACACAGAAGTTTCACAAATAAATACACAACAACAAAATAAAATTGATCAAGCACAACAGGGATCACAAAGTCGACCAATGTCAAGAACCTCATCAATGACACCTGTAATTTACATTATTTTCGATATTCTCATTTTCATTTATTTATTTTTTTATTCAGTGAATAATTACTATTATATTATATTATCAATTGAAAATTTCTTCAACTTAAAATAATATATTTTCTATATTACTATTAAAATGTGTCTTTTGCATAATCTATGTTTTTTTAAAGTTCAATAAGTTATTAATATTATTTTAAGACTATTTAGTGGTAGTTCGTAAATGTTTATTCATTATTATGTTTTGAGGCTTTTTAATACTAAATTGGGTCAATATTAAATTATTTCTGTTTCTCAACAACTTATTCTGCACACATCTTACTTATTCTATTTTTGATTTCAATGGAAAATCATTTTAAGAACTTTTTTTAATTATTTTATTAATTATTTTAACTATTTTAATTATTGATTTTTTTAGAATTTTTTTAAGTTCGTTGAAGTTAACAAATTCAAATTTAAATCTAATGTTAGTATTAACAAACAAACAAATTTTTACATTAATTAAACGTAATGCTTTTATTGATTTTTACTTCACTCTTTATAAAGTACATAATTGCAAAGTTTTTTAACAAATGCAATAATCAAAGTGTACTCTGAAGTTCTGTCTAAATTACCGTAATAAACTTCAGTTTTACTTTCATTTTATGTCAAAATATTTACAATAAGTCTTCACATTTATCTTTGATCTATCTTTATAATTAATAACTTTGAAATATAACATCATTTATTTATTTTTAACTTTATTAATTTTATGTTTATCATCAATTTTCAGTTTTTTTATATTTAATTCATTCATATATATACTTTATTAACTATACTTGCATTTTAAGAAAAAAATTATACATTTTCGTTATATTGTTGTATGTCCGTTTGTCAATATGTGTGACCTCCACTAAAATATTATTATATTTAAACTAACAATTATCCTATTTTGAACTTATATGTCAAAACCTTTTAAATTTTGTTCACTTTTATTTAAGCTAAAGGACGGAATTACAGAGTTAAAAGCTCTTAATTGTCTAAGAGTCACAATTATTTTTATACAAAAGTACTATATTTTAAAAACTTAAATGAATTTCGATATTAATTATATACTAATTATGTGGATTGCAGGAACCTAAAAAAAATCATTAGCTTCAAATATATCCAAGAATTCGAACTGGGGGCTGAAAATGGGCTTCGATTAAAATTAGTATATGGAACTAACGTTTTAAATTAAATTATGTTTTGAATTTTAAGTTCTATGTAATTTTTAATGTTCGTGTTTGCACAATTCCACACCTTGATAGATTTTATATTACCACTGTTAATTTTAGCTTATTATTTGTATTACAATGTAGAAAATTGTCAATATATCAATAGTAATAATTTTACTCAAGATTTTTCAGTATGATACAAAATTTTCATAATTTTGCTATCTTTTTTAAAATTATAGGTAATCCTTCCTTAAATTTAAATTATCGCATAGTTATTTAAACTTTCTTCCATTAATTAATATTAAAAAAATCATTAACAAACTATACTCAATTATTATTTTTGGATGTTTCTCTACTCTTTTATACTGAGTAATAATTTGCTAAAAATTGCAATCACAAATAATGCATTGAACTCTTAATTTTATTTCTAGAATAACTACAGTTATTCCAACACCAACGAGGATTAAAATCTTACAATTTCTGGATTACGATAACTTTGAAAATAAATTAAAAAGTTTGAATAAATTAAATTTAAAAACAATTATCAAAGAGAAAATTAATTTTATAGATAAGTTATCAATTTGCGCTTTAAAAACAATTCTGCATTATTGAAACTATCTTAATTTTTTTTTTTTTCAATATTATGTACCTAGTTTACGGATAAATTTATTTGAAAATTTTTAGATGTAGAGAAAAATCTATTTACAAATTCATTTTTTTGATTTATTTACTAACATTTTTTGCTTTCCATTAGGCAGAATCTTTATTTAATATTAATTTGATCAATTATTTGCATTGTCATTTAACATTACATCTGAACAATAATTATTCTCTATCGATGACGATACAAAATATCAGTTAAGGTTACTGCTATAATTTTTGGTGTATGTTTAATGTAACATAATTTTCACGGTTCAATTCAAAAATGATTGGTGGCAAATGATGTCTCTTAATAAATAAAATAGGCTTTTTACCTATAAGTAAATTTTCAAGTGAAAACCCTTACAAAATATTTAAGAAAGGTAAGAAAAATACACAGACTTTATTTATTATTGCAGAATAACAATTAACATAACATTTAAATGTGTAAAATAAAAGTTGTGAATTTTGAAATTCAATATCTTGGCGGGGTCTAAAAAAATAATGTAAATACTATTCTTCTTTCTATACTAATGAAAACTGAATATTTATTGAACTTCATTAAAATAATTAACTTTGTTATTTTTTTTTACAAATTTTGGTTTTTAAAATCGTTTAAGCATACAAATTCAGGTAACCATTAAGCTCAATAGGTTCACAATTTAAGAACAAAAAGGAATAAATTCAGTGAAAGTATTTTTCTTCAAATATTTTTTTTTTTTTTAATTTTTAATATAATAAATCTTGCACTTCACTATATTTCAGAAGATTTTAAACTTATTTCTTAAGAGTATAATTATTTTAGGGTATGCGAGCGAAAAAAGGTGAAATAGCACAAGTAATAGCTCCATTTGAAGCAACTAGTAGTGAACAATTATCATTGACAAGAGGGCAATTAATAATGATACGAAAGAAAACTGATTCTGGTTGGTGGGAAGGTGAACTACAAGCAAAGGGTCGCAAAAGACAAATCGGATGGTTCCCAGCGTCATACGTTAAAGTTTTACAAGGTGGAAGAAATAGTGGGCGGAATACTCCTGTATCCGGGAGTAAAATAGAAATGACAGAAACAATTTTAGGTAAATATATAAAAATAGCAAATTTAAAAAAATATAAAATGTTAACGAAAACGAAATCAATAAAAAAATAAATATTTTAATTAATTAGAAAATATATAAAATTACTACGTTTATAAGAAAAATAACAAAAAAAAATTAAATAAATTCGTAATTCCTTTTTTTAACCTTTGTATTTTCACTAACTATTTTTCTCTAGAAAGTCGTCACCAGAGAGAAATGGGAAGTCTAGAATCTGTTCAATTAATTACAAATGGCGAATTCATTCTGCAGTCACTGCCTGAATATTTTATTTCTTTTTTTTTTGTAATTTTAAAAATTAACAACGAATCATTGTTAAGGCCCTTGTATTTGCTTACTTTACTCGATAAACTTTTTTTAGATGATTTTTTTTTCTTAAATTTTTAAATACATATTATCATATTATATTCAAACAACTTTTTATTAAATTTTAGATAAAGTAATTGCTTTATTTCCATATAAAGCACAAAATGATGATGAATTATCATTTGACAAAGATGATATTATAAGCGTACTTGGACGTGACGAACCAGAATGGTGGCGAGGTGAATTAAATGGTTTAACTGGTTTATTTCCGAGTAATTATGTGGGACCATTTGTGACTTCCGGTAAGAAACGTAAAAGTTGATAGTCATTTTAGATTTTATTTTTATTCTATTTGTACAATAAATATAAATATTATAATTATTTTTAGTTAACAATTATTATTATTATTATTATAAAAAAAAATAAAAAATGTCAATATTAATTGTATGTATAATTATTATTATTATTTTTTTTGTAAATTTTTTTTATTACCATTTTTTAAATCATTCCCATAAAATCGAGCATAAGATTAAATTTATTACTCATTACATTAATGTTAATTAATAATTATTGTTTATTATTATTGTATTGTTTTTCATTTTTATTTTTTATTAAATGAAAATATATTATTGTAAAATATATTTTGAAAATTAAATATTTATTTTATTGTCTAATTTTTATTTAATTTGACACTGTATAGTCTATACTGCCCAACAGACTCACATAACGAACAAAGAAACTTGAGAAAGTCGTGAAAGAAAGGAATTATGTTGAATTGTTTTATTTCGTAAATAACCTAGTTTTTCGATCGATTTACGAAAAGGTTTACGTTAAGTTGTTTTTGAATAAATCAAAATTATTATCAAATTTATTGCATAGACTTGTAATATTGTACATATTTGCTTTTCGAATTTTTATTAAACAAATGACGAGTAATTTTTAATATTAAGTCATCGACTGAATCTTATGGAAAGTTAGGTGGTGAGTTATGCCAAAAAACTTCTTCATTTCATTTAACTAACGTGACCGAAGAATTAGTGCTTCCGGTTTATCGTTCGATTAGTCTAACTATTATCACAAATCCTTTCATGTGACCATAGCACTCCGTAATCAAGTTTTTAATGACTTAAAAATTGGATGTAAACTTTCAAATCAAATAACCTTATATAATTTTACATTAGCATTAATAAAAATGAATTCCTTTTAGCAAAAACAAAAAACATTACTTTAAAACTGAGATTGTCCATCCATAAGTTTTTTTTTGCAATAGTAATATAAAAAAAATGTTATTAACTACCTATTATATTTTTCTCATTACAGGTAATGTGTAACATGCCTAAGAAATAAACTTCTATTTAGTAAAAGTTAAAAGAAAAGCATATTATTGAGTTATTATTAACAATAATTAAATGAAAAAAGTAATTATAAAAAAATGTAATTTATTAAAATAAATATCGACTTTAGCTCGCCTGACGAGTAATAATTACTCTATTTTGGCCATTAAAGTTGAGCATGAGTACAAAAAAGCTAAACAATGATTGGAAAAAATAATAAATTCTAAAAACGAAATATGAAGTTTTCAAAGTCAATTTTAATAATTTAAAAAATTTTCCTTTTAATATGAAATTTTTAACATGATTCGAATGGAAAAGTTTAAGGCGATATTGTAATCGCTTACAAAACAATAAATTAGTTTTATATTCTAAATTATTCTAAATTTCGAAACTTGAAATAAAAATATTTGCGGCCTTAGCAAATATTTTTATACATTTAATGTAAAAATTTATGTATTTTTTTTTACGAAAAATTCATTAAGATTTTATCAATTATCTCTTACGGTTTTCTTACCTAACACCATTTATCTGCAGACAAGACAAATCTATTGTTGAAAATTATTATTAAATTATATAGATACATAAATAACGTATATGTTTTCAACTATTTTATTTTGAAAATAGTATGTGGTGAAATGAAAAAAGCCTCGGTGGAAAACTCTACGAAAAAAATTATTTTAAAGACATTAATTAAAGTATTTAATTTAAAATAAAATGTTAAAAAAGAAAAATTAATCCATTCATAGGCCAAATAGATTAACTGACGTTATAAATTTTTAAAAAATGTTTACAAAATTTCAAGAGTTTGATACATCAATCAACTTAACTTAAAAAATAATTTTAATAAAATATTAATTAAAGAGCTTTAAATTAAAGCTTTAATAATTTTTTTTTTTTTAATTTAGTTAATCGATTTGGTACTTTTACGGCTCACTTCATGCTCAATAAAATTTGTGAATAATAATATATAGTACCTCTTCATATAATTTAACATTTTAATTTTTAAATAATTTTAACTTTCTTATGATATACATGTAAAACTAATTAATAAAATTTAAAAATTGAGTTAATTTTCTTATAAACTTCAATGTGATCCTAATTAAAATTGAGATTTTTAATTAAACCGACTTCTTATCCACGGAAATTTTTTGAGTTCTCTCAGAAAAGTTTAAGGAATTCTAATTACTTCAAAATTTATGCGTCATATGCGCATCTAAAACTGCTAAGAAATAATTGTTATATTATAACCATTTCGTCTTCAACAATTATACAAAAAAATATGTCCTTCATGATTTAGTAACCAAAAAACTTAATATTTTTAATTGTTAGTTTTGACTAGTAAGTGTTACTTATTGAAGCAAACTATGATATGTGAATCATAAAAGATAAGAGAAATATTTTTTAACACACATAAGATATTGATGAGGTTATTATAAAAAAATTTAATTTAGACAATTAACATCTTCCGAGAAAAATACTGTGTTGCAAAAGTAAGAAGAATAACTAAGTATAAGATTAACATCAAAACATTCTAAAATGAAAAAACCCAATATAGCGATAAGAGCCAACAATAATAAATTGATGAATAATATAAATTATTCTAATTTATTTTGAAAATTGATTTAAAACATTTCTTAACTAGTTATTTTGAGTATTATATTGTAAAATTAATTTGCACAGCACATTCTTCCGAAGTAAAATATAATTTTAAGATAACGAAAATGGATAAAAGAAAATTTAGGTAGATTTTAATGTATTTATTGCATTCATTTTCTGAAGCATATAAATTTATTAATTTAATTAGAAAATTATGATTCGAATAAGATTTGAATTCAACGATGAAAAATGTTATGTTAATATGAAATGATAATTTTGTCTATATTTAATATGGCCAGTAGTGCAAGATTTTCAAAACTTGAATCTTACAACTTTAAACCGTTTTGCTATTATACAATAAACAATATTAATTTATCTCTTAGCCTTTTCAAAATGTGAAATTTTAATACCTTCAATTTCGTATTTACATTTCATAAATTTAAAATCACACAAAAAAATTAATTCAAAATAGAATTTTTTTTTTGAAAATTTAACGAAATTAATTTTCCTTAAATTTTTTAAGTTTTCAGACAAAATATTTAATAAATTGATGTATGTTTTTAGTTTAAGAATTATTTTAAATTTTAATTATTTTTGACGGCTTATAATTTAAGTGTACGACCGTGTTGAAGTTGCGACTAACAATAAGAGCTTCAAAAATAAAAATTTACTAAATTCAATAATTTCTGAACGGGACTTGCACAGAAAATGAACTTAGTCATTATCACATTAACGTTAATGGCGATCAAAGAGTGACTCACATTGGGATCCCACACAAACAGTTCCATTAAAAAAGCATTGCTTATATTTTCTCCTATATAAGCCAGCGTCTCAGATGTTATATTGAGGACACGTTCTCATTGGCACACATGCGCCATTCATAATCGAAAGGAAGATTGTCGTATCGTGCAGGTATATGTGGACGCACATTTATTGTTAATCGTAATTTCATAACATAATCGAATCCATATACTTAGATAAATTATAAATAAAATTAATTTCATTGTACATTTTCATTTTAATCAAAAAAAATTTGGAACTGATTTACTTTATTTTCATTTTCAGAAATTGAATTTTTCTATTATAATGATAAATTATTACAAAACTATTTTACACTAATATTAATTACTATATTTTGATACTCTATTGTTAAACAATTGTTTCTACATGCCTATAATATACATAATACTCCTTTATACTAACCTATAGTATAAATTATATCATTTTTCTAATATAATTATATGTTCATTTGCACTACTGGTTAGTCTATAATAAAATGTATATAAAATTCATAATAAAAGTTAATTTTATTTTATAATAGATATTACATTTAATTTTAAGAATATTATTATATATATTTTAAATTACATATTAAATGTATACCTAAATATAATTAATTAAAATCTTTAAATTTCACATATCTGAAAATATTCCTAAACAGTCATATTTTATATAATTATTTTAATAGTAAGCCCGTAGGTTTATTTTACATTAGTTTTTAACGATATTTAAAATATCATTAACATTAAGGGCATTATTTTCCAATATTATAGCCCGGCTTGAATTTAAAAAAAATGGTATTTTGTAATTTTTTTATTTGTTTTATTTAAATTTTAACCTAACTTAAAATTAAAAAGTTAACATTATGTAAAATAATCAATATTTTATGAATTTGTATTATAAATTTTCGGAAACTCGAAACCGAACTAAAGGTTAATGTATTAATTTTATGATTTAAATTTAAAAAAATTTTCTTGAGCATACAAAAAAATACAAATTTTAAGTATTTTGGTTGATAAAATTACGATTTGATGGTGAAAGACAATTTTTCTTTCTGAGTTCAAAAAAGTTTTTCAAAAATAAATTTTATTAATTAATTAAATTGATTGCACCAAGTTAATTTAAATTTTCTTTAATTTATGGTATTTATCATGTTTTTATAAGATATATTATATTTAATACATATAAGTATGTATTATTTTATACCACCAGGTTTTCATAAAGTACCATAAACCAAGTATGCAGGAATATCATATTGTCGATCACAGGCGGCCAGCCATATCATTATCATTGTTTTCCATCATCATTTATTATCGACTTCTTTCTCACCTATATATCCTCTTAGAAAAATATTTATATGCCCTTAATAAATTAAAATAATACTTTGAAACTGTATTTCTTTAATTGTATGTAAAGATAAGAAATCATCTACAAAATTATGTTCTTATATAATTACAAGTGCAATAGCATCAGAATATTCTCGTTTATAATTTTTTTTAAATTTTATTGACAATAGTTATAAAACGCTATACAAATTATCCCGATCTTTAAAAATTTCTATTTTCTAGTCAGGTGAACTAAAATTTATAGTAATGAATTATATAATGTCGTTCATTTCATTATACAAGTTATTTTAAAGAACAATTTATTATCCAATTGAAAACGATTAATTTGGCTTTAAAATATTGAATATTTTATTTTAAAAGCTAAACGAGCTAAAATCACAAATTATTATACATATATCTCAAATACTCTTTCTTAGAATTTATTAAAAAAGTTTACTATTTTTTTTCCCGCGCAAATTATAGTTTTTTTCTTCTCTTAAATGTTTTAAAGACAATCCTATTTAGTGCAATAAATATGAAAAAAGAAATTAAAGTTTAGGATTAGTCTTTGCTTCTTTAGGAATTCGATGGAAAATGCGCAATATTTTATTGTTATTGTATTAAAAAAAAAAATTCAAAAAAAAAATATTATAAAAGTTTAAACTAGGAAAATTTTGCTCGCTTTTCTATACATATAAGTTAGTTAAACATCTTAAATTAAAAAAAAAAATTAAAATAAAATAAATAACTATATTATATTATACATAAACATTTAATTAAAAAAAAAAAGAAGTTATTTGTTATTTAAAGAAAATGATTATAATCGAAATATAAGGTAAAACATAACATTAATAAATTATTATTAATTATTATATTGAATAACATTTAATAATATATATTACATATTTTAATTAAAGAAATTCAAAGACTTTAATGAAAATAAGAAAAAAAAAAAATAAGAAATTTATAAATGTGTAATGACGAAATAAATTTTTTTTTTTTTTTTAATTTTGATGTTTTTTAATTCGATTCGTTATGTTTCATTCATTTTCATATATTTACTATATCATTATAAAAACAGAAAATTAACTATATATAAATTCATAATTGTTGTTCAATGAAATCATTAAAAAAAAAAAATAATAATAATAAAGTCAAAAATTGAATGTGTTAAATCGAATTGAAAATATAAATAAAAATAAATAATAAAAAATAAAATTATTATATATTACATGTATACATATACAAGAAGCAAATATTAAAAAAAATATATAAATAAAGATATATATATATATATATAAATAAATATGTAGAAGAATGTTTATATCAATATTTTTAGATAATAGTATAGGATCCAATATAACATACTTTGATCGGGGCCACTAATAATATATTATTAGCCCGATTTACGTAAAAATGATGTTAACTAACTGCCACATGGTAGCATGTTACTAGCTGTGAAATTATTATCAGAGGGCTCGCATTCAAGATTTCATAGATTCACAAAAAAAATTTTTTTTTTTTTTTACCTGCATTTTATTTTTTGAATAGTTTAGTATATATATATAATATTAAAATATTACATTAAAATTTAGGCGATCGTTTAAATTTAAAAATATAAAAGGCGGGACTTTTCATTCAGTAGTATACAAAATCACACATTTCTATATTAACTTTACGATTTTTTTATTGTATCAAATAATGTACTAATATTTTAAATCGATATTTTCGATACTTTTTCGCAGATTGTTGAATCAAAAAATTTTAATATTGGGTATAAACAAATATCTTTGAAATTATCAAGTGGCTCGCGTATTTTTTAAAGTTTATCAGAGGGTTCGCAAATTTTTTTTAAATTTATCAGGGGGCTCTTGCGAGCCCGTGCGAGCCCCCTTCAGCTCAGCACTGTTTAAGGGTAGAAACGGTAAAAACGATTCATATGAATAATAACAGTCTACGTATTTATACTATATTAAGATGACCAAACGCTTGTTACTTCGAAGTCGGTTCTTCTTTTTGTTTTCTTTGTCATTATTGGGATAAAATAAAATAAGTAAACCTTATATAAGTATGTACCAGAGTTAAAGTGTTATAAGTTACAAGGTGTTTTATATAATTTATAAGCCAAAGCTATTTTTTTAATTGAACTGATCATCATAATTTTTGGAACAATTTGCTCGGATTTGTCACAAAAAAAAAACATCTATGCTGAAAATGTTATTAAAACACAAAATTTTAATTTTTTAAAGCTTTTTTTTTATTTCAAATTTTTAAAAATATTTAATAAAAAAAGAGGAAATTAATTAAATATAGATTTTAGGGAAATGAAAAAAAAAAAACAATTTTTTTTTAAGTACAATTTATTACAATTTGAAATAATTTTTAATTAGTTATTAAATATCTAATGGAAAAATAAATGAATAAATAATAATTCTTATTAATTTCTGCTTTTTTATTGTCCTTAAGTTTTAATTTTTTTTTTTAATAATTGTGTTTGTGATTTTTTTTTTTAAATTTTTTTTTCTAATTCATGAATTAATTTTCTTAAAAATATTTTAATTTTAAATACATTTTTTTTTGTTTTCAATTAAATTAATTTAAAATAATTTAATAATAAAATTTTGTTTTTTTTAATTCATCTAAAATTTATTTAAGGTTTTTTTTTTTTTTTTTTAAATTGAAATTTAGGTGAATTTAATATTATTTTAAAAAGTATATTAATATTAAAAAAATTAAAAGATAAAAAAAAAATAAGAATTCGTTGTATCGTATACTGAAGAAATATATTTTATGTAATATGTAGTAAAAACCAACATTGATTAAAAAAAAAAAAGGTAAATCTAGACTCACTTAAACCTTATTTTATCTTATTCTTAATTTTTTTTTGTTTTTTTTTTTTTTTTTAATTTTGCTTAAGTACAAGTTAAGACACAATTTATTTGCTTGGGCTTGAGTTTTGACTTTCGATAAGAACTCTTTAATATAAATTCAACAAAATCTCATTGTGTTTTTAATTGACACAGATTTGAATAACAGTGTTCTTGGCTTCAGTGAGTAATAGAAACAAAATTAAAAGAAAAATCTTATTCATTTAATATGTGGGTTAATTAACTCCTTTTTCGTTCTTTGAATATTATTATTCATTTTTGTTCAACATTTCTTTAATTCTTGTAATGCCCAAATGATGGTAATCCTACTTCTGCCTATAAAAGACGATGGAAATCGTTATCTACTTTTTCAAATTGACAAAAATTATTAAAATGTCATTAAAAAATCATTAAAAAAAAAAAAATTATCAGAAATTCATTTTTTAATGAATCGTTTATGAAATTAATATCGTCACAGGAAAACAGAAACGTAAAATTTTATTTTCAGATTAAAATTACAAATTGATGGTGAATATATATTTCTCTAGAAATAAACTAAAATGAAGAATTATAAATGACAACATTTTCGTGTGGTACCTACCTAGGTAATATTAGAACAAAATCTTAAATAATTTTTTATAATAATAATATTATAAACATATAATTGGTAGTCTAAAATAAGTGAATAATTTTGAACAATTGAAAGAAATAAATTAATTAAGCTTTTTTTATGATTTTTATTACCACATTTAAAATAAATATGTTTTTTTTTGAATAACTACTTATGTAATATCTACACTATTATTTTGTTTTTTTTTATTTTATATTTTTAGGTTATTGTTTTAAAGTATCTGTCGCTAAAAATATCACAAGTAAAATATTTATAAAACTATATATTTTTTTAAAATTTTTTTTTTGTATAATTATCAAAAAATTTCCTGATTTTTTTTTTATTATTACTTAAAATAATTACAAAATGAAAAATATTATGAAAATTAAAAAAAAAAAAAACAGATTTGGAGCCGATCTAAAATGTTTTTGCATCATAATATTTTGACTTTACAATAAACATTGTTCACTAATTTCACTATCTATAATGTATTATGCCCTAGGATAAAAAAACATCTAATGCCAAGGATAGTAGTTTTATTTAGGTATATTTAGTCGACAAAATAATTCTAATGCCTTGTTTATACCTAATTTACCTATCTGAAAAAATGGTACCGTAAAAACCGATTTTCTATGTTATTATTCTATTTATATTTAAAGCAAATTTACTGAAAATGAAGATATTAATTTTATCTATTTTTCGTAAAAAGAATTTTTTTAAAATATTTTCAAATAATTAAGAAAATTTAATTTATTTTTTTTTGTTATCTGAAAAATTTCATTACTTCACAAAATTATTTTTTTGTTTCTTTTTCATTACGTTTCCTTCCTATCTGAACTTTTTTTTCAGATAACTTTTTTTGTAAAAAAATTTTCAGATGATTAAAAAAAAGAAATCAAATGTAATTTTAATATAAAAAAAAAATTATATTTTTTAAATTAAAAAAATTAAAGTTGAACTTTCTAAATAAAAAAAAGCAGTTGATTTCAGGTAAGATTAGCTGTGAATAGGTTTCCGGAACATTCCTTCAAAAAATACTTTACGGTGGTAGCTATAATAAACAAGGCATAAATTTGATTTTTTTTTTACCATATTTCACTTCACACCGATCCGTATGCCGATGCATGCATTATTCTGGAGAAAACGTCGAAAGATGCTTGTGTTTCTTGTGTTGTGACTGCATGAATTCCGAATGCTACACCCATGTAGCCTTAATGTTTTCTAAGAAGAATTGCGCTTTAAGTGAAATAAAACGATTATTATTTTTAAGTGGTAGGTATAAATAACCACAAGTCTCTTGATTTCACTGAGAAAATTAATACAAAGTGGGCTCCAACATGCTTACTTTAAGTTTAATGTTATTTAACCGTTTTTTTTAGAGCAATATATATAATGTTTCTTTATTGGAAGAAATTAAAATTTAACATTTCGAATCTGGTTTTAACAAAAGTTTTAAATTGCTAATTACTGTTTGTAACCACAAATCGTTTCTTCCAAAATTCTCACAATATCTCACTAGTGGATGAATTTTTTGTTTACAAAAATGGTAAAAAAAAGACTAATACTATGTACCTGTGTAAAAAAAAAGCAGGATTGTTACCTATTTCATTTTAATTTAATTTTATTTTTTTGTTTAAAAAACTACTATTATTTAAATAATTTTTTTTTTTACATTTAAATAATGAGTTAATGTTTTAATTCTTTAGTTCTAATTTAATTTTTTTTTAATACATAATTTTATCTAAACGAAAAACTACTATGCGTAAATGCGAATTAACAGCGTTAAATTGTTAAAAAAAAAGTTGCTCAAGCCTTTTGGATATGAATTAACATGGCACATACATAAAAGTTTCTCAAAAGGTTTAAATTTTTCATGTTGCATTTTCAATATTGAAACTTTTATTTTTTCACCCCCAACTGAGCATAAAATATTTTTAAATTATGTTTTAACATTGTTTTTTTTTTTTCAACTTAGCAAATAATACCGAATTTAGTTTAATAAATATAGTAGTAATATGTTAAAATAGTAAATTATAAGAAAAAATTAAGAATGAATAAAAATTAAGTAGAAGATTGACAAATTCACGACGCCTTCATTACAATATATTTTTAAGTTTAACCCTTGTGCTAAAAAAAAAAAAAAAACCTAAAAATTATACTGATATCATAAAATTATGAAAAATTAAATAAATTTTAACTATAAATTCTTCTGTTTAATATAAATTACACTTAATTGTTATTTTAAAGCTACATATTAGTTTTATTTTAATTATTATTTTTTTTTTTTTTGTATTTACAATTTACAATTCAAAAGATGAACTTATTATACTCTAATAATACTTTTAATTCTCTTTAAAAATAATTTTCTTTTTCAATAAAAAAATATTTTTTTTTTCGTCACTTAAGTTTAGTTATGTAGGTAATTGAATTTAATTCTATAATGTCTTAAGTTGTTGAAATTTTATAATAGAAAGCAGAGTATTTTGTAATATTATAGAAATATTTAGAATCTAATTTTACGATAGAAACCACAAATTTTTCGAAAAAAAAAAAAAAATATCTATAGTCACACTATTTTTATGTTTCTATAATTTTGGTATATATATAAAAATAGTTCTGTTTCTCATAATCACAACCAATAAAATTTTGACTTCATTTTATTTAATTTTGTTAGCAACCTATAATGATCATAGAAATTATTTTTTTAAATGTTATTCGAGGTTCTAGTCTAAAACTTACATTTTCACTATTTATGTATTGAACCATCGTAAAGTCTATTTATAGATTTAATTTTAGTTTTAATCTAAGTTTTTAAAAACAATTGTTGACTTTACTTCTTGAGTTTCAGCGGACAATTGTTTCAATTGTTTTAACGAGGAATATCAATATCAAAACTCTAGTCTAAGACCAGTTGTTCAATAAACATGACTCTTAATTCAAAAAGGAAATATACAATGTACCTACTTATACATTTAATTTTTTTTTTTGTAGATTAAAAAAGTGTTTTGTTAAGTTTCAATTGTGTATCATAAACCAAAATACTGACATGGAATTGATTTTATTTAAAATAAAGTAATTTTTGACTGTCTATATTGCAGTAATGGTACTAATGATACTAAATACGTATTGTACGTATGAAATATTAAATTTGAATTAATTTCATTCTTAAGTGATTGAAATTTTAGACTATTTATTAAGTTATTCGTGGTTCTATATTGCTACAAGTATTATTTAAATCCTTTTCTACTTTCTATTATTAAAACTTAAAGACCTATTTTAAGTTAGATCAATAAAAGTTCTTTATAATTTTTGTTTCTAATTCAAATTTGTTTACTTTAGCTAATAACAAGAAAATTTTTACAATTAATTAAGTTTTGCTAGTCCTATTTTAGAAAAAAAAAAATTAAAAACCCGACACTTTAAAAGTTTGACAGCATTTTTGATTTTTAAGCGATTTTTTTTTTTTTTTTCAATTTAATTGAAAATTTTTTACAAATCTTACAATGGTTTCAGATCATTTTATTAATATTATTATTCCTACAATTTAAAATTTACAGCATCGAATAATTGGTTTTCCAATACAATGATAATATTATTATTTATATTAATAATATTATGTGATTTATATAACAAAAACAAAGTTGTGTATTAAAACTTATTCCATTTTTTTAGGACTTAATGAACCCTGGATATATATTTCTGAGTCAATTAAAAAATTAAAAATTTAAAATTGTTATTCTTTGCAGTAAAATCTATTTTTGAATTATTATTAATCATATTAGTAAATCATATTTCATATAATTTCTTTTACGATTATCCTGACCTCAAATTCTCGAGTCGCTTTCATTATTGCCACCACGACCAGTTCCATTACTATTTCGTTTATTAACAGCAGTATTAAAAATTTGATCATCATCGTATGTATCAAAATCTTCACTTTCATTATCATCTGAATCTGATGTTGTGCTCAATGTTTGCTGAAGTAATGGTGTTTGTTTACTATTCATTCTCTTTATTTGTGCTTTCGGAGTAAATCTTTGCAATAATGGTTCCCGCCCAGATGATTTTAATACACGATCGCTATGACTATTAGTGTCTGCATTCTTCAATGCTTCAATCCAATCATCATCATTAGTAGGTTCGCATAATGATTTAGAATGAAAATAATTTTCTTCCGGTATCGTATCACTGGATTTTCGAGCAGAAAAAAATTTTAAATTTAGGAAATTTTGAAAAAAAAAAAAATAATAATAATGTATTTTTATTAATATTGTGCTTTGAAAAAACTTTAAAATTTTTAATAAATAAAACAAAGTGTTAATTTTTAGATGAAGAATAAATTTTGGTAATTGAATTTTGCAAGACACCTTCTAAAACCACTAATTTAAGCGTAAGCTTCTACAAAATAATATATATGTAAATACAAAAAGAAATTTTATTACCAAAAAGCTGATTAGGTATATATTATTAAAAGAATTTAAACTTTTATAATACCAACCTTTTACATTTATATTTAGAATAATGAAACATTGATTTATGTAAACATAGAAAAAATTTATAGTTTGAAAATTATTTTTAATTCTTTCAGATTTTAAATATTTTAGAATAAATACTTATTTGTTTATTAAAGTTATTCATTTAACTAAGTGTTAGAATTTTATCTTTAATTTTCACTTCAAAGAAATATTCACTAATCAAATCATAGGAAATTAATTTAAAGAATGTTTTTTTGCTGCTTGTAATAAAAATTTAATCAAAAACCATGTCCATAACTCATAAATCTTTGGTCCAATCAAGATACGATTTATACGTTTTAATCCTAATAGTAAATATTTTACAAATATTTCAATTATAAGTGATAAGTTAAGTTGGCCAATATTTGATTAAAAAATAAAATAAAATAAAAAATTTGGAAGTAAATAAATTCATGGAATAGAGAAGAGATCTATAGTAACTTTCGGTATCCATAATTTTATCACAGCTAAAATAAATATATTGAGGTATAAAATATTATATGAGATTTAACTATAATATTTCTTTTGATTGATTTATGATTTTAGCAGTAACTGTTTTAACGTCTTTATTTTGAGAACAAAATAACTATAAAAGTAGGAATTGAAGATTTTTCTGTTATAAAAAAAGATAAAGAAAATGTTTAGAGACAAATTTCTATTAAATTTTAATTTTTGTCCGATTTAAAAACCTCAAGCTTATAATAAAAACTTTGATGTTAAGAAGGACTTCTTTCAAGTTAAATTGTTAACAATATTAAAGTTTTTTAAAAAGTGAAAGTAAATTATTTTTCTTAGTATTAAGTAAACATTTTTAAAATAAATAATATACACTGATTTTTTAGTTTAATTTTTATTTATTTTAATATTCATTTTTTTTTTAATTGATAACAAATTTAGCATGCAATAAGCTAAAGAAAAAAATTGTATTTATATATATCAAAAATTAAATACCATGCATTTCTATTGATAGAATTCAATCGGTTAGTGATTTTATATTTAATATAATAAATGTATCTAAATGTACGTTATCGTTTTTAAGTAATTTGTGCTCATTGTCGAATTATACTTTCGTGTTGGTGTGAATCCTCTTCATAAAATTTTTGTTTACAAATAGAATACTTTTTTATTCTATAATATTCATTTTTATTAATGATTTATGCTACAAGATATCAAGCGAGATGTACATATCAGAGATACAAAAAAAAACATGTTTTATATGACATTCTTTTCACACGACATTCAGTATCGAATAGAGTATGCAGATACAAAAGTTTTTAATCCTCAATATCCGTAATACTGAATTTACAGGTACTGAATTTAATATCCGGGATACTGCATTAAGTATCCGGGGTACTGAATTTAATATCCGGAATACTGAATTGTGTATCTGAGATTATCGTGACACACATCACGATTGTTTACTTTTAAAAAAATTATTTATAAAAATAAACGCATAGTATCACGTATACTGTATGCAGTATTTCGCATGTAGAATATCACATACAGTATTTCACACACAGTATCCTCGTCAGAAAAGGTCCGCAATATTTCAGATTCAGTATTCTCGCCTGAAAGATGTCTAATTAATTTACAATTATTGTACACCAAAAATTTTAGAAGAGAATATTCGTTAATGTAGTTATACAAATAATGTACTTATGACAAATTTTTTTTTCTAATGTTATTTTATTTTTTTTATCTAATTTTTTAAATATTTTATTAATTAAAAAAAAATTTTTTTTTATTTTTTAAACTATACTTTTCATTCATAATATAACAAAAAAATTCCAAACCCGATTATATAATATTGTGTAAATTATATAATAGTAATTTTAAATAGCTTAGAAATTATACATAATAATGTTAGTATTATAAACGATAAAAACAGATAAATTAAAAAAAAAAACAAATTTTGTTATTTACCTATATGTACATAGTAAAATACTTAAAAAAAAAATATTTATTTGTATAATATAAAAATAGGTATGCATATTACGAGAATTAGGTATTATGAATTGAGAATTAATTTCAAAAATCAATAAAAATCTTATTTTCAAATTCTGTTTTATTTAATTTATTTAATTTTTACGAAATTAAATCGTTCTCCATAATAACTAGTCCCTAAGAAAAAAATTATTAAATTTAATATATTGCATGCTTTTTTAATTAAAAAAAAATATATATAAATTTTCTTTTTAATTAATTAATAATTATTATTATATAGTTACACATTAAAGAAAAATTAATTATTAATTGGATTAATTTTTATTTATTCATTATTATTTATCAATATTTTTTAATATTATCGATTTCACGGGGTAGGACTACTCTACTTGGCCGACGTCCTGTTACCATAAGTCTGTGAAAATATATGAAAATTTATTATATAGAAAATATATTTCTATATATATTTTTTAATTTAATATTTGGAATTTTACTTAAAAAATTGATTTTTTTTTTTGTTTTACTGAAAAGCTGTGTGTCTACTATATATATAGGTATATGGATAATATTTTATTAATTGTTGTGAAGTAGCAGAGTTTCCTGGTGTGAAATTGTTGTAACAGCCATATGCGTGAATATAAATAAATTGTTATTGTTTGTTGTTTGTATAAATTTGTCTGTTTGAAAATAGAACTTCCTAGAAATAATTTTAATAAATATCTTAAAAGATATTTTATTTTGGTTAATTTTTTTTTTTTTAATGAATATTTTGATGATGATGAAATTAAATTCCCTTGAATATTGTTTTAAAGATGTGTTCCACCAAATTATTTTATTACCATCTTTTTTCCCCAAATATATCCATGTGACTTATGTATGTTCATAATAAATTGTTGATTTAATAAGAAAAAAATTATTGCAACAACGGCTTAAGAATTGTGTTCTCCACGTTCTCCATAAGTAATAAACGAAAGGACTTACATATATTAAATAATCAAACTTTTCAAGATATGAATAAATTAATTAATATTTCCCGTCCTTAGAGCATTAAATTTGAAATTTAATCGTTAAGCTTTTTTGTTGAAAAAAAGAATTATTTAAGAGTTCAAAACTAAGAGCTATGTAAGAGCACTGCATTCTCTGAAAATAAGTTGTAGAAAGTAGATTGAAATGCGAATGATATTTTATTTGTTGTTTTGATATAATCAGAGTCTTCAATACATACAATAAAAATCAATCACAATTATTTAAATGGACTTTACAGCAAAAAATATCGCACGGATTTATAAGTTAGTAGAGGTTGGTATAATGAAAAAAATTTAGTATATGTATAGTAATAATAATTAATAAATTGTGTGTTAGAAATTGCATATTGAAAATACAAAAAATCAAAAAATTTATTATTTGATAAAAAAAAAATATATTGGGTTAAAAGTCATCGCCTGAAGTTTAATTAAAAAAAATAAATTAAAAAATCTGCATTGAAAACGATATATATGTATGTTGATAGTTTCCTCTTCCCAAAAAAATAAATTTTAAATAATTTATAATTTTTGTGCATATGTGTAGATTGATAATTATAATATCCAAACAATTTTAGTATTTTTTTGATAAAAAATTGATAATTTGCCTCTGATTAAAATTCAGATGGTCATTTTTCACCTGAAGTAATGAACATTAGGATGGAAAATTTAAAAAAAACCGATTACCTCATTCTTAATATTAATATTACAGTTGTTTTTTGTTTAATATCATTGAAATAAAACCATCAAAATATCTCCCTCTTGGCATCATGATTTCATCAAAAGAATAAAATTATTTATTCATGTAAATAAAATTCGTTTATCTTTTTTAATTATTATTATTTTTTTGAGTAACATGGTTCCTTTCTGACGAGACTTAAACGTAATATGAAGAATTCATTGCTAACAAAATAAGCTTTAAATTAGTAAGAAGTTTTATTAATTATTATAAAGATTGTTTCCATAATTTATTTTCAATTCTCGCATGTTCAATTTAATTCAATCAAATATTGGACATCAATTAATCAGAGCTTATTTCGTTAGCAACACTAGGATTGTCATAAATATGAATAAATAAACATAGTTAATTATTTTAGATTATAATATTATTTTATTAAAACGTTTTATGCAATGCATTAACAAGTTATGTTTATTGTTAGTTACAAATAAATGTTGAGCCTTTAGTCACAATCTTTTGGATATTATATTCAAAGTTATGTATTAAAGTTAATCACATTTGTTAATTTGATTTTAGTATACATTATAATTATAATTTTCATTCATCATATCTATAGCACAATGTTACCTCCAAATGTTCGGGGCTAAAAAAATTTTACACGCTTTCTTTCCTATTCATTTTCCTGATATTATAATTTTTACATTACGTTTTGCCAAAACAATGACATTGACGACACCAACGATTTCAACATAAGCGAATTATAATGTAATCCATTTTCCACATAAAATTTACAAAAAAACATTTAAACTATTGCTATTATGGAAAACTAGAACATTAATGAAGATAAGTATAAATAATTATAAATTCATATTTATTAAGCGCAAAATTAAAAAAAAAAATCGAATTTTATTAATAATTTAATTCTTTTGTTTTTTAATCTTAATATTGTCCGCTTTGAAGGACAGTTGAATTTTCAATTCAAAATATTACGGATTACAATTAAAACTAAATTTAGAACTTGGAAAATGCTTACAAACCAATTGGAGGTAACTTCTCTTAAGAAAAATTTGTTAATAACTTTATGAATACACACAATGTTTTAATTCAACACGATATTTCTCTTTTTTTTTATTTATTAATTTTTAGTATAGATTGTATAAGTGTTGTTTATAAGTGTTGAATGTGTGGTTTTTTTTTTTAAGATATATATGAATGTTTTATTCGTGTTATCCAATATTTTATCTCTTTACAAACTAATCTTATTCGTAGAAATATATACAGCATTATTAAAATATACAATAAACCTACTGCAACACTTCAGAATTATTTAAAACAACATAAAAGGAGATAAATAATGTTTGTTTTAAGGTTGGAATAAATTTTATTATTTAAAAAAATTTTAAGGAACATATTATTATGATTAAATTATATGATGACTTTAACCTTAATTTTAAATTAATTATTTTGGTTTTTAAACAATACTTTATTTATTTTTGCCATGCTTTTCATTTAATAAACAATTTGAAATGTATTTTGATAATAAAAAAAATTAATAGAAAAAAAAATTGTTATATCTAAAATTTCAAAGAAATTTAATTATTATGGTTCTCAAAAAAAAAAAAAAGGATTTCTCTTATAAAAGACCGAGACCTTTTTATTCAACCTTTTTATTTGAATTAAAAATAATACTGAAGTGTTAAATATTATAAAATTATAGACATTAAGAAATAATTTACATATTTTTTTGATATTTACACAAAATTAAATTGTTTTATAAAAACAAAAATTGTTTAGCTCTAGAAATTATGCTGTTATACTGCTGTTATTTTATATAAAAAAAAATTATATGTACGTACATATATTATTCATGCTTTAAATTTACTGTAATATACATACAATGTACAGAAATATCTACTTTTATGTTATATATATTTAATTAATTTTTGAATTTGCAAATAATTGTATTTCAAATATAACTTTGAATTCAGGCATATAAACAAAATATTTATTTTACACAAAACAAAAGTTTATGTTCTAAGTCTGTTGTTTTTTTTTTTTTTTTTTATTTTTAATGTAGAATAACTTTTAACTAATATAATTGAGATTTTTTATGTAGTTGTATACATTTATGTAGATTAAGAACTATTAATTATTAATTTTTTTATTTGCTTATCATTGGTTTGAAAATTTTTTGAACAAAAAAGTTAAAAAGTTAAAATTTTGCAGATTTTTTTACCAAACAAATTTTATTTACCAAATTATAATAATTACCAAAATTTATTAATTCGTGGTTAAAATATTACATTTACTGAGACTTTTTATTTCTGCCAATAAATATGTATTTGTCTTGAAAAATATTTTTTTAATTGTCAGAATTCAGTTATATCGTAATTACGATTATTTACTTTTTGGAAAAAAAAAAAACATTTAGCTTCAAAGAAGTTACTTTCAACAACATGCCTTTTAACTAACCGCAAAGCAATCATGCTTCAAAATAAGAAATAAAAAAAAAATCTAACATGTTCTTTAAATATTAAAAATTAGAGAAAAAAAAATTATTAGATAAATAAAATTAGCATAAAAGTTATAAATTTATTAAATAACTTACCCAGTAAGCTCAAGCATAGATCCACGTCGAGTATTACGACGATGACTTGCTGTAACTTGAAAAGGCCCTGAATGTCCACTATCAGTAAAACCAAAAGCAGTTATTGATTGAGAACGTTTATCTGATCTACGGAGCTCTGGATTTTGAATTTGAGTTATTGGCGTACTAGGTGTTGTAGTTGTCGGTTCCGATACTATTCCTCCATCACTTGTTAATCCTGATCCAGAACCAGAGCTCTCACGCCGGAACATACCTATTACAGACTTGGCCTGTTTAGGTTTTGTAAGTCCCCCTATTTTGTTTTGTGTTTTCGTTTCATTTTTTTTTTATATTTTTATTTGTGTTAATTTATCATCACATTCATTTTTAATATAAAATAGTGGTTTTTGAATGAATTTTTTTATTTTATTTTATATATAGCAGGCGTGTGAAACATTATTATTATTTGCAGATACAAATGCCATCATACAAAATTACATAGATTCAAAAGAAAAAAGATAAAAAATACAGTGAATAAAAAGAAAAAAAAAAGTCAATAAATTAAAAAAAATAAAGGATAAAAAGAGTATTTACAAAATGTGCAGATTCACTGGAAAATTAAATATCTACATACTTATAATAGTAGATTAATAAACGACAGAATATAGGATTAATAACAAAATTTAGATTTGGATTCCTACAAGTGTATAATACAGTTTACATTTTGATATATTATCGCTATTGCTACAAAATGAAATACATAACACATAGTAGAGAATTAGGTACATATAAAAATTTCGTCATAATTAAAATTTATTTTCCGATTTAACTTCTACACAAATTTTCCATTCAGTTTATGCATGTAGTCGTAAGAACCTATAGTCGTCGTGTGTTCTACGACGATTCACATTAAGGCAAAATATGGAGATAACTTTTATTTTTCTGTCTATTCTTAAACTTTGTTTTTTTTTTGTCTACACTTACTGAAGTATTGTTGTGGGATTTTGGTGAAGTTTGTAAGTTCTTGAAGTATTATGTTTCTTATATTAGAATTAGATATAATAATGACATTTGAAAGTAATTTTTGTACTGAAGAACTAATGAATTTTTAATTCACTTCAATGTTTATTTTTGTTGCATTCACTTACTTGAAATAATTGTAAGGTTATTATATAATAAGTAATAAAAAAAAATCATCATTCTCCAAAAAAAAACTATGTAGTGCTTTCTGGTCTTCGTTAACTATCAATTATTATGATAAAAAGAAATAAATAAACCATTCTGATTTTATCTAATTTTAAATACTAAATTCTAAAATAGTCAAGGGTACAAGGGTAGAAAGTTTAATTTGTACTTTACTAGTTACATAATAGTTTGATATTCAATTCAAATAAAAAAATGTGTGAGCAGTGAGTCTCATTCACATAAGCTCACGGGGAAGTTTAACTTCTTTAGTTATTTATAACAATTACATATTTACTTAGTACTACATATTTTTCTCCAGAATAGCAATGAGATGTAATAAGTAATTTCTTTATTTTTAATCATTGATTATTTTGAACTCATAAATGATCGGCTTACGATAAACTCAAATGAGATATAAATATTTTTGTTTCAATTGCCAGAGGCTAGGCCTTTTTGTAAATAAAGTATAAATTACGAAATAGACATTCAACAAAATAATTAAAAAAAATAATCAAAGGTCGTCCTCACTTCCTTTATCAAGCTTTAGGAACTGTCATTTTCTTCGTGAGATTGTTTTTTGAAGCTTTTCATAAAATAATTAATTTTTAAATTAATTTTTTCAAAACTTGATAAATATGTATAAAATTTCCTTTTTTTCTTTCCACTTTTTTTTTTTCATATTTTTTAAACTGGGTAATCTTTTTTGCAGCACTTTTTTTTCCACGACCATTACATCGCAATTATTTTGGTGTGTAGTATCGCTATTATCTACATGCTACACCACCTTATATTTTCCCGTTTTCTATTTGTCGCTTGTTCCTGTTGAAATATTTCTCCTTTTCGTTATGCACACAATTTTTAACAGTATACCTTGCTCGCTAAAGAAGTTAAACTTCAAAAAGAAAAAATCGATAATCTTATAATAGAACTTTAAAAATTTGCACAATTTGTAAAACATCATTATATATACTTCAAAAATAATGTTTAACTATATACTTCAAAAATAATGTTGAAGATAAAATTAAAAAAAAAAAAACACAAATTATAGCATAATTTTATATGTTTCTATCTACATTAAATAATTCAAAATGGGAGTTTGCTCTAATTACATTATGTGAAAATATATTTTTAGTGGAAAATTTTATAAATGGAATTATTTATGGTGCGGTGTCATAACGTCAATTTACTTAAGGTTTCAAAAATTGAGTCATAAAGTCAATTGACTTCGGAAGAGGCGCATAAAGTCAACAATTTTAAAATTATAAAAATCACAAATTGATCCTTTGAGCAAATCGCAAGTTTATCCCTGAGGAGATATAGGGTTAATATACTTTATGCACCTTTTCCGAATAGTCATAACATCAATTGACTTGATTACTCAATTTTTAAGACATAAAGACGTTATGACACCCCACTGCTATTTCTACTTCTTACGTTTTTTTAGGTTTAATAAAAATTATTTAAAATCTAAATATAGAGAGAAAAAGTTGTGTCCACATTTTTGAACATAAAAAATTCTACATGCACATCCAACTAAAACTGTTTTTTTTTTTTTAAAGTGTGTTTAGTATTTATCAGTAGTCGACAAACACAAAACAAAACCCAAAACCCCAATTATTTAATAAATATTTTAATAAGAATGATTTGAAAATTGTACTTTTTTGTTAATGTTTATATCAAATATTCAAATATAAATTAAATTATCAATTAGTTTTGCAGACTTTTATTTATATGAATCTATCAATTATTTGAAAGCATTTTATTAACTTAAAAGAATACTTATACTTTAGAATTTAAATACTTAAGACTATAGTTAGTCAAAAATAATTAATCAAAATTAATTTTCTATATATTTTTAATATAAACCTTGAACATAAGTTTTGGATAAAAATTAACCAATATAATATTATTTCTCAAGTAATTTATTTAATATATAAAGTTAGACTCATTTTGTTATTGAATTACATAACTTAAATTTGATAATTTAAGTTCGTAAAGTGTACGATTCTTGAACAAGTATAGACTTCAAATAAATAACAAAAAAAACTGAACATTTAAGGTTTTAGATCTAAATTTTCAATATGAATGTATGTATGTAGCAGGCACGAAGCGTGAGTTTTTCAATATCGGAAGCACACTAATAGAATTTAATATTTATTAGACTTAGAAATAACACCATATTAAATAAGGCAAGATATTGAAATGCTCTGTAATACATAGGTTCATTTTAATTATTTTGAAGTTAATTTAATGTTACATTTAATGTTAATTATTGATCCGAATGTTTTTTACTTTTGAAAAAAAAATAATTTGAATTATTTGAATATTTAAAAATTTTATCCAAGGATTCGTCCCTGGTATGTAGTATAACAGATTTTAATTCAATTATTTATTTACAATTTTTTCATTTATTTATCGAATAAAATTAAATTTTTGAATCTAGAAAAAGTACAATTTTCAAATATGTATTTAATTTACTAAAGAATTTGTAAGTATATTTTGTTAAAGTATTTGTTTTTTTATTAAAATTTAAAAATAAAAAAAATTAAAAAAAAACAAAATTTTATACCTAAGAAAGTAGCACTTGGTGAATTATAAGCCAAATATTCTTTATTAGACGCCCATGCTGGAAATTCATTTTGTTTAATAGCAATACCGTCTTCATCATTTTCTTCATCATTTCGCTTCCATGGTAATTGAGATTCTGTTGCAGTTGGAGTTGCAACTCGTCTTTCACCATCAGAATCACGATTTGACATATTTTTGTCTTCTTCTATGATCATACCATTTTCGCCAACTATAAATTTTTTTTCAAAAAAAAAATAAAACAAAATAAAATATGTAAGTAAATAAAAATTTTATGTCAAGTCACTTAAATAATTGACTTCAATTAACAAAATCTAATTTTTTTTTTTATTCAATTAAAAATAAATAAGCATAATTTTGAAATTAAGATACTTTTACAATAAAAGTTAATTATAACTTTCTTGACAACAAAAAAGAAAATACAAAAGAGGCAGAGGAAGGTATAGAATTTTTCAAAATATTTTAAAAATTATTTTAGAAATTTCATTGAAAAATAAATTTTGAATTGAGATTGATATTATTTTTATATTGTTTGTCTACCTTCGATAACGAAAATGTGTTGTAAAATATTTCGATCTTCCTCCCCTGTCAAATATAAAAATTTATTTTATAATAATTAATTTTTCCTTAATCTATATAAATATTTGTTAAAAAATGACAAATTTTGCAACAACATTTTCAGATCGTTTGAATTCGTTTAATAAATAAATATTCACTACAAATAGAAAAGGTGAATTTAAATTTTTTTTTAAATAAATAAAAATTAAACTTTAAGGCCTTCCATGCTTATCCCGTATTTCGCATACAGTAATTCTCGTCTGAAAGAGGTCTTAGTGTACAATTATTGTTTGTTTTTGTAATGTTATTGATATTATGTAACTGATAATAAGTCAATTGAAAAAAATGTAAAAGTATCTTTTTTGTCTCAACTTTCAAAAACCTAATTATATTTTAAGTAGACAATATTAAATTGTTTGAAAGCAAAATCTCATGCTTACTGCATTATGAATGAATTATTTTGCAAGAATTTTTATTTTTTTTTTTCAATCTGAAAACATAACAGCAAGCAAAATTAAAAAAAAAAATCTAATATTTAGCTTATATGTAAATGACATTATGTAACATTTTTGTTTATTTTGTATATATGGATTTGTGATTAAATCTGCTTAAAAAAGTCTAACGAAGAAACAACGAAAACATTGAAAAATCGAATCTTTTAAATCACTTTAATTCGTATTATTTATTTATTTTTTTTAATTTTAAGTAATTAAAAATTAAGAAATCTGAGAAATTTTTATAGGGAGACAGACAATAAATCGCAATTCGGAATAGAAGTAAATTTGCGACCAAACCCAGAAGAATCAGAGGAAAGTTATTTACTGATATTTTTATTTGAAATAGACTTAAGCTTTAGCTATTTTATTTAATTGCTATTTTTTTTTTTATTTTTTAATTAAAAAATAAATGTAAGCTTTTATAATCCTATGTCTACGGTATAGATTAAGGGTACTAATGTCCTTAAATAAATATTTCTAAGATACGTAATTATGGGGTCATTAAAATTAATTTAGTAAATATTATAATAATCATTGATAGAAATTAAAATTATAATATCTTCACAGGAACTAGTCCTTTAGTTGAAAGTAAATTGTAGATTTCAATATTTGTTGTTTGTTGATAACCTGTTTATCATCATTTAAAAACTTAACAAATTCTTTATTTATATTATCGCCTGCTCAGAAATGAAACAACGTATAATGAAAAGTATAGTTTCGAGTAATTTGAATTTAAAGATTTGAAAATTAAAAAAAACGTATGAAAAAATATCAAGTAGCGTACAATTTTCATCTAAAAAACACATTTTAATCAACATTAAGAATATTGCAAAGCAGTTGTACTTATAAAATCGAGTACGAGGAATCGAATGGTGCTATTGTCAAATAATGACGTATAAATGTCATACGTTGTTTCATTTCTTAGCCGACGTTATATTCTTGATATTTATGAACTTTTAATTTTCATAGGATTTTTTTTTTGGCCCTCCAGAACTAAAATTGGTTATACATTTTTGATTAATGAAGATTTAAATTATGACAAGAATTATTAATTTTTATTTCAAAAGTTTTATATTATCTCTGCGAAAAATTAAGTTTCAGTTTGTTTAAAATTTTAAATCTTTATTAAAAATTTCAGGAATGATCAATGCGAGAAACCGCGACTAAATTTGTAATCTAAAAGCAGTACCAACAGACTAAAGTTTTTTCAGCACACACTTTTTAAGAATCATTTCAAAAATTGTAAAGCTTTGAAGCTTTTCCTCGTAGCATAATGTAAACAACAGAAGCAACAATATTTTACGACACTAAAAAAAATTATGAGTTTAATTTACTGATTTATTTTCTGAACTACATTAAAATTAATAATTTATTTGTAAGCTGATTCTATATTCAATAAAAAATAAAACAAAAATTATATGTATTTATAAATTTTGTCAATAATGTTTTCCAACTAAAAGCTGACAGAAGCCGTAAACAATTTGATTGCATACTTAACTCAAAAATTTAGGAATATTGTCTAGAAAATATTTTTAAGCAAAAATTCAAAAAAAAAAAAAATTAAGTTAAACAAATTTCATAACTCAATATTTTTACTGACTCAAAATAAGCATGCAAGTGAACTAAAAATGAAATTCTAAGATGTTTGACGAGAAAATTTCTGCATTTTTGAAATAGCTTATACGAATGATATTTTTAGATTATGGAATAAAAAAATTTTATGAAAAAACCATCTCAAGGTGTATCCAATATTTTTTTATGTCAAATGACGGATTCACACAATGTTCAAATGTTTAAGCCATACAAAATAGAGAACGTAGGAAACATATTTCTGTAATTTTTATTTCATTTTCTAAATGTTAATGTTAACTTAAATAAGAAATCCATTATATTTTCATTAAATTAAATCATTGAAAAAAAAAATATATATATATATAAATATATATTTATAGTTAAAGGTAAAAGCAGATGGCAAACACCTGTAATTTTTTATGTTGCGGAAAATATTTCATTTTACATCAAGAATACAGAGAACTCTATATATTATCACTCCAGGCGATAGTGATAAAATAATAAATTTTTCACGTGAATGTACATATGATTTTGTTTATTGTTATACTTTTTTTCTGAAGAAAAGTGCTACAAAATATAAAAATATCTAAGTAATTATATTTTCTAAAAACATTCACAAATATAATTTTGATAAATTATTTTTTTTTTCCATTGACAAAAAAAAAAGAAGGAATTTTTCTCCTATCAAAAAAACCTACCAAAACTATTATAAGATCGATCTCTACGCCATGGTAATATTAATTCAGCGGCAGTTGGACCAATTATTTCTGGTGGTGACAATGATTTTTCTGGGCTATCAGATTTAGGCGCATAATGTTTAACTATTCTCGCTTTGGATACGTCAAATCCCGGTAAACTTGCAATATGTGCAATCAAAGAATTATTATTAGCGCGATCCGCGTCAGCTGAATATATAATAAAGATTGAAATTCTTAAGAAATTTGATTTTTGTTTATCAATATTAAAAGAATTTAATATTTCTTCGACTAATATAAGAACAACATAGATTTTTATTCACAACTATATAATTATTTTGTAAATTTTTAAATAGAAACAGTTTTTTTTTCGCCTAAATATTATAATAATAAAATAGATTAAATATGTTTGTGACAAGGGTTTACTAAAAAAGGAAAAAAAATATGTATATAAATAATTCTACCCTTTAATTAAATTAATTAAAGTATTTTTTTTTTTACAAAAAATATTAAATAATAACGAATAAATAATGATAATTAGAAATATAAGAATTCGTTGTGGAATACAGAATTTAATTTTTTCTGACTGGGTTTTCATGAAAACTTTTGGTTAAACTCAGAACTTTGTATTCATTTGAAAAGCAAATTGATTTTAAATTTTTTTTATTATCTAAGATCTAAGCAAGGTATTTAGTATTGTAAAGATTTAGATTAATTTTAATTCGAGAACAATTTATTAAAAATTTGATTTACAACAAAAAAGTACATTTTAGGTAAATTTCCGATAATTGATTAAAAATAAAAGCTACCGTTTATCTTACCTTTAAAATTATTTAAAAAGAAAGGAATTGAAAATAAAGATACGAGAATTAGAACACGTCTTTACATTTAATGAGAGTATTCAAAGTATTTTATAAAAATCATAGGTACGATGTAAGTGAATTTTTCGTTCGTGAATTTCGAATAATTTTTCATATTTAGATAAATAAAAATTCGATTAAATTCTGGGAGACTTTACATTTGCTTTATTATTATTTTATGACATGTTTACTTAACCCAAAATTGTTCAAATATATATCACCTTCAAATAAATCCTACTATTAACTTAATCTAATAATTAGAAAAAAAAATAAAAATTATTAACGAGGATATAGTTTGTATAATTGGGTTTACAAAAGTGCGAAAAAAAATAAATAATTCTAGATTCTAATTGATATTTTCCGATATCACACTATTTAGAAATATGAATTTAAAAAAAAATTTAAATACAAGTGAAAAACGTTAAATTTTTGTTTGTAGCATAAAAAAAAAGAATAAAGCCAATGCTGTACTAAATGTCGAATTATGATATACTTTAAATAGCGAATAACTAAATAGAAACAATCTAGCCATAAAAATTTATTATTTACGTGACACTGATTTTTTTAAATAATAGAGTGGGCGAAACTTTTGAGCCATAGGTGTTAAATACATCAATCGTTTAATTTCGAGTTTCCTGTTTTGAAATTATTTTAAAAGTTTAGCTATAGAAAAACTTTTAGCAAGCATAATTTTTACATAAAATAAATCTTTCATCTCAACTCAATTATAGTACATCAAACGACACCATCCATTATCCAAATTTATTGTCGACCAGAACTGAGCGACATAACATTCCCAAACACACTGTTCCATTTCATTGAAGTATTATAATTTTAATTTTCCGTACCTGACACCTCTAGTTAAGTGTATGAAAGAAATCGATATATTCTATATACAGAGATTTAAAACATTATTATAATTTTAGTGTCATATATGCTGCTTAAGTCAACTCAAAACTGTCAACCTAAAGTTGTAGTTAAACCTCGTTTCATTCATTCACAGAAAACTCTTTAAGTACTTGCTATTATAAAAATTAAAATACATATAAACATAAACATTCAGTCTTGTTTTCAAACTTAACTATCAGGCACTTCAAATTTGTTTACAAATATATAGATATAAGATTATTATACTACTTTATACGTGCAGTTTTCGTACACTTCTCAACTTTATTGCTTATTACCAACATGCAGAATTTTCATTTCTTTCTGACATATCATTCAAAGTTTTTCTTTAATCTTTTAATGAGAAAGATGATGGATAGTTTTCGTTAGTTTTCGTTATTGAAAAGTGGTTTTGCTTTTAAGAATCCATAAATCACAAAATTACTATCGTCATTTATCAACTGAAATTTCAATAATGTGAACAATTTATTTGCACTTTTGAAATCCCTAATTATCTACGGTTCTTCAAAGGTTGTGTGAATTTTCACGTCAATATCTAAAACAGTTTTAATGCAACAGTTTTTTATTGCATGATTTTGTAAAAGAAAATTTTGTTTGTTAAACATTACATTTTTTTATACACTTGAATTAAAATACTTATTATTTTATACGTTATCATTATTGTTTTTTTCTATGTTAGGAGTTAGGATCATAATAATATCATAAACTACCTCTGCTTATTTTTGCATTATGAACGAGCATATTGCATTACAATACGAATTTATTGCTTTAAATTTAAATCCATTGAATTTAATTTTTAGCTTTAAATTAAAGCTAACTGAAGAAACAAATAATTTACTATCAAAACGTACCAGTGGAATTTCGGATCGTAATTTATTAAATACGGGTCGTTTAACAATTTCTCTTCTTGTTTTGTGTATTAAATGTAAATTAGTTTTAGTTTTGTAGAATGAAATTATTAGTACAAAAGTTCTATTAGATGACAATATATTTTAAGGGGAAAAAAGGACACACATAAAAATAATGATTAGATTCAACAACAATTTTTATAAAATTGATGATGATACATTTATTTTAAAGTAGTATTATACAAAAACTACAAAAATTTAATAGTTAATAATTAAAAATGCTTACGAGATGATTTTGCTGTAAATGTGAGGCCATCATCCCAGTCATCATTTCCTTGACCATTTCCAGGTGATTGTGAAGGATTAGCTTCTGTTGATTCATTCAAAACATCATCAATGTAATCTAATTTTTATTGAATTTAAAAAAAAAATGATTTGATCGATAAATGAAAGACGCGGGAGTGTTATATGATAATTTAAAAATTAAAAAAAATAATACTTCACAAATATTAGTAGAAAGAACAGCTTTTTCGGATATTATTTTTTAAGCCAAATAAATTTTTTGAAAAGAGCGGAAACCATATTTCGTTTGCAAGTTATTTTTCCGCTAAAACTTCGTTTCAGAATATATGTTCTCATAACATTAATTGTGAATTGGATTCGATTCTCAAAAATTTTAATTTGATTAACGTTTTATGTATATTTTTTTAATTGAATTAAAAATGAATTTTTTTAAAAAAATTAAAACAAATTATCTTTTTAAATGTTTAAATATGTGTATTTTTTTTTTGATAGATTTACATGATATTTTATATTAATTTAAGGTAGTATGAAATGCCCTGAATATAATTTGTTTTATTATATTAGTTGGAGGAGTTTATAAATATTATCAGAAAAAGCAAATCTCCACAATTTGTGCTCACGTCAAAAAAAATAAAATTAATAAAAACATTTAAATTAATTTCATTAAATACTGTAATGTAAAGTGAAAAATGAATTTATGTACATGAATATATATAATGAGTTAACTAACTAAATTTTTTTTTGCAATAATAATAGTAGTGTATGAACTTTAAAAGTATACTATAAGTTTTATACAAAACACAAGTAACCAAAACCGAATCAATAATTTTTAGTTTTAATTAATGTTAGAATATTATTTATTTCTTTAGTTCATCTCGTATGAGCCTTTTTCCTTTAAACATTTCTATATTTTTTAAATTTAATCTTTTATATTTATAGCATACTTTTAAAATATTCATAGCTCATTTGTTAATTTCAACAGGCAATGCTTGTGCAACTTGAAAACACTCTAACAACTAATGTTCAGATTTCACATTAAAATTTAAGAAGAAAAATTTTCTTATACAATTTTCATATTTTTTTTTTTTCAAATAAAATATGTTACCAATTAATGCACGTTTAAGTTTAAGAATATACACTCAGTATTAAGGTACTTACAACATATTTATATATGTCTGTATATGTGTAGGTGCTGAAAGCTGTAAGATTCGAAAGCATGCAAACATAGTTTGCCGAAAAAATAGGACTACACATTTATAAATCAAATAACGTTAAGCCATTAGTATATTTGTTAAATAAAAGCTAAAAGTAATGTATCTGAACTAAAAAAATTCCAATAGTTTGTAATAGAGATGATGTATGGTTGATTTTAATTTTTTAAAACTACTTTATTTCAATCCATATTTTGTGTTCTAATTCATTTTAAAAGATATGTATGTACTGAAAATAAATATTCAATTTTTGCGTTTATTGAGTAAAAGAAAAAAATCATAGAAAAATCTTTTCAGATTAGTTAAACAAAAAATACTAAGGGGAAAAAAACTGAGACCCAAATAAATTAGTGATAAAATATTCAGATGGAAAAATATTTAAGGATTGAAAATAATTATGCCGATTTCAAGCACAAATTGTACCGATCAAATTATCTTCGAATAGAATAAAAGCACAACACATGTTGTGTAAATTATTTGAACTTGTACGTGCCACTTAACACCCGAAATCCTATAATAAAAAAAACTTAATAAAAGTTTAAACTCTTGGATGACATGGAATCGATTTAAAATGATTGCTTCAGGACTTATTTTCATAGTGCGGAAACCAAAAAAAAAAAAAAAAAGTAATAATTACTTCTATTTTTCAACCCTTTACAAATAAACCATACATCATTTTATGTAGGTATTCTACTCAAGAAACTAAATTTCTAATTTTTCTAATGTAGAAGTAATTTTATCGAAAATCAATCAAATGACAATTCTCAAAATTTATATAAAATGGCTTCATGGCTATCAGTCTCAATGTTAATATGAAATTTTATATTAAAAATATTAAAATTCATTTTTTATTATATAATAGAAAGCAAAACAAAATTAATTAATACATTTTCAATCAAAAAAGTGACAAAACATTGAGCTGGAAAAATATTAAGAAAACACAGGGATTGAAAATAATTATGTCCATTTCAAGCATAGACTGTCATGATGAAATTACCTATTTCTAATCTACGATATTTGTTAAGTGAATTGTGAGAATGTTTTCTGATTATTAATTTTCGATAATGAGGATGAAACATTTTCGTACCATTCGATAATTGTTTAGTTGTTCCATTTTGTTGAAAATCATGAAATGATACATGGTTTTGTTTGACATTCTCTTGCTATAAGGATTAATAATATTTTCTTTATTTTTGAGAAGGAAAAAAAAACACAAAAAAATGTTTTCCAATTAAATATTAACGTTACTTTATTTCCACGTTTGCTTCTTTTATGATGTTTCCTATCGTTAACCATTCTTCTTATATTCATATGCAGTTTATAATTGACCTGAAAAAAGTTAAATTTGTATTATTATGTTGAGATTATTTATGTCGCCAATGTCATAATCTATGTCCCCCCAGTATCATTCATAATTTAAAACCAGTTTTTTGTAGTTATCTTTTGGAGAAAAAAACAGAAATATCTCAAAATAAATTTCGTTATAATTAGATTACAATAACTTTATTTCTACAGACAACTACAGACATGGACAACATCTAATAGTTTTTCTTAGAGAAATATAAAATTAAAATAAACATAATCGATTGTCACGGTGGTATAGCAATTATCCTATGACATGTTCGGTCGTGGGTATACGATTGTGGTAATTTTTCAATTTGTCCACTTGAATTAAGTTTTTGAGTTGTTTTTTTAACATTGTGATAAATATTCTGTTAATTAGAATAATGTAAGCAGAGATAATAATGCATTTTTTGTAACTATTTTTTATTAGTTATCACTTTGAACGGCTTCATTAGTATTTTTGGAAATTCCAATAAAAATAGAAAAAAATATTTTCGTTTTTATAATATGTACTACCAAATGCATATGATTTGTCTAACTAGCGGTTACAAGTATTTAGTTTCCCTTCAATAAGAACTAGAATGAGCAAATGTAAATTAATAATGATTTTCTTTATATTTATATATCTAATTGGATGGGTTTTGATTTAATTTTAAGGTTATACACATTGTCATAGAAGTTAAAATTAAACTATATACATATATGAGGAATACATTGTTTGAGATTAAAAACCATAATATACTTTGAAACATACTTATTGTATATTAATTATTGAAGAGCTTCTATCACATCACAAGGGTGAATACATTGAACATTTATAGTGTCTGGAGGTTATTTGCACTCCTATAAGTTTTACATATATTTTAAATGCAAAACTACTTAATTACTAAAATTATTTATACAATAAAAAAAATTGCTTTGCTTCTAAATAACACAAAAACTATTAACTTACCTGAGTCGAAAGATCCCTATCATCTACAGCGTGTCTGCTATAACTAAGCCGGCGGTGCTGTAAAATAAATTGTGATTTTAACATATTTTCAATATGAAATTATGTAAAAAAAAAAAAAGTTCTGTGAAAAACAAACAAAACAAATGACAACAATTAGAACAGAACTAACAAGATGCTTTTGCACAAACATTATTTTCAAAAAAAAAATCCACATCAATTCATTTGATTTTGTTAATAAATGAGAATAAAATAAAGTTGTAGAAATCAAGATCTTCCACTTTGTTATTTAATAATATTCTAATTGGAAAATTTAAAAGAAACAATTAAGTTTTTATTTTTTTTTGATAAGCGATTGTTTTGTGATAAGCGATTGTTCTTAATATCAACCAAATTATTTGAGTTAAAATATTTCTATAATAAAAGTTTTATCAGACAAGTGGAAGAACTTTTACATGAAAATCTGCGCGGCAATTTGATTAATATAAAAATTTACATTAATAACACAAAATAAATTAAAAAAAAATTAATTAATTTTCATACATGAAGATTAACTTGGGAAGTCTGAAAAAAATTTATTAAATTTTAAAGTAAAAATGGAATTCCTTAAATTTGTAAAAAAAAAAACAATTAGCATAACTAGTGATATGTAACGTCAGTATAAAAAAAATAAAATAACTATGTTGTCAATTACTATTGACCCAATTTGTATTGACATTAAGGATGGATATTTGTTTTTGATTTTATTTGTTTTCATGCATATCATGAATAAAAATACTGTATTGGCAAAATTTGCATAGCTTGTACTGCTAAGTAGACATCAAGTTTATAGACTAAATACAATAATTTTGAGAAAATTACATTAAAAAATATTTTGATGTTATATTTTTTATAAGAAAATCTCGACTTTTGATATAGCAAATTTTGTTAAAGTACCATAAATAAATGTTATTTACTTAGGACGAAAAAAAAACAGAACATAGTATTAGTTTCGAAGATTATAATCAGTTAATTCATTAAATAGGAATTCTGATAAAAATGAAACAATACATTTAGATTGGATGACATCACGTACCACTAATTATCATAAGAAAACCAAAAAGATTTTAAACTAAAATTGAAGTTAATATTTTTGTAATTAATTATCTGAAAATATTATACAAAATTACTAAAATAAATAATTAAAATTAGTATAAAAATTTTAAATAAGGATTATATTAATTCATCAAATTTTTAATTCCCATTCTTTTTTTATGTCCCATTATCCATTTTTTTTTTTTATTAAAAATTTAGCTTAACTATTTTATAGAGAACGGGAAAGTAATTGGATTATTATATAATTATAACTAGTTACTATAAAAAAAATTGTTGATAATTAATAATATGTAATCATTGTTTGATTTTTATTATTAACTATTGGAAAATTTATTAATTTACCAGAATCAAGATTTTTTTTTGACCTTTCGATATTATTTGCATAAGTTTAGCGTTTGAATCATGTTCAACGACTTTCCTTCTATTAATTCATCTTAAAGATTCCGTAACTAAAAAGTTATCACAAAACATTTTCTAAATAATATATTTAAAAAAAAAAATTTCTTGAAGTGAATTACTTGTGGTTGGTATTCACAAAACAATATTTTAATGTTATGGTATGGGTATTGGAATATATATTATATTATGTACTTTTTTAAATATCAAAAGAAGTATATTAATAAATGATATTATTCAAAGTATACTTAATTATTTTTTTTTTTTAAATTCAATTGAAAGAACTTATAACGTTTCGATATTAAGATCAAAAAATAAAAAGATTTGGATAGATTATTATAAAATATATTTTATTTCTGTTTAATAGAAAGCTTAATTACATGTTCCCAAAAAAAAAAGAAGTTATATCAAAAATATTTAAAAAAAAAATATGTTATTAATCCAATTTAAAAAAATTAAAAAAAACTAAAACAATATTTATATTTTTTTTTTTTAAATAGCTCGTACCATAGCCAGAGATGCCTTTAAGATGTTGATGATCAAATTTTAATTATTTTATTTTTGATTCATAAAACAATTAGATGGTAATTTCGTTTTTTTATTAATTGTATAATTTTTTTTTCGTTTTTCGAATGAAATTGCGGTTGTATTTGGTAAGGATGATAAATTTTTAAGAAAAAAAAAAAAAGATAAATATTTATGTAATATTAATGAAAATAATATAATTTGTTCATTTTTTTTTCAATAATACTTAATCATGGAAAATTTACAATTTTTTCATATTAATTGAATATTAAAAATTCATTTTTCCATTCTAAAAAAATTGTTTTTGCCTAAATACCCAGATTTTGGCAAGTAATCTTGCCATTCAATGTGGATATTGACATTATATACTTTTGTTTGAATAAGTAATGTGATCATTACAAAATTTTTAAAAATTTCGTCTTTTCGTCTCTAAGAATTCTGAGAAAATTCTCAGTTGAACATTAAAATTTGTTCTTGCTATACATAATTTAAAAAATTAAAATAATTAAAAAAGTTTAAATTTCAAATTACAGCGAGTATGTTACCGCTGCCAGAATAAGTTGAATGCAAAAAGGAATTCGTTTTTAAACTTACAGAATTAAAATTATCTAAAAATTTTATTTAAATTGAGTTTAATTATTCAAATTATTGTTTGTAAAATGAATTTTTAATATATTTAATTTTAAATCAATTCTAAAACTACTCAAATTTTTGACTAAATATCACCAATAAATTATAAAAAAAAATTTTTGATTTTTTTAATGTGCCTAAAAAGTGAAAATTATCTATTATAAATCTAATTATAATATTCTACTTAATAGTCATTAATCAAAGTTATTTTTTTAAAGTAACAAAATGAAATTCAGATTCTACTTAGTTTCTAAAATAAAGATTTAATAAATTTTGGTTTACATGGAAAGGATATCTTGTCCAACATATTTTCGAGTTTAAACATCGATATAAATTTTATATTAATATTATATGAAGTTTTTTTTGTATTAATATTTTTCGATTATAGTTTTCTGAATTAAAATTGTTATATTTCTTTTTACAAAGGCAATACCTTGAACTAACTTTTTACATAGAAAAATTCGTTTGGGCCCCGGGTGAAGGTTGATGTGTATAATTGTATATTCAAAATAACTTTGATTAATTAAAAAGTTACTTTTATTTTCTTAAGGGAAATATATGTTTAGTGGAAATTCTTCTTTTTTTTTTTTTTGACAATGTGGTGAATTTTTTTTTCTAGTTAATGAAATAATTTCGAAGTGAATCAAAGGGAAATAATTATTAATTTATTGACATGCACAATGTTCCTAATTTTTTTTTTACACAAAAATACAATAAAATTTACCCTTCTATATGGTTTCAATTCTTCTGCTAACAAATGATGAATTCTGGCATCAGTCAAATCTTTCTTAGATGGATTATAATCCAATTCATGCATATCGAGATTTCTTGAACAGGCTTCTAAATTAGTTATACTAGGACTAGAAAAATATTAAGAAAATCATTAGAACAAAAAATACAGATTATTATAAATTCAAATTAATTGTAATACAAAATAAATAAATAAATTACTATATAAAATAGTGCTAAAAAAATTATAATGCAATAAATATTCTACTCTATACTTCTTATGTTAACATTATAAGAAGGAAATATTGATTGCCGGTTGCAAAAATAAAAATTTAACTTAAGATAATACTGTAGTATTTTAGAGTTATATATATTCACTTCAAAATTTTACTTAATCATCGTCATAAATTTTATGTAAAAAAATTAAATGAATATATGTATTTGAATAACTAAATTTCCTTAAATTAAGAGAAATTTGAATAGCTACTTTTTAGTTAGTTAGTTAAAACTTAAATTATCATTATTAATCAATCTTAGTGTTATATAATTTCAAAGAGATCTCTAAATTTTAATATTTATTAAAACTTATGTAGATAATTAACAATGGAACTGAAAAAGAACGATTTACTCTTAATTCTTTGATTGAAAGTTTTCAGATACAATTTCATTTAAAATCGTTTTCATCCTTTTGAGCTTATCAAATTATTGAAATGAAAAAAAATTCTAGTCCGGAATAAACGTCCAATTTAAGTTGCTTTTATAAGATAAATAACATTAAAACTAATATGTTTAAAATTTATACGAAATAATACCTTCCTATTTAAAACAAAATACTCTTAACGTTAACAAGTTTACAACAAACATTTTTAATAAAATCTTAATCTACTTAAATCCCAATCACCAATAAAGATATTATAAATATTTTACAAAAAGGCAATCAATATAAGGTAAAAAGTAAACGAATTATAATCAGTCAGTGCTGTAAAATCGATAAAACTTTAAAAGGGTCTCAAAAAAGAAAATTCCGAGAACTTTGGGAACTTGGATTCCATATGTATACAGTGTAATTTCAAAAATATTTCTAAATACCATGTTCAAACTGTTACGTATAATCTAAAATAAAAATATGAATTTATTAAACTATTATGCATAAATTATTTGCGTATGAGAGTAGTGAATGTTTTCTATGTAGAAATCATTCAAAATTAATTCTAAAATTCATATCTATTTCATTCGAAAGGAATTATTAGGATCATAGTACAAATGAAATAATAAGAGGAATCAAAATCTTGAACTTCTTAAAGTACTTTACATCATATTGAAGTAAAATCTCTTCGTTCTTGATCAACTTTAAAAATAAACTTTTGTACTTGGTTTAAATTGCTTTAAAAAAAATACATTATGATTAAAAATGATTTTTTTTTACGTAATAAAATAATAAATATTTGGATGTTATTTAATGCAGGAACACAATTTTGACATAACACAGTAATTCTTTAAACTTTTCCAGTTTTGAATTTTTTTTCGATACTAATTTATCCTGTTACAATAAATTATTTGTATAGTTAAATTTTTCTTGTAAATTGGATTACTGAACAATTTATTTAAAATAGATTGCGAACTTGATACTTGATAAAAATGTGGAAGTTCAGTCAACAAGTGGAAAAAAGATAAACTGAAAAATAAAATTAATTAAAACCTAAATTAAGAATATTCGATTTCAGTTAGATTGTTAAGAACAACATTTTTTTACAAGCGTGTTATGTCGAAATTGATATAATTGTGAATTAAATTATTGGCACACTCTAAAATAAATGTTTTAGGAATTTACATGCAAATTTGAAAATATTGTGTTGTGGCTTCATTATGGATTTTAAAATAAATTTTAATTGCATCTAAGGTAAGTTCCAAATTAATATTAAAAACTAATTTTATAAGAAAATTCAAATTTTTGTTTAGCATTCTAGTGAATGATTATAAATGATTATAGGAAAAAAAAAGAATATAGAAATTCACAATACAATAGTGTTGATCAGTAGTAGTGAAAAAACTCATTTATTTTAATAAAAATTTTTTAATAATTTGAATTTCTAGAATTGTTCATGCACTGAGCTCGTTTTTTGTAGTCAAATTCGTTTACCATGTATTTATAATAGTAGGGGGTGCTAACCTTCCACCCAAATAATTATTGGTATAATTCCTAAATAATGCACTCATTGATTCAGTTCCAGACATTTGTCCAATAGTGGATGGGTTGCGTCTCATTACTTCAATAGCATCCTTCATCGCTAATTTTGAATATGTTTCTAAAATTTTGGGTTCAGCTCCCTGCAGAAAGAAATTTTTATATATAAATAAATATGAGACTATTTTTATACATTAGTATATAATTACATTCAATTGTTAGATGAATATTATGAAAAAGAACACAAAATAATTAATTTATAGCCATAACGATTGAGAGCTAAATTTCTTATAAACTGTTTAAAAGGAATTTAATAATATATTTATTATAAACAGGTACAAAAATCTCAATAAGTTCGAATCTAGTTAACTGATTTAAAAAAAAAAAAATTGAATCTATTTTGAATGATCTATTAAATTTTTTTCTCACTTCGGAAAATTCTAAAAGTAAAATCGCCTAGTATTTTCGCATAGTACTTTCAAATTAAAGTAAAAAAAAATAATTACTTGGGATCTCATACTTACTGGTTTGTTTTTCTTTTGTTTTTATGTAAGTAAATTTAGTCAATTCAATTTTCTATTAAAATTTCCATCACATCCAAGCTTTAAAACGAACAATTTTTGAGTGGGATCTTAATAAATTCAATTAGAAAAAGAAATTCCGTAGTTTTGAATCAAAATTTTCCACGAATTAGAGTTTCAGTTCCAGTTTGTTTTTGTTTAAGTGCAAGCCGAATTTATAAAAATTAATTAAAAAAATTAAAATGTTATTTACTGCGCACTTTTATTATTTTATTTCAAAAATATTTATCAATCCTAGGATTTGTTCAAATCTATTTGGATCGTGATTATTAGAATGAATCAGTTGATGTTCGTCTCTCTGGGTGTGGCATTTGAAATGATCTATGTAAAACATTATTTTTTCTCATTTCTACATATTTTTGTTCTAAGAAGCCATTTGGCAAATTACTGAAATATCTATTACCATAAAAAGTACCCAAATCTGATTTCTATATAAATTATTTTTAAATCAAAAAAATATATATGAATGTACAATTTATGAAAAATGAAAAATAATATTCTTTTTAAATTTACCTTAAGATCACGAATCAAAAACGGACGTATGAAACGATTATCAAATCTCTTAAATTTATCTCTAACATTGTAATTTCCAGTTTTACCAACAATATCCTCAATTCCAGCCATTAAATGATCCATAAACTGTTTAAAACGATATAAAAAAAAAACATATAAAAATTTAATAAAATTAGGGAAATAAAAAAACTATAAAATAATAAATTCTTTATTCTTAAAAAATATATAATTATATACATACGAACACATAAAGGTTCATAAAAAGCATAAAAATACTATTCTTTATATACAGATGGAAATCACAAAAGGGATATAGAAAATTAAATCTTTTGATTTAGATTTTGATTTTGTATCCTTAAATGTAATAATGATGACTGATACCTTAAATTTTATAATAGAAAACAAATTTTCTCGAAAATAATAGAAATCATAATGTAGAAATTAGTTGAATATTTTTAACTTGCTGTCAGCAAGAATTTTTAATACTACTATGACTTACACATTTCTTGTGACAAATTTGATTTTGTTATTTTTTAATAATTAGATTTGAACAATTTCTATATATACGATGTTATTAAATTTAAATTAATTTTGTTAAAAAAATTACCCTTTCATGAATTCTTTCATTCATTGTTGGTTTCCTTTTATTTGCACGTTTAACATTTAAAAATTTCACTAATGGTTTTATTGTAATACCCTGAAGAAATACCGTAAAATATATAACTGCTATTGTTGTTGTTACAAACATATCTTTTTGTAAAATCAATTTTTTTGGAATAAGTAAAACTAATGCAAATGCCACAGCACCTCTCAAACCACCATAAGACATAACGAATTGATCAACACGCGATAATTTATGCAGTCGAAAACGATTTGCCATTGCAGTCAGGATAATAACACCTGAATACGTAAAGAAAAAAGAATTGATAAATTTAATTTTGAAAAAAAAAAATAGATCTTAAATTTTGAACTTTTTGAAACTTTTTCAACTCCTTGTTCTCTGATTAAAAAAAAAAACATTAAACGAAAGTGATGTAGAATAATATTGGCGATTATGGGTTTAATTTTAAGCCCGGTTTGGAAATAATGTTAAAAAGTTTGTCTATTGTGAATTAGTTTATACTTTAAATGATAAATATTCCCCCTGAGCATAAAAAATAATTTAATTTATAAACAAAAGTTAAAATAAAGGAGTTAGGAATTAATTTTATTTTCAAAAAATTCAAATTTACTGAATTCAATTATAATTTTTTATTTACCTATAGCTCTAAAAACAGAACAAAATACAATTGTTAATATAACAAATAATGTATTCCAATTATGATCACTATTTATAGTAGCTACACCAAGGAACATAAATATAATTGTTTCTGAAGAGCTTGATAACATTTTCAGAGCATATTTCACAGTAGTATGAGATTTTTGAGAAATGTTAGCTTCAACATAATTTTTCATGGTTATACCACAAAATGTAATCCTAATAGGAAAAAAAAAACCATGAATGTGAATACATACTAAAATATATAATCTCGTGGGAAATTCTTACGCTAAAATTCCACTCATATGAAATATTTCAGCATTTAAATAAGCTAAATAAGCACACACAAATATAAATATAGGCTCTATAACTCGAACATGATCTGTAAATCTTGTTGTTAAACCAGTTAGGAAGCCCCATAAAACACCTAGAAGCGAAATAATAAATAATTAATTCTGTTTGAAATAACGAAAAATATGAATAATTACCAATGGCAGTACCACCTAATGCCACTACAAAAAAAGAAGCTCCGCCGCTTACAATGTCTACGGTTTGCAAATTTTCAACGCCTATTTCACTATAAACTTCCATCATGTGGTAACAAACAACCTAAACACAAATATTGTTAAAATTACTTTTTGATAATTAAACTTCATTTTTAATTTCAACATCTTTGATACAAAGGATAGAAATTAATATAATATTTATTTGATATTACACAGAGTTTAGATTTCATCTGCTTCTTCTAATTTTCCTAAGTTCATAAATGAATGTATTGTTAAAACTGAAGAAATAAGAGCAATATTTTTAAATAAGTCTACTTTAGTTTTTTAAGAATTTAATAGAATTCCATTATAATAAATATTTTAGGCAATTTAGTGTATATTTGAATATATATAAAGAATAATTTATATGACTTACTGTAACAGCATCGTTTAATAATGATTCACCGAAAACAACTATATACAAAATTTCGTTAACATGAATTTCTTCGAAAACAGCTAAAACAGCAACAGGATCTACTGCCGAGATTAACGATGAAAACAACAAAATATCTAACAGAGGTAAACTATGTTCAAACATTCCGGTAAGGCCACATGCATATAATGAACCACCTAAAAATATAATTGCTCTTATTACAAATCTAAATTATTTTTTGATTTGATAACGATAACAATTTTGTAAAAATTTATAATTATAGGATATTTACATTACCTACCATATAAAATTTATTTTTAAAGAAATTGATATCCTATATACTAAGCCATAACAATTTATCTTTTTTGTACATTGTTCAACATTTTTTGAATTAACAAATTACCTACGATGTTTCCCGTATCTAAATTGAGTTACTACTACTGTGGTGATTGTTCAAGAAAAACAATGTCAAACTATAAAGAAGGTCTATATAACGTGATTTAGATTTTCAGTAAAATAGGTACACCCAGGGCCGGTCCAGCTATATGTGCATGATGTGCACTTGCACAGGGCGCCTAACGAATAGGGCGTCAATCGATTTGTAATCAAGAACATGCAAATGCATTCGAAATTGGCTACGGTGCTACTGTGCACAAAACAACTCTTACCTGAAAAAAATCAACACAGTATACAATTTTTTTTGTATATCATGAGCGCCTAATGTGCAAATAAAAATTCAGCATAGAATAAAATCAACATGGTATACATAAAATATACATAAAATATTGCATATTATATACAATACAAAATTTTGTTGGCATTGTAAGTTTTTTGGTTGATAGGATATAAAACAGGGTTAAAAATTTTATTTTAATATTTCACTCTTATTGCTCTTTATGATAACGATCTTATAAATAAACGATCTTATAAATCTTATAAATACTTTGCCTGTAACAGTATCTTCCGGTATACGCAGTTTTTCAAAATTGAAACTAATCAGAACTTACTTGCGAACGACTATGACACAAGAAGATTGATGGATTTGTCAATTCTATCGATAGAAAAGGAATTAGTCGAAGCGTTAGAGTACGATGACATTATTGAAGAGTTTGCAAAAAAAAGCAAGAAAAGTTCAATTTGTATAAAGTTGCTGTTTATGGATATTTAATTTGTATAAATATGTAAATAATTTTTTGTATATTTAATGAACTAAAAAATGTAAATATTTTTTTGGTATATGTAGACTTATTTGAGGACTGGGCCTACTGGGGATACCTCGTTAAAAAAAGCGCGTTAGTATGGTCTACCTCAATGGTGACGTGGAAATGACTTTTACTATGCTTGTGGGCGCAATTTTCAAAATCAGCACAGGACGCCGAATCAGTTTGAACCGGGCCTGGGTACACCCTCAAGACAGCCTCAAGACTAAATTTAAATTCTTTCCCAATCTAATTAAATTGGGTCATAAATAGCGTTAGCATACTTTAGACATTCGTGGAAAAGAAATTTATAAATCTAAATTGGATAAAAAATTTATAATTTATAATTTATAAAAATTACATGCAAATTTCAGTTCAGCTGACTTTCTGAATTGAATTTTATAAAGTTTATTTGGATTTCCAAATTTGTGCATAAAAATTTAATCGATTTAGCTTAAATTTCACAAAAATCTAATAAGATTCAAATTAATTGAATTCTGAATTAGTCAGAGTTTATCAGTTTTTAAATACCACAATTCACATAATGAAACTAATCAGTAATCACCACATCTTTTCCAATGTAATGCAAGTAATACTAATATAAAATTTATAATTTGAATATCAATGATGGCAATCTGGCAGATAATCATAACAAAAGTAAAAGATAATTAGAACAATGTTTTTTTTTATATATTTTTGATTGTTCAGTTTATTCTCGGAATTAATAACGTAAGAATAATCATCTGATTGTCATTTAGAACTAATTGAGTAAAAAATAACAAAATATTTCAATTAAAATGTATTTTTTGTTTATGATCATAAATTTAAATTGACGATAATTTTTTTTTTATGTACACATATATGTACATGATTCTTTAAAATATGAAAAGAAATTTCTAATTATATCTGGATAAAACTAACTTAATAAACAATAGTTGTAATTTTGTACTTAAACTAATTTAATTTTGAATTAAAAAAAAAAAAAAAATTATATTTACCAATAGTAACTATATTGAATATGGTGCCTACAACAGCCATTAATAAAATTGTACCTAAATTATCGAAAAATAAACGATTTGGCATAAAATATCCAGCATCGAGGATAATTGGTGGAAGCATGTAAAAAAAGAAGGTCTCCGGTGTTAATGGCGAAACAAGAACATGTGTACCAAAATTTAATACAATTCCAATTAAAACTCCAACAACAATTAGAAGGCATGATTCTGGAAAGATTTTGTTCAATTTCGGTGTCATATGAAAACCTGTTCGTGAAAAAAAAAATAAAAATGAAATATTTTATTTTAGAAAAATGCAATTAAAAATTGAAAATATTTTAATTTATAATTATATTTTCTTTAAAATTATAATTCTTGTTAAGTTTAAGTTTCCAAGTATTTATTATTTCTTTTTAGGATTAACCTAGCTAAATTTTGTGGTAAAATAAAAACGAATGTTATAGAGAGTGGATTTTTAGGTGCTAAAAAATAGCCTTTAGGCACCTAAAACGGTTCTAAAAACTTGCAAACAAAGGTTCTTAAATAGGTTTTTATAACTTGCTTTGAAACGGTTGTTGGTGTTAAAAAATTTTGAGAAAATAAACAAAAAATATTTCGCAAAATTTTGCAAAATCAATTATAATTTCATTTATCTAAAAAAAAAGAAAAGCTTAACAAAAATTCTTGAAGAAATAAGACAAAACAAAATTAATCGGCATAAAAAGGTAGAAAAAGGTGCTAAAAAAATGGATTTTATTTTTTTAATAATTTTACGAAAAGGATGCAGATTATCTCAAAATCAATCTAATTTATTTTAAACCATTACAAAAAGATTAAAACTAAATTAATAATATTAATAGTGTATTATAATACTACTCAGTATCAGTACTGCTAACTAAAATGTGTCTGCAATTTTTATAGAAAAGAAATTTAACTTCGTTTTTCTGTTTTTGGCTTAAATCTTACTTGAGAAGAGTGAAGAATGGTTTTGAGTTGCAATATAGTCAGAGAACTTTATGAAAATAATAAATCTTAATAGAAAATGGTGTAAATGTAACTCTTATCTAAATCATAAATAAATAATTGTTTTAAATGAAGGTCCAAGACGACAAACTATTAAGTGCAAAAAATTCATTTAATATCTATTAAAATTCCACACAATAAAATCTATTTTGCTAACATTATTTTATTGAAAAAATATTTATTCATAAAATTTATTGTACCTATTACTATTTAACAATCGATCGCGCCTTGATAACATAGAGAACAATAAAAATGCTTTTCAAAAATTTTGTTGTAATTTAATATTAGCAAAGTTACTAAACGTTTTTATTCACAATTTTAAACAAATAAATTAATATTTGAATATCTATAAATAAACTTCTTAATAATTTCTATCAGTTTTAAAACGTTAAATTTATTTCAAGTAATTATTTCCTCTCTAATGTTAAATAAATATTTTTTATTGGAACTTAGGTATTATACTAATGTAAGTAAAATTATTAATAAAATATATAATATTAATGTTTTTTTCTTTAGAAACAAATAAATTAAAAAAAAATAGTACCTAGGTACAGCAGATACAATTATACAAAAATAAGGTACAGATTTTTTACTGAAATTAAAAAAAAAAAAAGATAAAACGGATATTGATAATAATCTGATAATAAACAATAATTTGTTAATTTTGATAATTATTCGATTATCCGAATAATTTAATTCGAATTATTGGACCTTTAAAATTACGATTATTAATTACAGAGATTATTAATAAAAATTATATTTTCATTTCGTAAGCTACACCTTATTTTAATTGATTTTTTTGTACTACACTCTTTTATTTCAATTTCCTTAAATTCCCTATTTCTATAATATTATTGTTTTAGATGTACATTATATGACTTCAATTAATATTTGTTATGTCAAGACAATAAAATGATCATTTCACACATAGTTGTATGAAAAAGATATTTTCTTCTTCACTTGTTCAATATTCGAATAATTGGAGTGTAGGAAATGAAATATGGTATGACTTTCAATCTGGAATATGAATTGTGATATGAATTATCTATAGTAAAATTAACAAAAATGAATTATTAATAACAGACAGGAATTAAGAAGAAAGTTTTGTTGACTCATGGTGTAGTGGTATTGGTCGGGGGTCGTTATAGGCTATTTTAAAATTTGATGAGCCTCCTACCCCGGGGCCTCCCCCGGGGGCGGACTTTAAAAATTCGTCCGATTTCATTCAAATTTGTTACGTAAAAAGAGGAAGTCATTACACACAAATTCTGTAACAAAAAATTTGTTGACCTTCTACCCAGAGCCCTCCCCTGGGGGCGGACTTTAAAAGTTCGTCCGATTTCATTCAAATTTGGTATGTAAAAAGAGGAAATGATAAAACACAGAAATTTCGTAATAAAAAATTTGTTGATCCCTACCCAGGGACCTCCCCGTCTATGTGTAAACAAACTGATGCCAAACATTATAGAAGCAACTTTCATAAGCGGCAAAAGTAGAGGTGAAGATGTGTTGATTCCAAGGATTCCAATGATTCCAACTGATTTACCTTTCGATTTTAAGCGACTTCAACGAAGCTCAAAAACAATCATTGGATACTGTTGATTTGAATTTAGAAAACCCTTGCTTCTCACACGACCAATTGTATGTTGCATGTTCGAGATTAGGGACGCCAAAAAACTTATTTATTTATTCGACAAATGGAAAAACTAAAAACGTTGTTTACCAAAATGCATTAAATTAAAATTAAAATATAAGTACCTCATTAATTGAAAATTATTTTTGCCTCATTATAATTTGTATTTAAATTTAAAAATTAGTTTTGTACTATGTATGTAAGTATCAAATTTTAACAAACTTAAAATTATTAATGTGAATATAGTTTTAATGTTTTTATTAAAAAATTATTAATGTAAATATAGTTTTATTGTTTTTATTAAAAAATAAAATTATTAATGTAATTATTAAAAAAAAGTTAAAATACATATATTTAAAAAATTATAATGATTAAGGTTTTATTACAAATTTTGCAGAAATTATTTTTTAAAATTACTAGCACCTATAAGTGTCTGTCAACCTGATAACAAAAATTCCACTTACAAAAGTATATAAGTCAGAGTTCAGAGTCCGTAGCTAAGCAGGGGCTATGTTGAAAATTTTCAAATTACGTTTTTTTTTTTAGCGCACAAAATCTGGATTAAAGTGTTTTGATATTAATGTAAGTTCGGTACTACCGTTCTAAGATATTTTCTCAAATTTATAAAATAACTAGCTCCTATAATTGTTCATCAATCTGACAACAAAAATTTCACTTAAAACGTGTGTTCCACAACAACGTGTGTGCGGGTACAGCTAGTACAACATAAGGAACAAAAATGCTGGAAAAGTTGCATTAGCTAGAGCATAAGGAGTATTGCTTGATTTGATTCTTTACTGAGAAAAATATACAGAAAACATTAAGAATATCATAATATAACACTTCTGATGAAATAATAACTTTTTTTAATATTAAAAAAATTCGTTATAATTTTCGAGCTGTTTGGAAATGAGAATTCCTTTAATAATATTTTAATTAGAGTATGGTACAATGTTGTAAAGCTGGATAGAAAGATTTATTAAATAAAAATTAAAAAAGTAAAAAAAAGTACTTAATTTACCTATTTTAGCGACACTAGCTGAAAGAATCCAAACACCAATAATGAAAGGGGTTTTAACTCTATCAAAATCAACTTGTGATATCGGATATCTATCCACAACATGATCATCATCTTCTGAATGCATATCATCAACTGATTTTTCATTTGTTTTCAAATCTGGATCTGCCGCTTTATTAGAAGAAGTATCTAATGGTGGCTATAAATAAAAATAAAAAAGAAAGTTTTTATAAAAGATTATAAGTTATACAATATAGAAAATAATAAATATTTTTAGTGTTTTCTGAATAAAAAAAAAACATTTCAAATTTTGATAGTTTAATCTTTAATGAAAATAAAAAAATAACTAAGCCGATAATAAAAAAAAAATTTGCGATTCAATTGACTGATTGTTTTTTGGGATCCACATGTTTTTTAAAGCTAGATGTTAATTTTTTTTCGTTAGCGAATACACGTTATAATCATATAATTATAATTAAGAGATAGGTATCTATCTATTATTATTTATATACATATTTATAAAATTATTTTGAATTAAAATAATTGTTCAATTTCACAAAAGTCTAAACAATTTGTGGATTTCTTTTATTTTTGAAATATCAAAAATTGTCCTCCTTGGGCTAAGTCCTTACCTAATCGCCAATATAAGTCCCTGAACGCTAAAAACACTAAATATTGCTATATTTTGAGCTTAAAAAAACTTCTAAAATACTTAATTAATATTTGAAACTGGTTTTGTATTAAATATGTATGGACTCAAAAATACATTTAAAAATCTATATTTATTTCACTACAAAAATAAAATTGTATAATTTATTTTAAGTGTAAGAATATAGTTCTTATACGATTTACAATTTTTGGATTCAACTAAGAATTTTTATAAGATCTATTCTTATAAAAATTAAATTACAAAATTTAAAAATTTGTTAAAGTTCATGTTTGTTATATTACATACATTTTTATATTTCTTCGAAACTCATTTAGAAAGCTTAATGCATTAAAAATTATAATTACAAGTTTCATAAAAGTCACAAAAAATTACACTACGTCATGTGATTTTTATCGCAATTTCATCTTGTTAGTAATATAGTTTTTTTTTTATTTGCATTCATAAATCAAAAATATCTCAAATAATAATTTTCTTGTCTGGAACTAAATAAAATAAATTAAGCTATTATATGTTTTATTATAAATTTAACGTTTTAGCTTAATTAATTTGAATAACTAAGTATCTACTTATATATATAGTAGTTTCAACCCACAGAACAATCATTTTACGCTTGTTATAGAAACATCTACTAGGAGAATCAAACCAATTTTTTTACAATAAAATATATTGTCAAAATTTTGGTTGAAAATTTAAAAATCTTTATAAGAGTAGAAAACAGAATGCGGCATCAGCCCCTACATTAATAAAACGGCAATTCCAACTAAAAGGCGGAAACCTATGCCGCATTATTATATTTAGAATTAAGATTAGAATTATATTTAGAATTAAGATTAGAAAAAAAAATAGAAGTACGATTGTAAGTAATGATATTGAAACAATTCTTTTAGTGTACTTTGTAGTAATGTCTTTTGTATGTTACAAAAACAATAGTTAATAATAAAATGTTTTCATTATCAACTAATTATTTTAATTTAAAAGTCTAATAATATTCATTAATACTGAGCAACTTAAGATTTTCAATAAATTATTTGCGATTAGATTAAGAGAATTAATAAAAATATTTTATTGAATGAAAATTATAATTAAAAATTATGACTCAGTATGTTTTGCGGTGAATTTTGGAGAGAAATAGTTGACTTGAAATAAAGAAAATAATTTTACTTCTAAATTTTAGAGATTTTCTAGATTTTAAAGTTAGCGCATAAGATTTGATTTTATTGTGGTTTTTCCGCGTTTTTTCCCATTTTTTGGTTTTTTTCAATTACTTAGCTTTAAAATAAAATAATTAAGTATACTACTTAACTATTTTACTAATAAAAATAATAATTCAACCTTTATCTGTTCTTTTTCCCTCCAAATATAAGGTTTATTTTTGTTTGCTTATACATACTATATTTTGATACTATCAAAATCCGTTTTTTGATTAGAAAACATATCGTTGTAATTCTTATTTATTCACTTTAATTAGAAATTATAAAAAAAACTAAGATTATTGAAATAAAATATTCATTTAATAGGTGTATTAAGAATTATTACAGTTTTCATGGAAAACAAAAAACAAAATAAAATGTTTTCTTCAATTGGAAGCTTGGTTTTTTTTTAAATATTTAATAATTAATAATTGCAGCTCACAAATTGTGTTCAATTAATATTCTAATTACAAATTTATATCATGATAGCTATTATTATGATTTATCAAAAGGTTAAACTGTTAAACATTGAAACAGACTTAATTAAAAAATTATACGGAAATCTCAAAATTATTTACATTAAACTTCATAACTTACAATAAAAAAAATTTGTAAAAATTCTTAGTGAAAAAAACTTGTGAAAATCGATCTTAATTAATATTTAATAACTTTACACAAAAATTATATACTTTTTAAAAGTTATGTTAATAATATTTGTTAAAAATAAATTATCTATTAAAATATAATTATTCTAATGAATAAGCATTATTTTGTATAAAATTTATTTCTAATTTTAGCATTCTAAATTTAAATAATTTGTATATTGAATCATGTGAGTAAAGAGATAATGAAAAATTTATTTGTTTAAATTTTATAAAGAAAAATATTGTTTAATATTTATGTCATCAATTTCATTTTAATGAAAAAATCTCATATCTAAATATTTTAATGAATTAAAATTTAAAATTCCGTGGAATTTGTTAAGTCAATTAATATCTTATTGTCCTGTTTAATGTAATCTTAATATAGTTAGGTCTAACAGTAGTCTTCAATCATACACTGCGAGATATGTAGAAAAAAAAACCTTACAGGATTTATTATTATATTATTAAAATAATATCATAACCTTCATAAATATTAAAAATATTATGTAAACAATATATCATATTTGATCGAATTCAGAATTGTGAATGCGTCAGCATAATTGTTTGACATAAAAAAATAAAATTTAAAAATTTAAATCTAGAATATTCATTCAACGGGAGTTACATATATTTTTAATAAAACTAATAATTCATTTTGTACTCTTAATTTTTTTAAATTTTTTTTTTCGCTATATATTTTAGAGTGAATGTAAAAATATTATTTTATTTTTCTTTTATAAACATTGACCAACTTTAGATATTGCCGAAGGGTGTATAGTAAATAATGACATTATATATTTTATAAGTGGTAATTGCGACATAGTGTGTAGAGTTAATTAAAATATTATTCGATAAAAAGGAAAGCAGTTTACATATTGATTAGATAAAAAATTCAATATAATGTTAAAATAAAAAAAAAAATAAATAAAAATTATAAAAATGTTTTGAATGTTTTGAGTGATTTTCAAGTGGTTTACATGCCATAAAAAAAATCAATTAAGTAATTTATTTTTTTTTTTTTTGCTTTTCTTTTTGCGCTAACGCATTTATTTCTATAATGACCTAAATCCAATTACAAACATGTCTGCTAATAATAATTTCATTTTAAACGTTGATGGATAAAAATAAGAGCAGTCTGAGGAAGAATTGCATTAACATAAATAAAAAACGTTTTTTTCATTTTAAATTTTTTTTTTATAAAAATAGGTAGTGTTCTATTTAAATTTATGCAAGGAAAAGAAAATTATAAAATAATATATACTATGATATAGAAAAATAAAAAATCATAATCATATCTGCCCAGATAACTTTAGAATCAATTTCTTAGGAATAAATTCGGAATTCTTTTCCATATTTAATTTTATAAAAAAGAATCCTCCTTCAACGTCATTCGTAGAATTAAAAAAAAAGAAATAAATTGAATCTCAATAATAATAGAAATATGATTTATGTTGGTAACGGCAACTAACTATACATATTTGAAATTAAAATAATCTCACACCACACACCGTGGTAAAATTGGGTGAGTGCCACTTGTACAATTACCAGTTGTACAATTTTTCAATTTGTATGGCGAAAAAAAATTGTACAACTGGTATTTTTCTCTGTACAACTGGTAAAAAATAATCCAGTTGCACAATTGACCAGTTGTACAATTTACCAGTTGTACAGACAAATTTACCATTTGTACAATTCAGTTATCACCACTTGTACATTTTAGACCAGTTGTACAATCCTTTTTTTCTCAAATTAACCACTTGTACAATGTTTGACCAGATGTACAATATTTATTTTTATAAAATTAACCACTTGTACAATTTTTGACCAGTTGTACAATTTATCTTTTATCAAATTAACCACTTGTACAATTTTTAACCAGTTGTACAATCTCTATGGTAAAGTTATAACCGTGAAAAACTAAGCAAAATGTATGGAAAAGCTGTTGTGCATAATGGGTGACCGTGCCCTAGCGGGGGATGGAAATAAGGCCGCTAGGATTTTTTGTTGCGGTCTTATTTCATTTTGAAAAATGAAATTAGACCGCAAAAAAAGTCCTCGCGGCCTTATTTCATTTTGATAAATGAAATAAGACCGCGACAAAAAAAAACTTTTTTTGGGGGGCTGATTCCATTTTTATAAATGAAATAAGGCCGCGTAGTAATTTCATGTTTCAAAATGAAATAAGACCTCGATAAAAAAATCTTGTGAGGTGAGCACACAGGGCAGGGGGCAGGGGGCCCTGCTGCCCCCCTGCCCTGTGTGCTCACCTCACAAGATTTTTTATTGAGGTCTTATTTCATTTTGAAACATGAAATTAGAACTCCACGCGGCCTTATTTCACTGCGCCGCCCTAGCGCCTTTTCCAAAAATTGTACAAGTGGTAAATTACAAAAAAAAAAAAGATTGTACAACTGTCAAAAATTGTACAAGTGGTTAATTCGAAAAAATCGAGATTGTACAACTGGTCTAAAATGTACAACTGGATTGTACAACTGGCACTAGTCTGTACAAGTGGTCAATTGTACAAGTGGAATCTTTTTACCACTTGTACAATCCAAAAAACCAGATGTACAATTAAATTTTAAATTGTACAAGTGGTATTTTGGATTGTACAACTGGTACAAAAAAATTGTACAACTGGTAATTGTACAACTGACATGCATCCGTAAAATTATTGTTAATATTACTACACGCCTTGACTAAAATCGGTATCCGATGATAAAATACACAAATTACAAAATATTATATATTAAGAGCCCTCCACTTGAAATTCTGTTTTCTATTTCTGTTTTCTATTTTTGCAGTTTTTTTTGTTTTATTTTACAGAAAATAAACCGCCGTGAAAAATGCGACAAAAATTGTACGAAAAACACCTCTACCAGAAAATCACAAAACTATATTTGAATTTGATTTCTGTGCAGAAACTGTAATTTATCAAAGAAATTAAAAAATTCTTAGAAATAAATGAAATTAATTAAAAATTGTTTAGGAAATTAAAGAAATTCAAAATTTCACGTCACCAGCCCTGGAGAGTGGTATTTTAGCTTTATTTCTGCGTTTGAGATTTTTTATTATCTTTTTCCTTTAGTTCAGAATCCAAGCAAATGTGTTCAAGTTTTTTAAAGGCTCGTTTGGGCCAAAAAAACTCAAAATTTAAAAAATCCGCCTCACCTACCCTGGAGCCAGTTATATACTCTCTAACATATCAAAAAATCACTTCAGTCTAGACCCTACAATCAAAGCCAAACTAAGACCAATTTTTTGCAATTTTTCACAATGAGGGCTCTTAAGAAATTAAAAAATATGCGTGTGCGAAGCGAACGTATATCCAAAGCATAATTATGTACACATATTTCTTGTACAATTATATACCGAGGTTGCTAACTATACTATTTAAACCTTTTGTTTTGTGTTTATGTACTTAAGTGTGTATACATAAAATTCTGATATAATTATAACAAAAAAATTCCAAAAAGTTTTAATTCTAATAAAACTTTCAATAACTTCTATTTTAATTTTATTAAATTATTTAAAATTCAAAATTAAAATAAGAAGAAAAAGAATTAGGTAAACATAAGAAACTAATAGGATTGAAATTTAATTGTTATTAATTTATCACCTTAAAAAACCTCAAAAAAGTAAAATCTCTTTTTCCTAAGAAATTTTCTGTAAGAAATTTTCTTTAAACCCAACCATCTATAAACATTTTTTTTTAAACAACTCAATTCATAATGTTCTGTAAAATTCTTTGAAGAAAAAACAAATTTGTTCTCATATTAAAAATTGATAAATAAATTATATACTCTCAATTACTAAAAAATTAATAAAGCATAAAGCTATATAGATAGGTGAAAGACAGAAATTATTATTATTTTTCAATATTTATTTTTGAATTAGAATTTTTAGGTTGAATTTGTGACCTATCTTTGACTAAGAAAATATTTTTAATGTTTTTAATTAAAAATTAATGAATGAAAACTAAAATAATTTATAAAAACAAAAATTTCTAGTTAAATTCCTCATAAACATTATTTTTTTTTAATTTATATATTTAACAGAAATACGTGTCATGTGATGACAGTTTTGAGTTGTCAAAGCAGCATAATTACAAGTTAAAAAAATACAAATTGAAACTATAGTCTTTTAAATAAAAATCCGAAAGTTTATAATTATGACCAAATTTTCTTCGAAACCAACAAAATTTAGATTAATTTTTTTTTTTTTAATTTTAATAGAAATTCTTTTTGTTGTTTTTTAATTGATTTTAATTAAACGAAATATTTAGATATTTTTTAGAAACAATTTATTATATTTTAACAATGTGATGTTTTCTCAAATTATTGAGAACATAAAAACATAAGAAAAATTAATTAATATGAAATTATAAACATATACAATTCACATACTTATTTATAACCATTTCTTTATAATATAAGCCTTAACAACTTACAACTTCATCATTGTTTATTAAACACATTTATGAATCTAAATATGCCCTGAATTAAATTTTATGATAAAAATTATTATAATAATTTGATAGCTAAAATTGAACAATAATATATACACTTTTATAGTTTTTTTTTTATTTAAAAAGAATTACAAGCGATTAAGAAAATAAATTTCAATTTGAAGAATTAAGTAAAAAAAAAATTAAAATTTTTGTTAAACACGTTAAAAACAACATACATACATAAATTTATTATCAATTATTAAAATTTCAGTGACGTAAAATAACCTCGGAAATATACAAAATAACAAATTATTAATTTCTTTACTAATTCACGTGCGTTTATTAAGTTCTAAAAACTTGTACATAAAGGTACATTTATTTATATTTTTAAGCAATAATTATTTATTATTAAAATAAATGTATGAAAAAAATTACGCAATAGTATTTAACTTACATACAATTTTTACAAATAAGAGTCATCTAATCTTCTACAATATCTCTCAACCAAATTCAATGAAAATTTTTAATAACTCTAGTATGTGTTGATATATTATTATAATAAAAAAAATAATAATAATTCTCAAGAGATAACAGAAAATAACAGAACGATGTGATAAAAACATCAATTTACAAGTAGTATATTTTAATTAAACTAATTAAGTTTGAATGAATAATGCCGCGAAAATAATACATGTAGTATATATTGTATATATAGTGTAAGTCATACAAGCAAAATATTAAAAACTATAGGTACAGAATCTATAAAAAAGTATCATCATCGTATAAAATTATTTGTAAATTATTTCAATTTAGGGCCTCGCTTTCAATTTGACACTTATATTTTTTTTAATGAGATAAGATTAAAAATGTATGTACATTTTACACATTCGCTTAAATACTTCTAAAGTTTTAAAATTAAAATACAAAATAATTGATAAATATAATGTTCTTAAATAAATAAAAACCAACAAGAAATATTTAAATAATAAAATATATTAAACTAATGAAAACAAAACAATTTGTAAATATTTTCTGTTTATTTATGTGATTGTGTAACATGTTGTTTACCCCATTATAGATATGTTGGCGCACTTTCATAATGTTTTTATTTCATTATTAATGACATTTTATTGAGTTGAAAAACTAGTTTACATTTTGCACCAAATATAAAAGTTTCATGTCAATCAAAAGCTATATTTATTGGATTTAAACATAGAACAATAATAGGTATATCTTTTATTTTTAATTTCCCGCATATTGTTTCACAGTATTAAAGATAATAATCAAATAGCTTTCACATTAAAGTTGACAAATAAAATTATTATTGTCGCATTTTATTTAATTATATCAAGTATATGATTAAATTGATATATATTTATATCTGTATACATAAAAATGATGAATGGTAAATAAATTATTAAATATATATATAATAATAAATTTGTGCACACGTGAAAAATTAATATTTGGTTCAAATTTACGAAGTGTGCCAATGATTTTCATCATTATAATTTATTAATATAAATTAAACTATTTCGCGTTAATTTTATATAAACAAAAATATATGTATGTAAAGTATAAAATACATTATTTATTATACATATACACTACCAACATGAAGTGCAATATTTTGTGACAAGATAATTAAGAATTATAAATTTTCATATTTTTTGAATTACATATTGTAAGAATATTCTTGAGAACTAAGAGTTAACAGAATTTGAATGTTATAAATAAATAAAAAAATTAAAAGTTCTGTAAATAATTTAGTGCTCATTTAATTTGTATTGCTTTAAAAAAAAGTGAAATTTATTAGATAAGTGTATATGAATGAATGAAGATTTTTTTTTCCAGACCTTTTTTTGACAATCTTTTCTTCAATTGATGCAAATTTAAAGAACTTTTGAAATACTTTGCTTATTATTATTTTAATAATGAATATTTAAAATCAAAGGAAAAAGATTTAAAAAAAAAAAAAATTAGATTTAAGATTAAAAATCAATAATTCGAACCATTGTTGAACTTACTTTATTTGATTTTTCATCGCTGGTTATTGTATCAATAAATTTTGTTGTTTCAGATAATGACTCTGTTACTCCTATTGCATTGGGACGGGCTTCAACAATTGCATTATTATTAATAGAACACATTAAAATGCACAATCCAATTGAAATTAAATTATTTGAAAGAAATTTCTTTTTAAATTTTATTTTAGCATAAATTTTATTATTGTTTTCATTTTTAATATAATTGAAAAAAATATTTTTTTTTAAAATAGTTAGAATATAAGAAAAATTTATTGATAAAAATAACAATAAATTAAAATAAATAATTTTTCCTAAATTAGCACCATCATCAAAATTATTAAAATTATAATTATTATTATTTTTGTAATTACAATTATTATTATTATTATATTTATTATTACTATTATTATTATTATTATTATTATTATTATTATTATTTTTATTATTATTATAATTTTTATTATTATTATTATTACAATTATTATTTTTATTAAGTAAATTAGGTTCAATATCACTTTTATAATTTTTCCAACGAATTCTTGGAATGGTATTTCTTAAAGAATGCCAACATGCTCTTCGTGCTAAATTCATTTCTTGTTTTAAGGCTGCCGAATAATCATTAATAATTAAATTATTTTTATTATTATTAAAATTTTGAAAATTTGAATTTTCCATACTTTTTTTTTTTTTAATTAAAATTGATCTTTATTTTGCTTGAATTTGAATATATAGGTAATTTTTTTTTTTTTATTATATAAAATAAAAGAATTTAAAATTAAATATTAATAATATTTATGTAAAATTGAATAAAATTTTATTGTGCATTTTATTAAATAAAATCATTATTTCATGTTTTTATTTTTCTGTGCTGGAAGAACTCGAAAGTTATTCATGTGCTGCTAAATATCCTGCAAAGAAAAAAGAAGAGAATATGTTATTAAAGTTCTTATTTTCTAATACATATTAGTTTGTATTGCATTTTCACTCAATTAAAAAAGCAACGAAATTGATTTCTTTGAAAATTTATATTTTATTTTATTTTTTGATCAATTAGTGTTATTTTATTCTTAAAATAGTCTGTCATCAAAAAAGCTTCCAAAGTCATCAATATCAATATCTATCAATTGCTAGACAGGATGTGTAAACTTAACGGAAAAGATATTTTATAGAATAAGAATATTTTTTTCTACTGTTGTAGTACCTAAATTCAAAAATATACTAAAACAAAACATTATACACTACATATATGTAGGTACTTATATCATTTCTGAATAAATATTTATTAAACATAAAGCAGTATGTTTTATATATTTTTTTAAAAATTTTTATTTTGTACCATCTGCTTTTTAGGATTATCGTTAAATTAAATATTATATTTTATAGCCTGTTTAAGCTAGTTATACCTAATAATGATAAGGTGCTAATTACTGAAGATATCAGGATTTTTATTTTTTTATAATTTATGTCTACTGTTTAATGTCTAATGTTTAATCTTTTGCCCAAATAATTTAATTTAAATTTTATTATTAATGTCATTAAAATATATTATATAAAATATTGTTGTTCAAATAAATTTTATTTTTATAAACAAAATAAAAATAGATCACTTGAATATATAAATGGAAATATTTTAAGAATTGTAATAAAATTTTTCTACATAATTATTATTTATTTACTATTAGATTAATACACTAAAAAAGATAAACTTAGAAGCACATATTATAATTATAAAATATTTTATAATATATTTAAAAGATTTTATTTACGCTTATATGATGAGAGAAAAAAGAAAATTGCTTAGAACAATGAGTGCAAGGTAAAGCAATTAGGAATCTAATTCAGTGAGTTACATACTAAGGCATACGACATGAAATACTGATAGTATTTTTTAAAATTCAATTTATTATATAATACTGTTGTATTTTATAAAATAATGTCTGTACAAAAACCGAACACTTGAATCGTTTTCTCTTAATCGAAATTCAAATAAAAGGATAAGGGAGGGAAATCTTTTCTACATATTATATCTATTGATGTATCATAGGAAATCCGATATAAAATAATAATTAAATAGCATTATTGATACTTTTTTAGAGTAGTAATCGAAATTGTGTCGATTTGAAATTTAATTCTTAAAAGGTGAAAAAAATTTTACTTTTTATGGTTTTAGTATGATAGTTTTAGAGGTCCATTTTTTAGGAAATGTATTAAGAAATGAGGGGTTCGGGCGTCTGTAATTATGTAATTAGAAGTTCCTTAAAGCAAAAAAACGCAACAAACCGGTAATTTTTTAAAGGATATGATACTACGTACTTAATGTAAGTGTAAAAAAATACTTTATTGGCTAAATTTTGATAATTTTATTCATGTTCTCAGGAAAATTTTAACACAAAAATTATTGTTAGTTTATTTTGAGGGCGCCTATTATTGATAATCATTTAACCATATTTATATTTACTTTATAATAAGTAATAGACGTGTTAAAAAATATTATTCGTACCATCAAGTTAATTTTTAAATCAAACATAAATACAAAACAGAACTTTTTTTTTGCAATGTTTTTTTTTTTTTTGACAGAATAAGTTTTCTTGTTTGAGGTTTTTTACTAATTTAAAGTATAAATAACATACACTTAATGAATACATTATTTAAAAAAAAATATATATTTTAAGAAAAACATTAAAAATTTTAAGTATTTATTTTGTTCGGTTAACAAATCTATCAATTTTTCTAAAAAAGAATATGTATAAAAATAAACTTCTTTAGCAAGTAGATTTTTGGGCAAATATGAAAAGTTTTTTTTTAAGATGAAATTTAATAATTTTGATTTATTTGTCATTCCAGAGTTAAACTTTTAATACTTAAAAAGCTTTCAATAATTTGCAATTAATTTAAAATTTTTTTTTGTATTTAATATATATTCCATGATGGTAGTTTTCTAATTTGAGGCCGACACTGTTGAGTTTTCTAATTTGAGGCCGATACTGTTGAGTGAACTAAAAAACTAACAATCCCAAGTTTTTTTTTCAATAATTATATTCATATTTTATTACATTTTGAAAGTGGTCATATTATACATTTGGAAAGTGGTAAATATTATACAATACACATACGACATAAATACATAAATATGTATATTAATGTATTAAAGTTTTATTAGTTTAATTATTCTAAATAAATTAACAAAGTTTTTCTAAGTAGTTTTCTATTTTATAAATACGCAAAAATATTAACATATGATGACAATGCAATGTAGAATAGAATCATGTTTTTACTTCAGATATGCGGACTTGAATTGAAGACAGTGGTTGTGTAGTTTGTTTTAAATATCCTCATAAAGTATTCTTGTTATACCACCATACATGCATTTTTTATTTATATTTAACAAAATCAATAAAATAACTAAATAAATTAATTATCAAAAAAAAATTAAATTAAATTCCGAAATTTTTTTCCAGATATTAATTTCATATTGCAATTAATTTTCTAAATTATTTATTAAGTTATTAAGTATGTATAATTTTATGTATATCTAGATAATTTTATTATCATTATGAAAAATGTGTCAATCTGTCTAGAAAATAATATGATTTTACGTCTGGCCATTTTTATACAAAAATTACATTTTTCTATTAAATACTTATTTATTTCGACAGGAAGTAAAAAAACTGAAATAGTAGTTAATTTATTATGTATACTATATGAAATTGAATAATTTTTTTTTTTTAAATCTCACAACGAATAAATAATAATCTCTTTATTACAATTAATAAATATACTTATTATAAATAAATTTTATGTTATTTTCTGGTTCATAATTTTTTGAGAATAAAAAAAAAAATCAAGTACTTATTTTATTTTTTTCATAGTTTTTTTATACGCAAAATCATTAATATTATTTTTTATTCAAGCGGGATTAAAAACAATATTTTTTTTAGCAATTTTCAACCATAACTTATTTATACGCATATCTAAATTTTTAATTTTTATTTTCATAGTATCAATTTAAAATAGTATTTGCCTCACTTGGTTTAAAAAAATATATAAAATTTATTAGGTATATTCATTGTTTTTCACTCAAACACTATAAAAATGAAGATTTACACGACTAAGTATACTTCAATTATAGAAAGTATGATAAAAATTAAGATTTTGTTTTATTTTTTCAAGGTTGTATTTCTCGCGCTCTGAGATACATGCACATGTATAATTAAAATATCACTTGTATCAATATAATGTTGAAAAAGATAAATTTTATATGATATTGTTTACAACAGGTGCTCTATTATACCTATAGTATACATTATGTTAGGCAACGCGTTTTTTGTTTTGGATACCAAACTTTAATAAGATAATAATTAATTTTTTTTTTTTTTTGATAAAATACTTAGTTGTTATTGAAGTAAAAACTATAATTTAAATTTACAATTTAAATATTTTATTATTCAAATCAATCATAAAAATATATCCCTCATTAGTAAAACACAGCTCTATAATTTTCATATTTTTATTTTTTTATTTAATAAAGAAACTTAACAATTAAGTAAATATACTTAAGGTTTTATTTAAACACCTTTCAATTTAAATATATGTAATTAATTAAAATTATAAACTAATTATGATGCTTTTATTCATAACACTTTTATTTTAATTGGTTTAATTATACTATCTTTTGTTTTATAATATACATCATATGCTATAATTAAAAAAAAACTCGATCACATTAGATTAGAATCATATTAATGAATGAATATTATTTATGTTATGTACTTGTAAGTTATGTTCTCTATAGTTTATGAATAATATTTTAATTAATACCTAATTATTACAATTATTCTCAGTGTAAACAAACTATAATTATTTCTGAAAATTTATAATAATAGTATACCTTAAAAAAAATATTTCGCTACCCTTAATTTTAATTAGCAATGCAAATTTTTGTACAAGATAAAATTAAAATGTACTTATGCGATCCTATGTAAATTAAAATAAACACTGCCTTCTTGTGATAATTGTGGTTAATCAGCTGGTAAAACTGCATTGTAAGATATTAAACTTAGTAAAGGGTTTAGTGCCGGGAGAACAAATTTGGCCTGAACCTTGGACCTCTAAGTATGCTGTTGAGACATATGTTTTAAAGTAAGATATGTCCAATTTTTATAGTACAATTAAATTCAAATATATTTAATGAAGATTATTTTTTCGGAAAATGTACACTGCACTGATTAGTCTTGAAGCATATTAAGAAAAGTTATTTTATTCAAAAAAATCCGCTTGTCGAGGAGTTTAACTACATTTCTGTTACATTTAAACAACTCGTTTTCTAGAAAGTATCCTTTCTTGCGTATATATTTTTGTAAATTGTAAACTTTTTTCAATTTTCTTCAGTTTTAAATTCATGAATAAGAAAAAATTTTCACGATTGGTCATTTATTATTATTATTATTATTATTATTTGTTATTATTATTAATATCTTATCACAGTTGTGGTAATTTTTGATTAACTTTGATCTGAGTAAATTCAACAAATTATATCTTATCACAGTTGTGGTAATTTTTGATTAACTTTGATCTGAGTAAATTCAACAAATTACGTACGATATAGTTTTTACACATAACTTTGTAAAGTATACGCATGCTTTAAAAAAAGTAAAAACAAAATAACACAATCCTTCTTCAATAGAAAGTAACAAATAAATATAATAAAATGTTCTGTTCATATATTAGGAAATTAAGTGAATCAATTTGTTGATTTGAATGAAGTATATCTATATGTATATAAATAATACATCAAACTCTTGAATTTTAATTAAAAATTAATTAATTAAAACAAAACTTTTTCAATGCTTCTTTTTTAAACTAAAGTTAAGCAAAAAGTTCAGAGACCTAAGTATTAATTCTAATTAAATCTATGCTCTTATCATATCATTTAATTAAGTTGATTCGTTCAAATTATTTAACTTTATCTTTTCATGTGCCCCGGTAATAAATCAAAAAATTATCAATTTCATGTATGAATTTATGTTGTTAGCGGGGAATAATACACAAAAATATATTTGGTACAAATAAAGCCGATATTAACAATCAGGTTTAAAATTATTGTCACATCTATTGAGATAATCAAAATGATAAGTGGATACTCAATTAATTTTGTAATATTAAGGCTTTTTTAGGCATTTATGTAAAATTTTGAAATTTAATAACCAAGTTTTGAAACTACATCCGGATCGCAACCATGAAATAACGGCAAAACTGAACGTTATCAGAACCCAAATCAAGATAATGAACGAAATCGATAAACCGTAGATATAAAAAAAATATCGGCTCAATTGAAGTTTTTTCGTGTTATATATAAGGTAATTTTATTGACTGAGTCATAGTAAAAAATCATTAAATAAATTTTTTTTTTCGATAATTGTCCAAAAAAAAGCTTGACGGACAAAGATGTTTTTCAAAACAAAAATATAATGATATTATAAAAATGAAGTGATATCAAAGTTATTTATGCTATTTTAATTTTTTAAACATTAAAATAATTTTTAGTTTTTAAAATTATATTTATAGAAATTATTAAAATATTTAAGTAGGTACGCACGCATATATATAATTATACGATTGTATCTGATTTTATATTTTAAAAATATTCATTAAATTAAGCGTTGATGAGATTTTCTTATCAGAAGTTTACTAAATTAAAAGTAAAAAATTAATATAATTCTATGACGGAACATAACTATAATATAGAACCCATTTTAGATGGTGATCACGGTTTCCAACATTCAACCAATTGAAAGAATAGGCTCAACATCAACATAATATGGAAGATTGTTTCTATATACGAGATTTAATATTTTTTATTTAAAATAAATATAAATGTATTCAACTTTCAAATATCAATAAAAAAGAAAAACGAGACCAAAAAATAAATTGATTTTTTATTTGTACATCTTAAAGTCTAAAGGCATTAAATTTTATTCTTAAAAATAAAATCAAAGCTTTGATCTACCTCCTGAATCATTTTAATTGATATCGTTCAATTCCTTTATCTATTTATAAATTTAATTGATAAATTTCTCGAAATACTTAGGTACATGAGTTATAATATTCGTAATCTTATAATGGAAAGCAATGCAAAAAAAAAAAAATAATATTCAAATTGGCGTCAGAGTTGCCATTAAAAAAATCGATAAAAACATGTACCTACTGCTACTGATTGTATTCTTGACTTTTCTTGCAATAATTTAATTGCATAATATAATATTAGTTACATATGTACATTAATTAGGTATGTTATTTAATTCATTCTTATTCAGAAATTCAATTTAATTAAATTCAAATATTAAATATGCAAGCATAAAAATCGAGCATAAAATAAATAATTAAATATTAATAGAAGTACTTATTTCAAAAAGAAAAATTTAATTCAGAATTGAAATAAAGACGCACCAAAAAAATCTCTACAAACATAAAATACTTGAACATCATTATGTTTATTTATACATACATTCATATAATATTATATTAGTTAGATGTTATGTGTTTGAAAGAATTTCGAAAATTATCACACTTATAATATTAATAATAAATTGGTCTTAAACTATATTTTTGCAAAAATGCAAAAATATATTATTACTTTGCTTTTTTTTGATACTTATATTTTTGTTTTACATAAATTAAAAAAAAAAAAAAACCATTAAATATGAAATGCCCAATACTTGATGTTGATGCCCTTGTTAAATTTATTTATAATTTTTTTTTTTGTGTTTATAATACTTGTTATATTATATATCATGTACTTTAACTGTAACATGGTTAAAGTATATTAAAATTCAGTAACAAAAATATTCGAATCAGGTTACTTTTTTTGTAAGTACATTATGTATCTAACAACTTAACTATATATTTAAAAAAAAAATGTATATTGCTGCTGTTCAATAGAAATATAAACATTATCAATGAATAAATTGTAAAAAATTTAATGCTTGAAAAATATTTGTCAATGTCAGAATATTAGCAATTTTCATTTTAATTTTAATAGTAGAGTATGTATTTTTTTTTTTTTTATTTTTACAGATAAAAAAGAAATCATGTGTACAAGATTAAATTACGTTGATAAAAAAAAAGATTAAACTCATTTTATTAAAAAAAAAACAAAAACTAAAACCAAATTAAATAGAGTAAAAAACTAAATTAAATTAAAAGTAAAACAAACCTAATTCGATAGCTTTAAAAATAATGAGGGCAACGTAATAAAACACCTAGGTACTTAATTTTTAGACAGCCGAGATTTTTACATAATTTGGTAATAAAAATCTGTTAGATCAGATATTCAAAAATGTAAAGTTGAGAAAATTTTAAATAAAAATTCTGCGTTTTTAAATTTATTAGTTTAACACTCTAGTTTTAATTTTATGATCTGCTTTGACTTGATAAAATGCTTTTTTTTTGTTTGTTTTTTTAAATCATAACTTACTTTATTATTACTAATCATGCTTTTGGAACTAGACTGCTCTGCTCAAATAAGATTTATCGGAAATAAAATCATTATTTTATTTTTGCACATAAACTGAGAATCAAATTATTTTATTTAAAACTTAATTTCCCATAAAAACTATATGTATAGTACATAGTAGGTAGTTGTACATTCTATATATAATTTTTGAATTAATATTTATGATATTTTAATATTTTTTTCAAGAAAAATTTATAACATAAATACTTTTAACTTATGTTTATACAAAAAATTAATGAAAATTTATGAAAATAATAGTTTTTCACTGTGTAATTATTTTATCACTATACCGTTCTGGACTGGGAAACCAGTATAAGGCTCCATTAATTAATTCGAATAAAAAACTAATAGCTTATTAAGTATAAAACTTCATCAAAATACAAAATCTATGAAAAAAATCTTAAACCTTAAATAAATAAATAAATAAGTATTCTAAGAATCAATTTTGTATAGAATTTCCTGAGTATGTTAAGAATTATTTATTTATTTAAATATAGATATAAGTGATATTTTTTTTCATAAATAGAAAAAAAATCAATTAATATATTAAAGAATTTTTATTATCTCCAAGATGTTAGTTTATTTAAGTAATTTAAAAAAAAAAATGTATATTTATTTCATTGTGTGTTAATTTGATGAGAGTGCAACAGAGTGTAAGATTTTCAATGTATATAATTTACAACATATCTATTATCAATAATTAATTCTAGCAGACTATATGTAGACTTCAGAATCACAATTAAATGTAATAAAAAATTTAAAAAATATTAAGTAGATGATTAATTATTTATATTTTAAATAGGTGTGGAGCAATTTTAATAAATACTTAAATTGGATAAAATTAAAGCAGAACTATATCGCCAGTCCAGATAAATAACCATATTAGACTTAGACAATATTTTACTAAGTAATTAGTAAAGAATTTTTATAAATTTTAATTCATAAAGCTTGAAAACTTCGTCGTGTGCAATACAAAAATGTCTTACATGACTAATAAAGTGGAAAATACCAAAACAATAAATTGATGAAATAATAATAATAATAATAATAATAATAATAACACTTATATAATTATAAATTTATAATCAATTTTGTTTTTTATTTTATTTAATAAATCTATATGGAATTCTTTTAAAATTTCAGAATATTTCTACTTTAAGTACACACATAAATATGATTTTCACTGTCTCGTTTCTGAAATTTGTATAAATAATAAATTTTCTGCAAATTTCTTAACGATTAATATTTTATTATAATTTTTATTTTAAGTAGGTAAGTACATTCATATTATTTGATATATAAGTTATTGATTAAATAAATATTTTAAATACAAATGATAAAAAATAATGAAATTATCGCTACGGATAACCGCTCGTGAATAGAAATAAAACAAATACTTAAAATTAAAAAAAAAGAATAAAAAATTTACGAAGCTTGGCGTTAATTTAAATTTTATTGCACGTTTTTATGTTTATATACAGAGTTAGTTAGGTATCAATGTCTAGTTTTCTTATCAACAAAAAAAACTAATACTTTCATTATATTCAAACGGATGTCAATTAAAATGAGAAATTAAAAAAAAATAAAAAAAAATTAATAAAAAGCTTTGACAATAGCCAATAACCATCGCATATTCTGATTTTTAAAATAATTACATTAAGTATTATTTAAATAAAAATAAATGATTGTTTAAAATTATCGTTTTATTCATAGATTAAAAGAATTCTATAAAGAATTAAAAAATGGAAGAGACTATATGCATCCCAATCCCAATATTATTTGTTGTGAATACTTAGTTACAATTTAAGCATAGTAAACTATACCACTATATCTTCTAAGTAAAACGGTTTAGGCACTTTCAGTCTGACTTTAACAGTTCACAAAAAAAAACTTTATCTAATATCAAAATCAAAATTAATGTAGGTATTTTGTTATATTTTTTTTTTAATTTAGAACAAAAAAATTGTCATAAAATGCTAGAGAAGATTACCAATACTTAAAAGAGTTCAACTCAACGATTTTATTCATCCCAAAATAAAACCTAATAATATACATAATTCTATATAAGTTCTTACAAATATTTGTAGCTGAACAAAAAGGCTACAAAATACCAGAATGTTAATGATGGCATATTATCAAGAAGGAAACGGAAAAGAAAAAGGAAAGATTATAAATTGTGAAAAAAAAAATCTACATATTGCATTTTATAGGTAGACCTTAGTTAAGTTTTTTCAAAAAAATTTTTCATGCAGGTATTAAATTCATAAGAGCTTTAAAATTGTATTTTTAACTCTTGTGTTATGAATCGTTGGATACCTTATACAACACACAATGAAAGATGTTTATCTAATTATTCTAATTTAAATAGACCCCTTCAAAAACGTAATATGCAATCGTAATAATTCATTGAACGATTTATTTCAAGGAGCGCACATAGTTTGTGTATCAAATTTTTTTTAAATTAAATTAATACCCCAGGTTATTCTTAAAATATTAACGATTTTTATTATAATATTGGGTAAATTTAAAATCATATCTAAAAACTCACAACTTGGCGCCCTTGTTTTTTTTTAAGCTCAAAGCCAAAATAAAAGTCAGTGAATCGATTTGAAAATAACACAATAATACATACCCAATCTGTTTGTTTGTTACATTCGTTTGCTAACAAAAAACAAGAAGTTTTTTTTTTCTGTATCAACAACAATAATTATCGAAATAAAATGCAGTTTTAGATCATTACCACAGACAATATTAAATTGGAAAAATAAAAGGGGTCATTCAACTAAAAATGTAAAATTATATATACACAGGAGGAACAGGGCAAAAGTTCTTTGTTTTTTCGAACTGGTAGTTATGTATATACATATATAAATTAGCGAAACATGTTTATTTTTTTTTCTGTTGACTGTATTGACATCGACGACAAATTTTAGCCGAAAATATTTGAGATGGAAAATGTTAATCGGCTGATTATTAAAAAAAAAATAAATTTGTTCAGATAATTAAATTTTACTATGTACAATTATATTATTATCAGTTTTAAAACTTAGTTAAAATTTTATTACAGATTTTTGTTAATTGTTCAAATTAATTAGTTATTACTAATAATAAGAAATATTTTCTAACAAAAAAATCTTTTAATATATGTAGTGAGGTTTTGGATGTGGGCCAAATTCGTTTGACATATTTTTCTTTGTGCCGATCTATAGAGGTGAAAATCTGAGAACCTAATGTAGAGATTTCTTTTTGAAAATCCTATGTAACAAAAAAATTAATCTAGAGTTAATTTCTACAAATTTTATTTCATTTTTAATATAAGTACTGTTTCTTATTCAACGTAAAACTTTGGTCACTAAAAAACTTTTACGACTTCGGTTCATAAGAAAAAAAATTAACATTTTTTTTTTTTAATTTCCATATGATTTTTTTACAGAGTGTAATGTTGGAAAAAAAAAAACCACGAATTGAAAAAAAATAATTTTTTTTTTGCCTTGACTTAAAATTTAATCTGAAAAAAGAATTATAAGATTTTTTTTTTCTTTTCAACACAACGTGTTATAAATCTGACTTCTAAGAAAATTAATCATCAAAATAAAATTTTAGTATAAAAATTATAATTTTTTTTTCTATTAAATGAAAAGCGATTTTTTTTGACGTGAACACGCAAAGTTCATTCATAAGTTTATTAAAAAAAAAAACAAAAATCATAAAACGCACATTTTTTTTTTATTCTCTATCTAATTTCTAATGTCTGAATAGAAATTGAAATCAATTTAGCACTTAATTTAACAACAACATAATCTATCTATTTTTTTTTTTTTTTACCTTTTTTGAAAATAAATTTAAAATTAAAATTCTTTTTTGTTTAAAATTTGAATATTTTTCTAAGTATAATTTTTTTTAAGTACGAAAATATTTTTTTTTTTACCGGCCCGCGCCCGGTCGTCGTCTGCAGATATAAATTTTAATTTCTGGTTTTTTGCTTTCTTTTTTTTTTATTTCGTCAAAAATTTAAAGTCTCAAAATTTTTTCAACTTTATTAAATTTTATATACTTATTTTATTAGTAAGAATTTTTGGTTAATTTTTTTTTGCTAAATGCTGCCACGAATTTTTTTTTTTTTTTATGCAAAACACAAACTGAAAATACTGAAAAAAAAAATAACAAACAAACAACTTACGAAACCAACAAAAACGAATTTAAAAAAGCGACTGACTGTGTTTTTTTTTTGTTCCCATCCTTTTTCTTGTTGCAAAAAAAAGATACTTTTATGCTCAGCACTTTTTTCATATTTAGAAATGCTGAATTGTATATTTGTTTTTTTTTTTTTATATCATCATAGCATACTTCTTATTGGAATATAATAATACACACAGTTAGGGGGAAATTAAATTTTAAAGCAACATTATTTTTTTACGATAATTTTTACGATATTATTTTTTTTATTACATATTAAAATTTCGATGATATTGAAATCCAGAAAAATATAGTTTCCTTTTACGAATGGGAAACTACAGAAAAATAATTGTATTTTACTTATGAAAGACTAATAGATGGAAAAAATTGTGTTTTACATACAGAACAAAAATGGGAAACAATAATAGGTAAAATCTTTTTAAGTTTGACTTACCTTCTTCGGACTGAAAACTATTCAACCAACTTTATAGATATAAGTTTAGAAATAATTTTTATATTTTCAATCATTTAAAAGCCAAGCAAAATATAGTCTCTAACAAAATTATAAACCAGTTTTTGATATTTAAAAACAATAGCTTATCTGCTAATGAAATCACAAAACACTTTAAAATTCTAAAAAGATATATATCTTTATTTCGAACAATACACATTCAACTTTATTACATATAAGTATGACTTGGCTATAGACAAATTATATAGTGTAATACTATGCAGAACCGACTTTTCCAAATAAATATAATAAATAAATAGTTTTTCGCAAAAATATATAGTAATTAAACAAAACAAAAGAATATTAAATAAGGAAAATATAACAAATGTATATGTATCAAAGCTTTCTAATTAGTTTTATCATTAATTATCAAAATATCTATAGATTCCTTGTCAAAAAATTATTAGCTTTAAAATGTTATTATTACAGATTATCTGTATAAATTTAATGTTGATATGATTATCTATCTCGCGCCCTTATTAACTTAAAAAATAATAATAATTTTCAGTTTTTTTTTTAAGGTCAAATTTCATTTGCCAATGACCTGTAAAAAGGACTTAATGTGGAAAAAGTATAATAATATTAATATGGATAAAATTAAGTAAATATTTGAATATGAATAATTATTCGCATTATTATAACATAAATGTATATACATGTTGTTAATATAACTGCTAGCACATAAAATGTAATAAAAAGGGAACAAAATATATCTAATTTACATTGTGCATATATTTTATTATGTTTTATAAATTAATTGCTCAAAAACTCATACTTTATTTTTTTTTGTCTAATTAAATATCAATTCTTTTATAATTTTGTGTATTAATAGAATAAATCGATTTTTTTGCAAACTTGTTTATTAATTGGTTATTCATATATTCTTATCAATATTTGCTTACAAAGAGGTTTCTTAAAAAAAAAAAACTTCTTGGCTATACATTTGTGATTTGAATATATTTTATTGATGCTGTTGTACATACACATTATATTATGTAATATCAATATATTAAACTGTTAAATCGATGTAAATCTGTTTATAAATTTGTTATTATGATTTAACATTTAAGATTCGATCTTAAAAATAAACCAAAATCTTTTATTCTCATAAAATTCAATTATTAATCAATTTTATACTTTCGCTCGAATGAAAAGAAGAATATAATTGAAAATTGATTTTTACGATTGACTGAATCATAACTCCCAATAATTTGCACACATTAAGACCCATATAGCTTTTGTATAAATATTAGTTGTATAAATAAATATTATTAGAAATAAATATTATTAGAAAAAATCTTAAATATTGGATTAATGTCCGATAAAAAAACCAAAAATGTTTTTAAGTACATGAATTTAGATACCATCATCTTTTATTCGTTTCGATATTGCTGAAGAAAAAAGTTTAAGTTTAAGTTCAAATATTGTTTGTGAAAAATTTACTGTTAAAATTAATCCTTTGGGATTAAAAAAAACCCTTTTTGAATTTTTAGGTCTCAAACTTTTTAGTTCTTTGACATTTTCAAATAATAAAAATAATCAAATAACAAAACTAAGAAATAAAAACTAGATAAATAAATTATTAGAATCGATATTTTTTCAAGGTAGGGAAAAAAAATTAAAAACTTTGAAGAAACTAAAAATAACAAAATATTTTAACTAAAAGGAATTTGTTTAGTCTTAAATAAGAAGATTCTGTACCTACATATTTTTCATATCGATTCAATAATGGAATTAAAAAAAAACCTTAGAAAGAGTCTTCAATTTTATCAATGATTTTGAATCAAAGTTTTCGGATTAAAAACTTTTTTTTCTTATTATTTATTTTATAATTAGTTTTTATTTTATTTTCTTAACAATTATTTTTATAAAATGCTGAAACGTGTCGTTTATTTTGCATTGTCGACATTAATATTATAAGTTTTTTATTATTATTCTTATTATTTTTGCCTTTGTTTATTTCCATGTCAACTATTCAGACATTAAATAACAAGAGAATTTCGGTAAGAAAACTTCATTATTTGGTTTTTCTTCTTGTTTTATTTATTCATATAAAATTAATAATAAAAATGGTTAAAAATTTATTACACATGCTGTTAATGTCCTGGTGGGCGAACCTTCAGAATTACACCCAAAAATTTTTATTATATATATACACGTATAGCGTACATTCCAAAATAAAAGTTTTACGATATCGATTTTTTTTTATTTTTTTTTTTTTTAGAATTTATCATTAATTTTCTAGATTTCCATATGTGAACGAATGATGGATAACGAAAACAAAAAAACAAAAACCACATAAATAAAATAAGCGTGTATACCCAAGTTATTTATTTTCTTGTGAAAATAGCAAACGAGATCCTTCAATAAGAAATTCTTTGATATTGAAATTTTAAAACGAATTCAAAACAATATTTGTCTCAAGTTGATAAACTTTAAGAAATAGCATAAATCTAACTCGTAATGTTTGTAGTACCGTCTAAGGAAAAACGGAATAAATTTGCTTTTGTTTTCCATATGTCTGTTCGTCTTCTATTGAAGTGTAATTTAAAGGCCTGTTCTGAGGTGATTCAATGTAGTCAATTATTTCGTTAATAAAGCTTCTAAGCAATGATTCAGTATTATAGTGATAAAATCTTCTCTGGAAGAAATAATAATCAACTTACTTCTGTTCTTATCAGGAATTTGAAATAATGAAAAATCTAATTTTAATTAAAAAAAACAATTATTTTTTGAGTATTTTAAAGAAAATACTTCAAATATTTTATATTGGAAGTAAGAAATTTCTAATAATAATAAAATTTTGGGAAAAAAATATAAATTTTTCAGTTTCTGGCACAATACGAATCGATTATAAAACCTATACAGTAGGAGGAATAATAATATTTTCATTTAGTTCTCGCTTTGAACTTAAGTAACGGGTAGTTTTATTGCATTCGCATTTTTATTTTTTACAAAATCATCAAGTCTTTCAAAATATGATTGTGTTCACTCCGCAAGCTTTCAATATTCAATGGTTTTATAAGTTATATTAAGCTTATGTTAGCATCATTATATGAATTTCTAATAATTTCAAACGTGTATATAATTATTGTAGTGTGTTTTTTATTGAAAAACTTTATGTTATTAATTATCATAAATTTGATAAAAATTAGTAAATATTAAAATCAAATTATAAGTAATTAACTATAATGATAAATTTATCAATCAAGATTTAAATTTTTTAGTGTTTGTTTTCTTTTATTAAAGATACGACAATGAATTATTGCTAAATTAATTTATTAATTTTTGGTAGTCAATCATGGCAATCAAATTAAATAAATCAATAATATGTATATATGTATGTACAATGTACATATGTATATTACTTTGGAGTATAGTTTATTCGCCTTAAATTAAAAATTCAATATAATAAATAAGTATAAAAGTAATAAAATGAGGATATTTCTTTCAACTAGAATTCGAGTTTAGTTTTAGAATTAAACTTCAGTATTTGATTTAGAAATGAATTTTTTGTGACAGTCATACATTGAAACAATAAATATTATGCCAGAAACATAGGGAAAATTTTGAGGTTTTGTATCGTAAACCTAAAGTTCAACGTGATTTTAAGAAAATAATTAACAACAACAAGAAGTTTTATAAGCTTTTACAATTATGAACATATAATTATCAACTCTCTAGAATACATAGGATATTATATATCTTAATTAAAAATATAATGTTAAAAATCAAATTATATACGTTATATTGACTTTCTACAAATTTGTTTTTCTTTTTAGAAAATTTCTTTTAATGAGTTTATTGTTTGCAAATAAATTACATCATTACACAATTTTTCATTTCACTGTAAAAAGGAAAATTTATAATTTCAACGAATTTTCAACTCTATTTCCCTAAATTACGATTTTTTTTTTCATGAAGGACCTTAAGTTTAAAAATTATATGAAATGAATATTCAAATTATAATTTTATTATGTCTTTAATAAATAAATCCTCACTCTCCTCAAAAACATATCGCCACTTCCATCCAATAACTTTTTCTTTACTACATCAACAAACGATTCAAATAAGTCACTGAAATTTATCACAGACTAATATAACTCCAAAAAAATAATGCAAATTGGCTCCATTTTCATAGTAATTGTGACTATATCCAAAATAAATTTATTACCTTTTGGATTTTGATTTTATTTTTAAAATTTAAATACGACGTGTCGTTAAGAAAAAATGAAAAATAAAAAATATACAAATGTTTAAGTATTCCTGTCTTTTTAAACTTTTATTGAATAAAAAATCCACTATTATTGTATTCAAAATTGAAACCTTGTTATGTTTATTTCAATGTGGTTTTAGTAATAATGCATAAAAAAAAAAATTTCGAATAATTACAAAAAATGGAAAATTTTTGGCAGATATTTTTTTGGGCGACTTACAAATTTAAAAAAAAACTTAGTTAAGTAATGTCGTTGTTAAATGGAAGTGTGTATTATTATAAGTTATTAATGTATAATGTAGATATAGGTATAAGTATATAACTTAAAGATAAAAAAAATTAAATTCGATGAATAATTTGAACATTATTTTTCATAACATTCCATTTCAAGCGAAACATCAGAAATAAAATTTCTTTAATGCCATTATTGTATTTCGAGTTCACAAAAATTTCACAAATATTTAGAAGCTTAAAATAAAAATGAATAAAATTACAAATATTTTACAACACAAAGCCAAAAAGAATTCATTTTTTAGCAGATACCTACGACTTAACAAAAAAGTGTTTGCAAGTGTTTTTTTATTTGTATGTAAAAGACCTTTATTTTTCTATATAATGTAATAGTATAGTTATCAATCGTATAGTGATAGAAGAGTGCTGAGAAGAGAAATCTGTTTTTTTTAATTTTTTTTTTTTAAATATTAGATCAAAGGAAGAAAATATGACGTAAATGCAAAATGAACGTAAGCTGTTTTCACTACAATACATTTCTACTAGAATTGTTTTACTTTGTCGAAATATTCTTAATATTTTTTTTGCAAATTTTGCCTCACAATGACTATATACGCTTCTTAACCATCATCTAAAAATGCATTGCGATGATAATAAATTAAAAATGTTTAATATAAATTCAAATAAATTAGAAATGAACCAATTGAATAATTATATAATGTTTTTTGTTAAAATTAAGGATTCATTCGTCCTGGCATGAGTCCGTATAAGCTTATTATTAAAAATAATTTCCAACAATTACTTATTTACAATGTTACAAATTAATCAAATTAATTTCTCATAATCTTTATTATTGGTTTATAAAGACTTTTATTAATTTAACACTCATGATTCATGAACTATATTCGACCCCTAAATAAAGAGGAAACATTTTTTTAAATTGTATATTTTTTTTTCTTCAAGGATTCAAGGATATTTTATGTACTCATAAGCCTATTATGTACAAAAAAAAAATTAAATATTCTTCTATTTATAGGTTTTTATACTAACTGTCTTCAAATTAATGTATATTTAATATAGAATTTATATATGTTCATAGACCAAGGAAAAACCTTTAAGAATATACTATTTATATGTTCTTTTTTATGATAACACACAAACGAACATATAATTTAATAAGGATAAGAAAATTTTATTTTTATAAAACGATTGATCGTGATGTATATTATTTTGTATTTAAGTATACTATCAAATTATGGTATTTTTCTTTTTTTAAATTTCATAATAAAATTATTAAAAAAAAAATGTATTAAATATGTATTTTTAAATTACACGAATGTTTGAGACATTTTATTATAATACCTGTAGTTAAAAAAAATATAACGCTTTGGTTTGGTTTATAAAAAGAAATAAATCATTATTATTGTTGTTTATATAATGTATATTGTCGGTTATTTTCTTTTAATAAGTAGGTACGTTGAATATCTACACAGTAAACAAAATATCCTTTTGAACCTATTGTGGAAAGAGAAAAATAAGTTGAAGTTAATAAAAGTTAACATGAATTTTCTATTTTTTTTTAATACACTATGTGGTCGAATTCGAATTCGAAATTAAATAAATTAATGATATTTTGATACTAAATTGGAGGATTCCCGGCTAATTCGTCGCAAGCAATTCGTCGCAAAGTAATCAGAATTCGTCGCAAATCAAATCAGAATTTTGATTTTTGATCTGTGGGTTGAATCCAAGAAATAAAACAAAATAGCCAAATCTATACTTACTTACGTTAATTGGAACTTTAAAACATAACAGTCCATTAATTTCACTTAAGTAAACACCAGTTTTATTTCAATTCAAATATTTAAGTTTTTTCTTTTGTGCTTTTACTTTAATTGAATTTCTATATATACAAGGACATTAATTTAATTAAGTCATCTTTTTTTTATATTCCATCGACAATTTTAAATTAAATTTTTATAAAAATTTAGTTCAATAACATGAGAATTATTTGTGTTCAGTATTTGTATTTCATTCAGGTGGTGTAAAAATTTTTTTTATTTATAAACTTACTTAGTGAATAAGACTGTTTTTGAATGCGTTTGAGAAATTATATAAAAAAAAAACTACAAAATAATCTGGAGTTATACTTGGAAATTTATAAATAAAAAACAAAATAAATTGAAATTAAAATTAGACAAAAACTTATATATTACATAATAGTAATAAAAAATGTATTAAAAAAGTCATAATTATATTCTTAATCATAAATGTAAAGAAAAAGAAAAGTTAAATTAATTTTTTATATATAATTTTATTTATATTAAAAAATTGAAGAGCAATCAATAGATGAAATTTGAAGAAAAAAAAAGTGGATTGATTAAATGTATTTATTATCATTTTTTTAATAAACTTAATCTGTATTTTACAACATTTTCATATATAACTACTACTGGATTCAAACATTTTCACTTCATTAATAGCGTTGGATAGCGTTGGATAGCGTTGGATACCGAAGAAATAACAATTTTCATAATAACAGATGGCAGATGGATGGATGGATTACTGAAGTTGGGTTTTTTATCCTCTTTTTTGTTGGTCATCGAACTTGTTCAATCGTGGGATGAGTTCCAAGTTCGCGCTAGAATCGGTTTAAGCTTTTTTCAATTATCCACTTGATCTAATTACTTGTTTTATAAGCTATATATTATACACGATTCAAAATTTTTACACTAAGTCTTTTCATAGTAGTATAACAGATATATTTAAGTACCTATTACTATCGTAGATATTACAATACTAACAACATAATACTTTAAATTTTACTGTATTAACTTTTTTATGATTTATTAAAGTAGTTGCCGTAAAACATTTTATTTAATATTCCAAAATTTTATAATTATCGAAGACAATCAATAGAGATATATACCTATAACTATTGAAATGACATGGATATATAAAATTCATAATATTACTTAGTATTTGTGTAAAATTTATGTCTTTAAAAAAGAAGGATTTAAATTATACATATAATATTATATTATATAATTATTAAATATGTACATCACAATAATGTTTATACTAAAAGCTTAGTAAAATTTATATTTGTTTTGTGTTTCGTTTCTATTGTCTACACGCTTTTTTTTTTTGTCCCAGGGATTATGATGTTGATGTGTATAAGCTATAATAATCCTTGATACTGAAAAAAAACGACCTTCAATTTTGGAATAAAAAAAAAATCATATTAAATTTTTTTTTTTTTAAATATTAATGGTCCTAAAACATGAAATATTGTTTTAGTGAATTTATATATAGCGACCTGTTTAGTTATTCGATTATGAGGCAGCATTAATTTGATTTCAGCGTTGTTTTTATTAACATAAAAGGTTTGTAATAAATATGATGATAGATCTCTTATTTAATTTAAAAAAAATATGACGTAGGTTTATTAGTTTATTTTAAATTACATTGTGTATTTAGACGGATCTAAACAAAAAGATTCAATTTTTTTTTTTTTTTTTTTTTATTTTGTTTTATAATTAAAGGTGAAAATAAAGTAAGATATGAGTATCAGTATATTGTTTATACCTACGTAATTGTATTTACAAAATTTGCATAACATATCGATTTATGTTAGCTTGGTTGAGAGATACTTGAATTTTATGAATGCCATTTAATAATATTATGTTAATATTAAATTATTTATTTTTTTGTTAAAAAAAAAATGTATTCTTCAATTAGAGTTTTTTAACATTTTCTGTTAAGAATGTACGTAAATTTGTGACTAAAATAAATAACATTTTTTTTAACCGCCAAAACACGAGTACGTGTAAATTTTTTTTATAACATTTAACACTCAAAAAATAATAAAAAAAAAAAGATAAGACACAATAAAAATAAATGAAATCAAGTAAAGTAATCATTTTTCCATAGTTCTCAACAATCAGTTCTCTACTTTTCCTATACTATTTATTTATTTATTTATTTATTCCAAATGCTTAATACAAGCGAACAAAATATAATGATTATACTATATATAGACTCTGAAAAATTTACTAATCATAGAAAAGTCATTATGTGTGTCACAAATTGTTTCCAATAATACCAGCCTACATTTTAGATTTTTACTTTTTTTTTCAAGTTAAAAATAAACTTTTAAAAGTATCCTTTAAATTTTTAAATGACAATTTTCTTATTTATTTATTTTTTCTTTTATTTAAATCAAATCTAATTTTTCATTTTTTCTTTTCTTACCGAAAATAAAAAAAAAAAATAAAGATAAAATAAATTCAATTTATCAAAAATTTTATATAATAAAAAAAATAATTCGTTTTCACAATAATGATAAATATAATAATATAGTTAATGTTTATGTAGCTGCTAGGTAGGTATATATATATAAACGATGATTTTAAAAACATAAAAGTAAATAATAACAAAACAAAAAAAAAAAAATCTGGATTTTCTATTTTACTTACCAATTTATTATTTTTTCTTTATTTAAAGACATAGCATTTTATGTTTTCTATATATTTATGTATTATGATGCATATATAATATAATATATATAATTATATGTTTTCTTTGCATTTTATATTTTTAGGAATGCTCAATTTATCCAAAATAAAAAGAAAAAAACTTTTTTTCTATGTTTATTTAATTTTTCTTTTATATATTTTTCTCAGCCATTATATATTATGTGAACTTAATATATATACATATATATATGTATACATATATATTATACATATTTTTAAATGTTTTTCTCATAATTTTTTAATTTTTTTCTCTGTATATATATACAAATTTTTTTAGTCTGCCTTGAACCAAACAAACGCAATAATTATTTCTTTGAATTTTGTATTTTTGATATTTTAAAAATATATATTTAGTGTTTTTAATTTTTATTTTTATAATATTTATTTTTATTTGAAATTTTTTTTGCACTTGATATATATATTATGCCAATTTTATAATTTATAAATAATATATAAATACGATAGGTAGGCTAGATTGTTTATTTATTATTATTTTGAACAATATTAGCTTTTTAAGTTCATAAAAATAAAGAATAAAATATAGTGTGCAACTTATTTGTTTATTTAATCAACTTAAGAGTTAATATTCTAGAATTTTATAGTGGGCATATTTTTACGATACATAAATATGAAATGTAATGAAATTTATCTATAAGATCATGAGAATATATAAACGACAGTCTTTAGCAAATAATATAAAAAATAAGTAAAATCAATTCATTTTAAATTTTTCGGAACATATTCAAGAAGTGTTTAAATGAGTGTGAAGTTAACTATATTAGACGAATTAACCAATAGGTATAAAATAAAACTATTTAAGAATAAAGTGCAAGTGGATTTAAGAAAATGACGAAAATTTGAACCATAATTTTCCATCCATTTTAAAACTGACATTGCATTGAATATGATCTAGAACAAAATAGATAAATCTATTCAAATTGACAACACCATAAATCACCGAAAAATTTTATATTTTACATAGGCTATATACATATTTTAATTTTCATATGCATAATTTATTTGTGTACATAAAAAAAAAGAAAAATGTTTGTTTTGGTGTTGCGATGGCGAACAAATTATTTTTAAATTTATAATTAATTGTTTTCGTTTTTTTTTTTAATTCGTCAAAACAATAAAAATTATTGGAAGAAATTCATTAAAATTCAAATCAATCACATTTTAAAATATACAAAATAATTTTTTTGTTATGAAAAACTTGTCTGACAAACTTCACAAAAATAAAAGTAAAATTATATTTCAAGTTTCTTAATATGCTAGTTTTTTAATATCCATTTGCAGAAAAAAAAACATGTCCAGTACCCTCATACATAATTTATACATACATATCAAACAATCCAATAAAAATGTAGTTGCTAAAAAAGACATTAATATATAGTTCTTGAAGGAACTTTTTTTTTCTTAATTTAATGCTTAAATCATGTTTTTGACTTTATGATCTTATAAAATAAAATAAGAGAAGTTTTTTTTTGTTCTAATTATCTTTTAGTAGCTTTATTATATATTCTTCATCATTTTATCGTTAATTAAAACAAAAAAAAAATCTTATTAATTTTATAGAAGATACCTGATTCCCATTATTTTAAAGTTTTCTTTATTTCAAACTACTATATAAAAGGGTTGCTAAAGTGAACCTAAATGATTTTTTTGGAGCATTTAAAGAGAAATAATAATTTTAATTTAATTTTATTAAACAGAAACTTTATTCCAGACATTTCTTTCAATCTATCTTAAGATATTTATATGAAAACTTTAATTAATTTTAAAGAAAAAGATATATTATGTACTTTGTTTTTATATAATAAAAGTGATAATGTGTATTAAATATTAATGTGATTTAAATGTAAAATTTTCCTTTAAAATAGAAGCAACGATGAAACGAGCCATATGTCCTATTGACGTAAACATATTACAAATTACAGTATAAAATGTAAAATATAAACTCAGTACATTTTTTTTCATTCAAGGATATGTGATTGAATTTTCTTTTTTTCATTCTTGCAGTCATATAATACAAATGCAATTCAGGTCAATTATTATTATTTTGTCAAATCAATGGATTATTTATTTCTTAATTTTTTTTTTTTTTTTTAGTTTTATAAATTGTTCAAATTGCAATCAATTTCAATTACAATACATACACGATATACACAGCACAGTCTAATGAATGCAATTTTGAAATTAAATATTCAAGGAAAAAAATCAATAATATCGTTAACTCTGTTTCTGTAAAAATAATATTTTATTCAAATTTTCATATATTTGACGTTGCATATTTTAGTCGTGTGAGAATTATATAAATTTGTTATTGATGTAAAAAAGGAGATATGAAAGGTATTTAATATCATGAATGAATTTATATTTATTTCCATTATAATTGATTTTTCTTCGTGACTAAAAACATGGAATACCTGCAAATATTTTGAGTTTTCACTCTATTTTTGCATTATTGCCAAAATGTTTTTGTTAGTTTGTTCATTGATAAAATAAATAAATTTTCTTCTATACAATAATTGCTAAAAAAATTATATTATTGACTTTACACTGACCTTACTGAGAAGTTTTTTTCTTGGTGTATATATACACAAATAAATGATTCTCAAAACAAACTTGAAAATTTTATGATAGCTCTAAGCCGGTTATCGTTAAATTCTAATAAATAATTTAAAAATATGAAAAAAAAACCTCATAAATGAAGTATAAAGCCGGATTTCAACATTTGGATTTTTCCGCATTTTTTTTTTTTTAATTAAACATTATTGATCTTCAATCATGTACCAATTTTCATCCTAACCCGCTTTAAGTCTGCGAACTTCTAACTGCAGAGTCCGAATTGGGAGAATCTTTCGTTTTGGCTTGAATGAAGATGAACGAATGAAGATGAACAAATAATGTTGGCATTGATTCCTGATTCTATGGAAATTGGCCATACACTTTAATAGTACTTTAATAGTTTTGAACGGACAGACAGAAAATGAAAACATACAGTTTGTTTTTCATTTTTGATGGCTTACAGACAATAAATTTAATATTGTACATGTCTTTTCAACTATCTATCTACGATCATTTATTTGTAAATATTAATGATTTATGTAATTTTGGGAAAATTTGACAAAGAAAAAAAATTACCGAAAATGTAATTGAAATATCTGTGTAAGTAAGTTGAAGATGTAATATTAATTATATGCAGGTATACATTATTAATAACACATAATATGAAATTATATTTAATTACATACACATTTTTATGTACTCTAGAAGAAAACCAAAAAATTTATTTATTTTAAGTCGCGTTAATTGTAAATTTTTTTTTTTTTTTAATTTTGTTTTCCCAAACTAAATTTCTTTTTCGTTACTATGACCTTGCTAAAAAGGAAAGCTCTCAATCATTTTGTTCTATATTATTTAAATTTTTATAATCATATAAGTGTTGTGTACATTATAATATAATGTATATGTACATTAATGTGTAGTAAATATTTATACAGAAAAAAAAGAAAATTATTTAAAAAAAAAATATATGAAATATATGTACAAAAATATTTTGTTTTCTCTCTCACACTCTTACATGTGTAACTAATAATATGCAAAAGAAAAATATTTTACAAATAATATTATTCCTTTACCTTGCTCAAAAAAAAAAACCAGCAAAAAAAGGATAAACGTTGATGTCATACATAATTGAAAATTATCTAACTTAAATTTTTTTTTATCAATTTAAGAAATTATTTCGCCTTTACATTTTGTATTGTTAAATTTTTGATTAGAACTATGCTTAAAAACTTTTACACAAAGCATACCTACATTATTTTTTTTTTTTTTTATTTTCTAAATATGACACTTTTCCCCATAATATGTACTGAATCAACTGAATTTCATTTTCCTTTTTATTATATCTATTTTGTATCCTGTTATCAAACTCAAAAAATTAATTTTTATTTGAAGCAAAACAACGTTTGATAGAATAATAAACATACATTTCTTCTTTTTATGGATATGAGTTTTAGGTCAACTATTGCACAAAACTAAAATATTGACATAAGCTTGAGATGTGAATGAATTCCAATGTTTTTGTAATTATTAATCAGAAGTTATGCAGTTTCAAAAACATAAATATATATATGATTTATATAAAAGCGGAAAATCAGTTCAGCTGTATACACAGCTTTTACATCTATGAAAAAAGAAATTAAACATCGTATTAAAATTAAACATCGTAAAATTGATTACATAATTTACATCTTCGAGAAAATAGTTAGTAATGAAATTTCAGCTTGCAATTTCAAATAAGAAACAAAATCTATTTCTTTATTTATATTTTATTAGTTATTTTAATCAATTTTAATTAATTTCATATATTTTTTTCGATTAGGTGACATTTTTCGCTCTTCTTTGTTATATATACGATTTTTATAGTCGAATTGAATTTCTCTATAGGTATCCTTTCTACTCAACATTAATTAAGAATTTTGAAGGACAATTGCCTTATTATTTTTTATTAACCAGATTTCTATCCTTAAAATATTAAAATAATTATTATTTATTGTAATTTTATTGATGCGCGTTTATGTATATATATTTCCCAAACCGATTTTTTATATGTATTTCAATGAATTGAAAAAAAAAAATGTTTTTTTTTATTATATACAAGAATTTTTTACAATTTTTTTTTTTTCTTCACCTATAGTTACTTTTTACTTTTTTCCTCTCTTTTATGGAAGAAAAAAGAAAAATTATGCAAGAATATTCTTCACCATATTTTCATGATTCTAAAATCACAGAATTATCAAAATCACAATTATATAATAATCAAAAAAAAAATTATTAAATTTTTTTGATTTTATTGTTTTTCTTTTTTGTTGAAAATTTTTAATAAACTTGAATATAAATTTGAATTCAAAACTAAACACACATATTATGTAGGTAAATTACAAAACAAAAATTATTTCTTTTTTCGTTTTGAAAAATCAATTTTTTTTTTATTATTATTATTATTATAATAGGAAAAGTTAAAAGAAAAACTTATTCTTTTTTTTTTGTAATAAATATATTAGAAAATAAAAAATTCATAAAAATTTTTTAATTTAATTAAATTTAATTAAAATAAAATATTAGTTTTTATATTAAAAAGTAAATTAAAATGATTTTTATGAAATTTATTAAATTTTTTTCCAGCCAATATGTATTTTAAAGGACTAAGAAATAATTTTCTATTTCTTGCCATTTTCTGTGCAAAGTCCGACGATGACTGAATTTTCCAAAAACAAATTATTTTTGAGGAAAAATTTCTCTCAATATATAATAAATATTTTTTTCGTAGCTACTATGCTAGATACACACAACACATAAAAATGCTTAATATTTGTATTTTTGTATTTTTGTAAGCTAAAAACACAAGATACATAGTATACCTACATACACGCTTTTTATTTTGTTATTATAAAAAAACATGTAAATTTGAAAAAAAAAAAAGAATGTTTTGAAAGGTTTTTTAAGTTGGCAATCATGAACACAAAATAACCAAAGTACTATGAAAATTCTTTGAAAGAAACAAACTTCGAAATAAAATTACGACGAAGCATAATTTCACTTAAGGCTACTTAGGATAAAAAAAATTACAACTCGGCATATTATTATCAAAATAGGCCCTTAATTTTAATATTTAGACTTTCGGGTACTTAACTTTAACAAAGTAAGACGGGTCTTTTATAATTAATATAAACAGTTTCGAATGTGAAATCAATTTTTGATATATTTCATTAGTAAAAAAAATTTAAATCCAGTATATAAGCCCGGTTTTTCAATGCAAAACAGACTAAAACGTGCTTCAAGTTAAAAAAAAATGGTAATTTTAGTAAAAATAGTTTATTTAGTAATTTCATGAATTTTTAATAATATAACTTTTAATATTATTGCCGTTCTATATATTCTACATACATATTGCTATATATAAATTAAATGTATGTGGAAGTAAATTAAGTATGTAAAAATTACATTTGGAGGGCGAATCTCAAGATTTGGCTAATCGGTATATCATTAAAATCATAAATCCGGTATTTAAAATCTTACCCGATTCATAATGGAAATATTAAAACAACACCAATGAGAATTGAGTGTAAAATTTTTCAAGTTCAAAAACTTTTTTTTTTGTAGGTATATTGGTGTGAATTTTCCGATTGTAAAATTTTTCTCTCGCATGAGAACAAAAAAGGAATTTTTATGTAAGCATTTTTACTGAAAAATATTTAACATATAAAACATACAAAACATATAAAAAACATATGATAATAATTGGAAAAAAAGCATGTATTTTTATTTATATAAAACAAAAAACAATGAAAAAGCTTATATCCATTTCATTACAAAGGAAAGAAAATTTACACTATGATTTTCTGTAGTATGATGAACTTTACAAAAACAAAAAAAAAAAAAGCTTGATATAGGTAATTTTTTTTTTTATTTTGTTATACAATTTAAAATTAACAAAGAACTTTTTCCCGAATAGAAATTCTAAATTTACTTTGAATCAATCACTTTCTGTAATATGTATCCTGCTGAAATAAAGAATTTAGTTTTCAATATTCGATGTCATCGTGGTAGATACGAATTTAACAAAAACAAAAGTTTCTGTTGTAACTAATTGTAATATAATAAAACACTGTCACAAAAAGACAAGATATCTTAAGGCATGTGTAAAAAGATTGAAGATATATATGTGTAATTGCTTATAGTGTATTTATTTTGTAAATAAGGCCGCTGCTTGAGATTTATTCCATTGTTATTCATTCACATACATATTTAATGTTATACATACTAGAGTTTAGAAGAGGAAGAAACAAATATTTGTGGTGCCAAAAAACTAATACCTACCTCCTTTTGCAATGAAGTAAATTCGACACCAATTCATTTCAACTTATTTAAAGAAAATTTAATCTTAATATATTTCTTATATTCTTTGAAAGTAGAATGTATTGCATTATTTTATGTAAATAAAACTAACTACATATATCGTGATATGCAAAGCGTTATTATAGCGCGTACAAAACAATTCATGGCCAATGTTCAAAATTTTAGCAATTTGTTTTTTATACATCTTGACGTTATCCCTTTAACTAAGTCTTAGCGTCTTGCAAGCATTCAAATAAGGAAAATCTTTTTTTCATACTTCCAACCTCTGGAAAAAATTGTCTAAGAAATTGGAAAATGCACTAGCGAAGGATGTAAAATTGTCTACCTAACAAAATCTAACCAAGGTGATATATTATGATTTCAAAATTTAATATTTCGTTCCTTCTTTTAGTTATTGAATATTTGTGGTGAAAGTGAAAAATGCACTAGGGAAGTATGTAAAATCGTCTACCTAAAAAAATCCAACCAAGGTATTGTATTTTAATTTCCAAAATTAATATTTATTATATACCTACCGTACGTACATTTTCTTTCAAAAACCGTTTAGCTGAAAACTCTTATATTTTCGATTAGAATAGAATATAGATTTTTTTCTTTTAAAACAAAACTCAGTACTTGTTTTAATTTTAAACTTTCGTCACAAACACATTATCCTTTTTATCATCAGACAAAATAATTCAAATAAAACAATAATTGTAACTCATAATTTTCCAATTTAAAAAGTACCTTTAAATAATGAAATTAGTTTTAATAGCCATCAAATTTGGATACAATCTGGTTTAGAACATATTTTATCTTAAAAGTTTATTACTTTTTTGTTTCATTTTGATGTTATAGATTGAAACAAACTTATTTTAATATAATATTAGAAAAACTTGGTTTTACCTTAGATTAGATTAGCATACCATATATGTCCTGCTTTTATTAAAAAGATAATAAAAAACCATAAATTATATTTTGTTAAATTTTATTTCCTGTAAATTCTGTTAAACAATAATAAAAAAAATAAATAAAAAAACCATGACTTATCATTAGCTGTTCTTGTCAACAAATATCTCGTGTCTTTTTGGGGTGAAAGAATTCAGCTAACAACTTATACTTTTATGATCGATCGGAAGAGAACAAAATTACTACCGAAAATTTTAATTCATTTATCCTAATCCGGTAATTTATAATGAAAATCAAAGTTTCCTTTTATTACATTTTTTTCCAAATTTTTTAATAAATTTTTATTACCTTTTGAATTTTTTCTTTGATTTCGCACCAACCTACAAATTAAATTCTGGGGCCTAATTTTATAATATAATGTCTCTAAGAAAAAAGTATTTCGTCAATACATTTTTTTGAGAGGTATCATGATTAGAGAATTTGACCCCTGTTTTCTATTAATGATTTTAAACATCACCTTCAAATTTAAATTTTCAGGATAAGATCCCCAACCATTTAAGATGATTTAATACGGATTTAAATATGTACACAAAAAATTCAAACAATTTCTTAATAATTAAGATTTTTAGAATCAGAATTAGAATTAGAAAATCAAAGGGTACGAAAAATATCCACTGCGTGTTGTCCCAGCATTATTACTTAATGCTATTTAAATCGTATTGAAATTTATGGAATCAAGTAAAAAGACAATAAATATATAAAAATAGTGTTGATTATGACTTTAAATCAATTAATAAACATTTTATCTTTATACATTATGTTAACAAATTGTTGACAACGAAAAAGATTCAAGTCAAACTTAGGGGAAATTTTGAAATAATGTACATTATTATTAATGAAAGGCTTATAAAATTTCTAACGAAATAAACAATATTGAATAAACTTGAGCTAAAATTTGCCTCTGAAAATAAATTGAAAATTCAATATTTTACCTCGAAAATGTTCTCCCCCAATGTAATTTTGCATACTTACGTTCTTAATGCTATATTTTTTTCTGTTAAAAAATTCTTAATTGCTAAACAGGCATACAAATCCATCAAGACCACCAACAATTTTTTCATATAAATTTACTTGAAGTTCCCTATATTTTAACACCTAGATTTTACAGCAAATCTGCAACCTGCTTTCTCCCCACAAGGAATACCCATATCGTTCATAAATTTCAGCAAAAAAATCTATGAAGCTCTCTATCTACTGTAACTGATCTCTGTTTCCCATTTAAAAAGAAACAACAGCAAACCGGCAATTTAATTAATACACAAACTTGGCGCCAAAACCGCGTATATTCAAACTAGTTATCAGCTTTTGTGTGATACAGTGCGTTAAGAACTGCTACCTCAGCATCAGCACCAACAATATTAATACCGTGCATGCTCTATTAGTTCTTTAATTAAATTTTTTTTTTGATTGATGCTTTATAAACTGCATTAGTCTTGAATGGCGGCAGCGGAACAGGACTGTGTACACACAAAAAATTTCAGGAAAGCGCACAGGAACAGCCTGCGTAAATTTGGCAAATTAAATATAAAATTTAATAAGTTTAAAAACAATATAGTACGGAATTTTATATGTTAAAAAAATTATAAAAATTAAAATGTACCAATTTTTTTTGTGGGAATTTTAATCGATCAATATTGTGCGGGAATTTTATGCATAATAATTAATTTTTAATTTTCCTTTCTCAAACTTTTTTATAATTTAAATTCCATATAAAAATTTTGTGTACTTAAATATATTTTCGTTTAGATTTTGCTATTTTAAAAAAATCAGTGGCTTTTTATAATGTCTTAGTAATTCTATCTAAAGAACCGGAAATGATAATGAGATAGTTTAACTTAAAATTTCAAAAAACGTGATTTATGGTTGTAAAACTAGTTTAGAACTTTGGTTCCAATTTTTTATAACAAAACTACCTTATTTCCATATAATAAACGATCGAATTCAAATTTTTAACTTTGTTTCGTTTGAATTGAATGGATCAATTTATTTGAATACAATATAAAATCTTCCCAGTCCCATGTTAACTGTATAAAAAAAGTTAAATTATTGAAATTTTTTTAAATAAAATTCTTTAATACCTTTATTCACTTTTTTCTATTAATTTATTATTATTTAATGCTTTAATCGCCTTTAATTTAACTTTTCTATATTATAATTACTACCAAACACATACGTTTGATGCGAACCATTTTCATTAGTTGAAAAATTTCAGTTCTTAATGTTAGTTGTATAAACCTAGCTTCGATTATAAGGAATATGAACAAATTTTAAAAATTTATTTGGAAGTAGTATTTCATTATTAAAAAATACTGAATATTCGAGAATTATTAAATTCCCGATCAACCAGAAAACTTTCTTAAAAGTAAAGAATAGTGAAGAAGATGACCAATGTGAAATACAAATGTAGCCTTGATTCCTGACGTTGTTAAGTTTTTAAAAAATATAAATTAACAAACAAAATAAACAAATTTATTTTAGTCCCACTTAAGCTAAATCGTCTTCTATCTACCAAATTAACTTATATATTAATTTTGTTGCTTAATTTTTGTGTATCTGGGAATTATTACGCGTAAGAATAAAATTAATTTCTTTACTTTTATAATTTATTTATGTATTATTCAATTATAAGTTCTGCTTACTTCTATAATTCAATACATTTTTTTTTTTGGGGAAATAATTTTTAACTCAATTTTACATAAAAAAAAATGGCAAAATGAAGTTATGTCAAATATTTTGTAAAAAAAAAAAAAAAAAAAATTTTAAAAGAACGAAAATAAATTTATAAGTAATCGCTCTTTTGTTTAAATACTATATTCTAAATATTAATGTTTTTAATTTAATTTCTATTTATTTTAATTTATTTTTGAACATTACTAAAACCAAATTATAATAGCTCCAAAAAAAAATTAAATCAATTTATTTCAACTAAAAAAAAAATTCTAACGTAATTATAATGCACCACTAAAAATTAAGCTCAGAAAAAAACACCTCTAAAACTAGAATATTATACTTCACATTAATCGGTATTTGATTTACTAAAATTTCATTCAAAACGCAAAATTTCTTTTGCAAAAAATATACAATTTGTTACCGAAAATGTAAAATTAATTTAATATTTAAATAGAATACAAAAAATAATCTGAGCTTAAAATCTGAGCTTAAGTCCTTATACCGGACATAGAGTTAGAACAGAAAGTTTCAAATTTTTAAATTTAATTTGGCCAGACGCTGCTCAAAACTTATTTTTAATTTTTTTTTTTATGAATTTAGTGTAATTAAATAAGATTTAAAATGAAGTATTTTAGCGGAAAAAAATATTGTGTCAATGTCATAAGTTTTGAGATAAGATTATCCTAGTCAGTAAATGGGTAAAAAAAAAAAATGTTTATCATAATTTGGTGTTTAAAAAATAATGTTATTAATTAGGCATATATGAAAATTTTATATGCAACATTATTGTTTCAAAAATAATAATTAAAGGACAAAACAATTTTTTATGAAAATAATATAAAAAATTAAAAAAAAAATATTTTTTATATATATATAAAATGTTTGTTTTTATTTTTAAGTTTACTTTTTTAAAAAATACCTTTTATAGTAATTTTTCATGTTTGCTACATTCAAAATGTGTGTTAATCTTTCATTCAGGTTGGTAAACCTAGAATTTAACTTCTGCTGCGACTGGCACTTTTTGAAGCGCTCCTGCCATTACTGCGGCTTACTGATCTGCGAGGGGATCGAGAAAATTTATTTCGACGTACCGGTGAGCGAGAATCAGATCTTGAACGTGAATACGACCGACGTCGTCGAGGTGATCGTGATCGGCGTCGTGGTGATCTAGAACGACCTAAAAAAAAAAATAAAAATAATAATAATTAATAAATAAATCGTCAAAAAGTAGAAATATCATGTTAGGTATTTAAAGTTACCTCGTCTGCCTCCTCGTCTATTGTTGTTTTGATAAGGAGACGTTGGACGTCCGTAACGTGCCATTTGAACTCTTAACTCCCTTCCATCTAAAACTCTTCCATCCATGGCTTCTAATGCATCTTCAGCATCCCGTTTATCATAAAACCTAAAAAAAATTATATATTTTTATGTAAATCTTACCTACGTTCGTTGGAGTAAAAAAAAAATTACCTAACAAAAGCAAATCCTCTACTTTCTCTGGTGAATCTATCGCGAGGAATATAAATGTCTCCAACTTCACCGCATCGTTCGAAAACTCTTCTCAAGTCTTCTGGTGTAGTCCGGTATGTTAAATTGTCCACCTGAAAAAAATTTAATTTGTTATATTCAGCAATCAATAAAAAAATATGTTTGTATCATCTAAAACTGATAAAAACTTAGGTTTTTCACCAAATTTATTCAACAGTCTTACAATATTATTATTGTTACGATATTTATAATGGAATTAGCTGACAAATACAAAATGAAAAATTAATAACAAAATTCAGCTTTGAAAAAAAATAAATTCTATAAATGGCAATATCTTAAGTTTATTGACTTCCCATTACATTAAACTTTGTTAGGCAAATTTGAGTTAAATTTACGACAACTTTTTACAAATGACGTAAGATAATTTGGTTTTAAATTTTAATATTATTCTGTTTGATCAAACGTGTTGTAGGTAGGAAAGTACATACATAACGAATGGAATGTATATTGTATACATTCCTATACCTACTGCTATCAATTAATCTTTTTCTGGTCAACAAAATTATTTTTGTAATAACCTAGAATAGGTCCCTAACTAGAAATTACCTTATTTATATATAATTTTTAAAAGGCAAGCATGAAGCTACTATTTTTCTGTAAGTAGGTAGGTATTAGGTAGCAAAGTTTAATGCTATGCTATCGAATTATGTTTTTTCCGAGTTTTTGCCCAAATTATAAACTCAAATTGTAAATTAGAAAGGTAAATTTACCTACGATCTGAATTGCAACGAATTACAACAATAAATGTGTAGGTGAACTGATACCTACCTACCTAAAACCTTTCTTTGCTAATTATTATCAATTTTATACCTGCTACCTAACTAGTAATCAAATTTATTTAAATTTCTGCATTGATGGCAGACTTCAACAAATAAATTTTAATAATATGTAGGTAGATAACAAACACCTAGTTTCTCGAACTACACTATCTTTGGACTTCTCGAACTACACTATCTTTGGACAAATGAATTTTAATTATATGTTAGGTAGTAGAAAAGTAACTCCTAGTTTCTCGAACTACACTATCTTTGGACTGGTTTGGGTATGGGTGTTTTTTATTTTACATTTTTAGTCCAGGTCGACATACCTGACTAAATAACAAAAAATTGTAGTAAAATTGTTTTAAGAAATGACAATTTAAAATAAATTGCTAGAAAAAAAAATTTTAAATAGAAAGTTTTGATTTTTATTTTTGGAAAAAATGACGGCAAGGCAAAGGCAGCCATTTTTTATTTCTTTTAATCTTTTTCATTTTTATGATGACGACGGATTGGCGATGAAAAAAAAAATGTACATAAAAATTTTCTACGCACCTTAAGTGAAACCATACCATCAATACGGGGCGGTTGACGGCCACTCATCTTACTGTTTCCTTTTGATGAATCTATTTTTCTTCCTTTTAAATTAACACTTTTTAAATTAAATAATTAATAACTAAAAGAAGTTAAAAATTAAATTGTGGAAAATTTTAATTAAATTTACAATAAAAATTTTTTTTTTCTTTTTTCTTTCACATTCACACCACGCGACGCGAAAAGCAAAAGTGAAATTAATTTTAAAAATAATTTAAAGCCAACTTCATGTTAAAAAGTCGTTCAATACAGTTGTAATGCAAGTCGAATATAGGAGTCGACTTTAAGAAAATAATTAGCAAGCAAAAAATGAGCAAAATGTTTACAAAATATCATTTATTATTTGTATTTAATTTTAATAAATTGAGAAATAGTTTTTCGTTGACAATGACAACAAATTGTAGAAAATAATATTTTTTATTTGTTATAAGCGCGAAACTCATACAAATTCCAGTTTCGCGGTTATGTCAGTTCACCTTTATTTACATTTATTTTAATCAATCGCTTCATTATTATTATTATTATTATTTTTCTCCATTCAAATAATTTTGATTAAAATAATTATTTTAAAATTCCATAAAAGTATAAATTTTTTATTTTAAATTTAAATAAAATATTCAATAAAAAAAACTCTCCAAAAACTAAGTCGACTCTGATCAGTGATTTCTAAGTAAACAATATTTGTTTACATTTGTCTCATTCAACTAAGCTTTTCGCTATTTAAAGAAATTTTCGGCTCTGTTTGGCGCACATCTTGACATTTGAATCCTTAATTGTGTGTGTGTGTGCTTTTATAGAAAAGTCGAATTTCAATTTTCAAAAAAAAAAAAAAAGGCAGCGTGTTAATTAAAAAAAGAAAAAGAATTAGAAATTTTTCCTAATTTTTGAATTAATTAGGTATTAATTAATTTTTTTTTTAATAAATTATTTTCTTTAGAAAATCATTTAAATTATTTACAATTATTATAAGAAATTTAATATTTGCTTGAAATTAAACTAAAAATTTCATTGAAGAAAAAAAAAGTTTCGGATAAAAATTTTTTTTTAATTTCACAAATTTTTTTTTTTATCAAAAAAAAAAAAAAGTGAATAGTAATATTAAAAAAAAATATATATATATTAAATAAAATAGGGAAAAGAAAACTTTAGTTTAAGGATAACACAACAGCAGCAAATAAATTAAAATTTAAAAAAAAAAGGACAGAAAAATATGGCACAGGACGGTAATTCATCAGAATTTAGTGCAACATTTTCAACTCTTAATGTTAACGCTATGGAATTTGTTCCAAGTTTTTTAAACACATCATCTGCAGCAGCACTGGCACCACCACCACCAACGACGGCAGCGACGGTGGCGGCGGCAGTGGTGACGACAAATGTTGCACCAGCTCCAACACCACCAGATGAAAAAATGTCACCAATAACCGATGATGATGATGATGGTGATAATAATGATAATGATGATGATGATGAATCACCATCGCAACAACAAATCGAAACAACAACATCAACTATTGCAACAACTGAATTAGCACCAACAATACCAATGACACCACAAACCGATTCACCAGTTTCTGTTGAAGAAAAAATTATCGTAGAAAATAATCGTAAGTAAATTGTTCTTCGTTCTTCACAAATTAACGATTCATTTTTTCGTTTTTTTTTTTTTTTTTTAGCGAAATTTGTCGTCAGCAAATAATATACCTAGGTATACCTATCTATCGCTGATGTCGTGGATTTATTTTTTAACTTACTTAGAACCTACTTATATAACTTCTTAAAGAATTATGCATGCACCTAAACCTTTTTTTTTTGCTAAATTAAATGCAGGTTTTTAGTAAGTAAGATAAACCTGTTTACCTACTTAACCCTAGATTAACGTTTTAATTACAAAAAATTGGTGTGGCAATCTGCAAGCTTTAAATATTATTTCAAAAATGATAATGACAGCTTTCAACCACGGTTTTTTTTTTTTTTTTTTTTTTATTTATTTACCTATTTTTCTTTTAAGATAAAGATTTTTTTTTCTTTCATTTTTAAAACTAGGTTTATAACTAAAACTAAGGTTAATATCAATTTAACCTAAATTCAAAAAAAAAAAAGAAGAAAATAAAAAAGAAAATTTCCACAACAAATTGGAAAAATAAAATAATATCTAATTAACTAAAGTAGTGAAAAAATAAAAAAAAAAATTAAATTTAAATTTTAGTAAAAAAAATTTCATGTTTTTAGAATTTTTTTTTGTAACACTTGCTTAAAATTAGGTTAACACGACGACGACTTTAAAACTGAATAAAAAAAAAGATTTGTTTTTTTTTTAATTTAGATTTTTTTTTTATACTCTTGCAGCAGTGCCTATACATGTATATTAATTATTAAGTTTTTATAATTAAAAAAAGTTTTAATTTTTTTTTTGTAATTTTTATCAAAGTGAAATTTTTTATTAATTTTTTAAGTACAAAAAAAAAAATAGCTAAATTTTTAATGTCATGAATGCAATAGAAAGAAAAAGTAAATATTAATTTTTTTTTCTGAATTAAAAAACTAGTTCTTGGCCAGAGAAAAGTGGTTTTAAGGTTTTTTTTTTCCAACATACCTACATTTTTTTTTTTGCTTTGCAATGTGAAATAAAAGTAGTGTAAAAAAAAAAAATCTCATAAAAAAATAATGAATTTTCTAACCTCAAAGTATATTTTATTTATATTAAATTGACACGTCTAATGAAATTTTTTATTTTTTTTTTTTGAGACTGTCTGGTGGCTGTGAAACGAGGATAGGTTTATTTAGTGGGTGGTGCCAATTGTATATTTGGTCTTGGAAAGTCACAGAAGAAAATGTTTCATTGACTTTTTTTGTTTTTGTTTTTGTTTTGTAGTACATTCGTACCTACCTATCTTATAGTTTAAGAATTTTTTTTTCATATTCTAAGGATAGTGTGATGTCAGTGTAATCTATCTACACATTCTGTTTGCGAATTCTGACAGATTAAAGATGAGAGAAAAATATACTTATAAATTATTTAGTCTCGAAATTGATTTAATCGAAATCTAGAATAATTAAATGCAATATACTATTTGGCTTTTTAAGAGATTTTTAAAACTCCTTATTCTATAGTTAAGTCAAATTAAATTAAAAATGGCCAACATTTTTGATATTCGATAGATGTTTAAATTAATTTGTTTTTATTTTTTTTTAGAAAATGATCCTATCGATAGTTGGGATGTAGAAGATGATCCTGTAATTACTCCAGATGATGATGATAACGATGACTTGGATGAGGATAATGATGGAAGTGCAATAGTTAAAACAACAAAGAAAAGACCAGCTAAAATGGAAGAGAATAGAAGTAAAAAGGAACATGTTAATGTAGTATTCATTGGACATGTTGGTAAGTTAATTAGAGTTGAAAGATTTTTGAGAATTTGTAAAATTGTAAAATAGGATTTTATAAAATTTGTTCTTTGAGTACATTTTTTATTTTTACGCCGCGACGAAGCGATCAAGGCTTAAAATATACTTTTACTTATTTTTCGATTGAAAATCGAGACCTTAAATATTTGATTCATATACATTGAAATAGTGTTTAAAAAATAAAAAAAAAATGAAGTAATAGTATGTAGATTTATTATTTTAATCAATATAATTATTTTTTTTGTAGATGCTGGTAAATCAACAATTGGTGGACAAATAATGTCTTTGACAGGAATGGTTGATAAACGTACTTTGGAAAAATATGAACGAGAAGCACGTGAAAAATCACGAGAAAGTTGGTATTTATCATGGGCTTTGGATACTAACCAAGAAGAAAGGGATAAAGGAAAAACTGTTGAAGTTGGCAGAGCATTTTTTGAAACTGATCGTAAACATTTCACTATCTTGGATGCTCCAGGACATAAAAGCTTTGTGCCAAACATGATCGGCGGTGCAGCACAAGCAGATTTAGCCGTTTTAGTAATATCGGCTAGAAAAGGTGAATTTGAAACTGGTTTTGATCGTGGCGGGCAGACAAGAGAGCACGCAATGTTGGCTAAAACAGCTGGAGTTAAACATTTAGTCGTATTAGTAAATAAAATGGATGATCCAACAGTTAATTGGGATGAAAATCGTTACAACGAATGCAAAGATAAAATATTGCCATACCTCAAAAAATTAGGATTTAATCCATCTAAAGATTTAACATTTATGCCTTGTTCGGGATTAACTGGTGCTGGATTACGAGAACCTATCAATGAAGCAATATGTCCGTGGTATAGAGGATCAGCATTTATACCATTTATTGATGAATTACCATCATTAAACAGAAAATTGGACGGACCATTCATAATGCCTATTGTTGACAAATATAAAGATATGGGTACTGTTGTTATGGGTAAAGTTGAATCTGGATGTGCTAAAAAAGGACAAAATCTATTGGTTATGCCAAATAGGGTAAGAACTAAAAGAAAATTATGCTTTTCTATATTTTGGAGAATAACGTACGGAAATTTTCTATAATAGATCAGTTGGCTTGCCTGATCTGGTGTTTTCTCTACAAATTAGTTGTTATTTTATTAATAATGTCAGGATAATTTTACCAACATGTATCTGAAAATCGATTGGTTTTCCATTTTTTTTATGAACCTATTTAATTTTTTATAGCTTAAGAGTTGCCAGTTTGTGTAATAGAGATATTTCTCTTAAAATTATTAGTTGGTCTTACTGTTAATTCCATTTATTCGAACTCAACATACCTTTAATGACCAGATTTTTTTTAATTTTGTTTTTTAATGAAAACTAAAAAAATTGTTTAATCCAATTTTTTACATTTTTGGTTATGGTGTTTTGTCATTCTCCAATCATTCATTTCACATTTAAAATTTTACGACAACAAACATATGGTTGGTTTATTAAAATCAAAATAAAATAAAAAGTATTTTCTGTCGAATTTCGAGTGCCGGCAATCGCTAGTAGTGTATGTAGAATAAGCCTAGTCTTGGTCCTTTCAAAAGACATTTTTTTATGTCGGTTTAAATTTTTTTTGAAAGTCAAATTCATATTTACACCTAGATATCAATGAAAGAGCTTGTAGTGTCACACAGAAATGAATTAAAAAAAACTAAACTAAAATTAAATTTAAGTTAACAATAAACAATTTATTTTGTAGACTCAAGTAGCTGTTGATCAATTATGGTCCGATGACGATGAAGTCACTTCCGTAGGTCCCGGTGAAAACGTTAAAATTAAGTTAAAAGTAAGTTTTTTGATACATTTTTTATTAAATAATTTAAGCGAATATTTTAATAAATTTTCCAAATTTTTTTTTTAGGGTATTGAAGAAGAGGATGTTTCTCCTGGTTTTGTGTTATGCGATGCATCAAATCCAATTAAAACCGGCAAGATATTTGATGCGCAAGTTGTTATTTTAGAGCATAAATCAATTATATGTGCGGGATATTCAGCCGTTATGCATATTCATTGTGCAGCTGAGGAGATCACTGTTAAAGTAATTATTTGTTTTTTTTTTTTCTTTATGAATCCCAATATAAAAAAAATTATTTTGTATTAATTGATTTTTTTTTAGGCTCTTATTTGTTTAGTTGATAAGAAAACTGGAGATAAATCAAAAACACGTCCAAGATTTGTAAAACAAGATCAAGTTGCTATTATGAGAATTGAATGTTCTGGAATGATTTGCCTTGAACAATTTAAGTTATTCCCGCAAATGGGTAGATTCACATTGCGAGATGAAAGTAAGTCGAAATAAAACTTCAGAGTTTACTTCTGTATATAATAACATTGAAAAAGTCTCAATTGATAATCATTGTTGAAGTTCAATATAATGGGGAACATTAAAATACATTAAATTATTTGAGTTGAGTTCAGACATTACTTAGGAATAAAATTAAAAAAGTCCCATTTTATAGGAATTATTGAAGTTAATGGGGAAAATAAAAATAAATTAATTCATTTGAGTTGATGAGCCATTTTATAGATATACTAAGAAGGCTTTTAGTTAACAGTTGTCAGGTATTTTTTTAAGTGTCCTTAGTTTCAACATCTATTAACATTTTACGAAAACATTATTGCTTTTCAAACTAAATAATTTGCTTAAAACAATCAAGAATTATTTTATTTCTTTGAAAAATAAAGAAAAAACTACATAAATTCGTGAAAAACGCCTTTTTAAGTTAACGATCTCATATCTAAACAAAAAAACGTCCGAATTAATTAACGCGAAATATGTTATATGTACTAATAAAATTCAACATTACTTAATCCATCTAATATTTTAAGCTCAAAATATTTTTATTTATTTTTTTTCAGATAGAACAATTGCAATTGGAAAAGTTCTGAAAGTAATTGAGTAAATTAATGATATGAAAAATTTAATAATTCGATTTTTGTTAATTTAGATACAGAGCGAAATAAACAAAAAAAAAAAACATAAAAAAAAACAAATAAAAAATTGTACACAAATTCACTCATAACTTTACACAAACCTTAAACATAAAAATTAATTTTATGAATTTTTTTTTTCGATTGCGATATAATAGTTGTTCTGATATTTAAAAAAAATGTCATAAAACATTTGTTTTTAATAAAACTTTCTGGCTGGTATTGTTATAATATAAATAAGATTATTCATGAATTTTATATTTGAATTAAAAGTGTTATAAATTTTTTTAACGAAACTAAATTAAATGAAACAAAAAAAATTTGATCACTTATTGTCTTCTTTTAATATGCAAAGTTTGCAGAGTTGAATTTAAGAAGTTAGAAGGAACTCTTTCTAATAAATAAATAGTGATTATTTTACGAAAAGTTACTAAGTGCTGAAGCTTAATTAATTTGAACTTTAGTGTTCGTTGAAATTTATTTATAGAGAAGAGGCAGATAACATTATATTGCACCGAGTTTGATTCATTAACTTTTATATTTGATGATGAAAAAAATTTTGGATTTTTAATGGTTCTATTTAGTAATGTGAAATTTTAATTAAAATTATTCATTATTTTTGTTTGTGGCGACAGAGTGATCTTTTAAATTTATATTAAAAATAAAAAAATTTTATAAATAGGGAAACGATTCGAGACGAGGAAGAGGGCTAATAAGTCGTTAAATGTTATACTTTTTTAGAGTTCTCTGTCTTAATCTTAATAAATTCTACTTAATTTGTGGAACATTACAATAACATTTTGAAATGAAATTGAAATTTTAGTATGTCATTGTTCAATACACCTTTTAATACATGTTGCTTATACGAAGGTACGATAAATAATCATAAAAACCATCTGAGATTATTTTATTTTACACCTACGAATCTATCCTATAAAATGAGTTCTATAAACAAAATTTGTAATTCAATTTAAAACGATTTCATTAATTTAATTTTTGCTTTTTATCGCAGTTTATAAAATGTTTTGATTTTTTGGTGCAAAAATGTTTCATAAAGATAATACTAAAAATTTGAAGCAATCAATTAAGAATCAATTTAGTGGATCTTAGTTAAGAGATCTTAACTCAGTGATATTAATATTTCTTTTTTTAACGAATAAGGTTTCAGTGAATAAAATTTTTCAAATATTCACTGGTTGCTTTTTGATTTTGTAATTTTAAACAATTTCAGAATACACAGAAATTAACTCTAATATCCCTTTTAATATAATTATTTACTAATGAAAAGTCCTCTCTCCTGAAAGCTATCCCCTCCTATATTATGATAAAGGAAAAATACATGTTTCATAAAATTGTTTGGAAGTTAATCAATTTTTCTGTAAACATAAAATAAAATTAATGTTATACATATGTGTTAACTTTTTACTATTGGTTGCTCAAATTACCGGACTTTCATAAATATCGACTTACTTAAAAAATTAGAAAAAAAAAAAAACGTTTAGGGTTATGATCTGATTTTTGGATTTGAGTGAAAATTGAATTGAATCCAAGAAATTTTTTTTATTAAAATAGAATTTAAGAATTTTCGTTAACAAATCAAATCATAAGTCATAACAATAATCCTCCTGTGATCAACTTCTAAACATTTATCTTATTTAATTTGAGCCCGCTTAATGTTATAAACCAGTCAAAAAACTGATATTGTGAAGTGTATTATGAATAAAACATAATTAAAAATCTGTCATATAATTTTTAATTGTATTAAAAAATATCATTTATTTTTTGTTAATATTTTTTTTATTTTAGTTTTTTTTTTTTTTTTAATTTAAATATGTTTTTTTTTTTTCTTAAATTTTTTACATAAATTTTATTAGGTATGTATATTTAAAAAAAAAAAAAAAAATATTAAAAAGAAAATATTTGAAAATTAAGTTGAGAATGGAAATGAAATTTTAAACCATAATTAAATTATATATTTAAAAAAAAAAAAAACTATCATTGCTTCAGAGTTACGGCTTATTTGTAATTGATGAAAAAAGAAAATAAGTTAATTAAAACAAAAATATAAATGAAAATGAAACTAATTATAAAATTCAAAAATAAAAAAAAAAAATAAAAAAATATTTATACACATAAATATGCTGAAAAATTTTTTTTATTAACTAAAATATAAAAAATATGAAAAAAAAAAAAATGTGTTTTATTTTTCTCAATTAGGACATTAATTTTTTGATAAATTCAAACATAGTGTTATAGAAGCTGTGTAAGTATCTAAATCAACTACTAAGAACAAATAGATTTCGTGAAAAATTTAAATTCTGTCCAAAAATATAGAACTATAGAACTAAGTATAATTTCTTTAGACCCGAAAACATACAAATTATCTGCATCCGAAGCTAGTTATAATTATTTGAAAATAAGACATTTCTGAATCAGATAATAATAAATAGCATGTGTTCCAGAGTTAATCAGACATTGGTGCTATTAAAATATTCAGACCGTGGACGAATCGGTTAATATTTATATTTTATTGCCTTGGTGTACTAAGAAAAAAAACCTGTTCATAGTATGATATTACGGTTATTACGTGCCACACCAAAGTAATATTGGAGGCAAGTGGTGTACCTTATTAAAATCAATCAAGTCCATATTCGAACGAATGTTCTGAAAATTACTATTCAACCGAGATTTATTTTTTTTTAGAATTATTTCATGGGCTTACGAACTCTTTTGGATAGATTAATAAAAAATAAAACTTTACTGTGAGTGTTGTGTTAAATTACAATAAAGTTATTATATTGTCAACTCTGTCTTTGCATAATATCAATCACATTTTTCTAACTATTTTGATAGTTCGTTGAATTTTATTTGCTTTGAAGAATACTCCCCTCCTTCAATTTTTTATTTAGTTTTTTCTTCCTCTGTTTTTTTTTAATTTAACACTCTTTTATCGAACTTAGAAAAACATTTCTTTTTGAGACTTTAGTACCAGAAGAGAATCTGAAATTTGTAAATAAAAAAAATTTTCTTTTCTATTTATTATTTTTTTTTATTTTTCGTAATTTTTTATAATTTTTTTCGATTGAAATATTTTTATAGAATATTTTGGTGAATCTTTTTATTTTTAATTTTGATAATGTAAATCATTATAGAACTAAAATATTTGACATGAATATTTTAAAATTAGAAGACTAGGAATAAAAAAATATTTTATTTTGTTAATCTGTACTAAGAAATATTATATATATATAAAAAAAAAAAAAATTAGCAATAAATTAACAAACTAAAACAGTGAGTAAAATTTTATTGAAAAAAAGTACTATATACTTTTAAATTCTATTTAATATTTTCATTTATACATATCATTATTTCTTAATTAATGGGATTTTCATTTTTTTTTTATTTTGTTTTTGAATTTCTAATTTACACAACTAGTGCGATTTTATTTTTAATAATAAAACAAAAAAAAATTAATTTTTTTTTTATACTATTTTATTTTTACTTAACTTTTTTTTTGTAGTAATAAAAAATGCTCAATAAAATTTAAATTAATTCTTTTACTTAATTACTTTATAATTGTTATATGAGGAAGGGAAATCAGATGACAGTAAAATTTTATTAAGATTTACAAGACATATCTTAAATATCGCTGGTACTCGTGTCACAAGCTCTTAATAAAAACATTAAATTACAACTTATCAAAGAATGAATGATAAAATCTTTAATGAATTATTTTTTCTTGTAGCTCTTTGAAAAAATTAATGTCTAAATTAAAATGATGATACGTCGACGAAAATAATTTATCCGAAAGCTTAACGTACGCTTTAAAGCAAATTATGAAAAAAAAAAAACTGTCATCAAATATCAGCGATTTTGAGTTTATGTGTGTGTACTCATCATAAAAAGAAAAAACAATAATTTAGATTTTTGAATAATTTATATTAGATATTGAACTTATGATGTTTACAAATAAAAAAAAAAAACAAACAATAAAAAAATATAAAAACATTTTGTTTTATTCTTTGATTTTTTTTTTAAAGAAAAAAAAAAAAATAATTTGGTAAAAAAAATATATTACATTTTTTTTTTTTCAATAATTTAATTAACTATTTTACAGTTTTTTTTTTTAAATCTAAAATATTAAGTTTTCAATATTATTTTAATAATTAATTAATTATTACTTTTTTCATTAAATTTTCATTTTTTATCATTATATAAACTTTCTTATCAATATCACATTTAAATAATTAATTTTTTTTTTATAAGAACTAACATTTTTTTTTTTTTTGACATTTCTAAAAATAATGAATTTCAAATTCATATGCCCCAATGAGAGGTATAAACTGAGAAAAATTTATTGTATTTATACATAAATTAAAAATTGAATCAAATTCTTCAAAGGAAAAAATTATAATAATTTTATGCACAATTTAACTTATATTGTTGAAAAGAATTTTAATAAAACTTATCGTAAGAATCAAATTTATTCTGTAATCTGTTGAGCTGTTTTATCAAACAGTTGATAAAAATTAAGATTTTGCGTTTAAATAATTTTCATTTTAGATAACAACGATTGCAAGAATTTTCTCGCAAATATTTTTGTAGTAAAGCAAAGACCTCACATTTAGTGATTATAATTGATATTTCGTATATTCTATTGGAAATTGAATACCGAAAAGATTAAACTTCATAATAATCCAAATAATGTTGAAAATAATGAATTTCTTCAATATTCTCATATGAGTTTTCTTTTTTGTTAAAAGATTTCAAGGATTACAATGATTGTCACAAAATTATTTATAATCGATATTCCTGAAAAAAAGAAATATATTTATTTAGGTTTTTATTAAAATTAATTAAAATTTTAATTATTTTTCTAATCGTAAATTATAAAAACTTTAACAATATAAACTTATAATTTACTGAAGAAAAATTAAATCAAAATCAACGAAAAATATGTGAGTTTTTTTTTTCTAAAATAAAAGAACATAATAATAGTAGGAACTGTGTGAACAATTAAGGATTTTATTTTTCTTAATTTTTTTTTATTCTTTGAAGAAGTAATATGTAGACCGATTATTTTTATTCTTCTTGTTCATCTTTCAAATTGAAAATTTTTCTAATATTATATATAAAAAAAAAAAGCAGCACTTATTAGTAGTAGAAGGTTATCTACTAGAAATTAAAACAAGAAATATTGGGACTGATTAAATGAAACGTTTTAGAAAAAAAAAAACAAAATCTCAATTTAATACATAGTCATTAATTATTTTTTTAATAAAAAAAATATATATAAAATTTTATATCAATAATAGATTTTATATATTTAATGTACCTAGATAGATGCTTTAAGCTAATTATTAATTTTTTTTTTTCACAGTTCTCTATATATATATATATTTTTTCAAATTTTGTTTACTTTTCTTGCTCATGGCTGACGATAATAATTTATATATAATTGGTTTTTGACTTGACTGAGTTGGCTTGTCTTGTTGTTTATTTTTTTTAAATTTATTATTTTATAATTTTTTTGAATAGTTTCAGCTTGAATTTTCATTTAACACTTATTTTAACAATTTCTTTTTTTTTATTTTGTTGAAATGAAGCAGTCAAGGCAATAACACATTAGCCGCCTAAAATATTTCTACATTTGAAATCATTATAATAAATTATTTTAAAATTTTATTACATCCTTAAATATTATATATTTTTTTTTATTTAAATTAATTTTTAATGTGTTTATTAAATATTATTACTATTATTGGATTGAGATAAATTGATTTGTTTTTTTTATTTTCCTTTACGTTGTTATTAGTAGTTTTCTTTTCAATTTTAATTAAAAATTATTTCTTCAGTTTTCTCATTTTTTTTTTTTTTTACATAATTTACAAACATCTCTCAAATATAATACGCAACAATTTTTTTTTTTTAATTGCCAGAATTTTTCCAAACAGGAGCATTTTCTCCCAAAAATGCTGTTATGTTCACATTTTGTTTTTGTTTTAAACAAGAGTAATAACAAAACTCTAATTTGATCTCTTTAAGGAATTGGTCCATTGGTTGTATTTGTTGGAGCTACTGTTGGTGGTACTGTAGTGCTAGCAGGTGCTGAATTTGTACCTGCTGTTGCATTAGATGTGGCTGTGTTTGTAGTTTGTAGTTGTGGTTGTGTTGCTGCTGCGGCTGCTGCTGCCGCCGCCGATTGAATGGAACCTTGTAATTGTAACTGACTCAATGTTTCTGATGAGACATTAGCTTTTAGAATTGAATTTTCTACTTCTAATTGATTTATTCTATCCATTAATTCAGAAATTCTTTCTTTTAATACTTCTACTTCTTCTCTAACAGCTATCATTAAATGTGATTTAACTAGATCCTAAAAGTAAAAGAAAAAGAATAAAATTAATTAATTATTTAGTATATTGCGCATGTAACTAAGATCTTATGTCTATGGGAATTAAAGTTTGTGTACGCATGTATGTACTTAAATGTAACTTATGTAACAATAATCTTTTCAATTTGGATTTAGAAGATGTAGTTACCAACCACCTTCAGTACAGTCAATTATAATCTTCATGTTAAGTTTTTAGAGTTAAGTAATTTACCTACTTAAATACATTAGAACTAATTAAAAAAAAATATTTAATTTCTAATTATTATATTGCCTTGAAAATAGGAAATTTAATTATTTCAAAGTGATTAATTAAGTTTTTTTTTTTTATGTTTAACAATTATATTTAACAAAAACTTTAGATCTTGATTTTTAATTGTAATCTTTAAAATTATAGAAAATAATGCGGAAAATTTCATTTTCATAAGAATAGAAAATAAAAAAATCTGTAAATTATTAAAAGGAATGCAATAAATTACTTTTTATGTAACGAAAAAAAAATTATAAAATAATCACAATTATATTAAAAATTATCGTTTTCTATCAACTAGTTTTAACAAAGGAATAAAAAAAAAAAATCTATGGGAATTATAAGTTGATAATTTTTCATTTTTGTCTACAGAAAATTTTATAAAAATCAATAAATAATAAAAGAAATATTTAGTATTTTTAGATTAGTACGAAACTCGTATAACATAGAGATATTATGGATTTATGGTTAAAATACTTTTTTTTTTCTAATTAATTTCTTCGCTAATTGTTAATCCTAATTATCCGCTTTATTATTATTTATTAAATTTTTTATCAGCATATATAATTATGTGCAAAGTATATTGTTGCTATACATATATGTACAGTAGATACAATTATATAGTAAAAATGTAATAAAATGATATATAGTTGTCCTTAGCAAAAAATACCGCATCAACATTTAAAAGGCCACCCGAAAATGGCGCAGAGAATTAAAAAAAATAAAATAAAACTAAAATTATTAATGCCCAGAAAATTTGTTTAAATTTAATACAAACATTATTTCAGCTTAGTAAAAATTAAAATTCAATTTAGAGTCCTGTCAAAAAAATTGGAAGTCGAAAAAATTTGGAAAATAAAATTTGCCGCATTATAATAAAAACCTGAATTGAAAATTCAACGTCGATTAATGAGGCCCCATATTTTCCATTCGAATCTATTTTATTTTATAAAAATTTAAACCTACTTGTGCATTCGGTACCATAACATAACACGGACTACTATCACCTTTTTGCCAAATTTCATATAACCAATTTTTTGGTTGATTCAATTCTAATCTACCCATAGTTTTTTAATTTTTTTATTATTTTCCAAATTCAATCAATTCACAATATTAATAATATTGATAATATCAGGCTCAATCAAAATTTTAATTTTAAAAATGATATGAGCTGCAGTGAATTTTTTTTCTTTATGATTTATTTAAAAAAAAAAAAATTTCTTTTAAAAACGCGCACAAAATATATAATAGGTAAAATATTTGGATACGCTAGGTATATTTCTTCTTTTAGAGTTTATGAATTTTTTTTTATTATTTTAATGATAATTTATATTTTTATTTTATTTATTTTATTTTTTCCTTCAAATAATGACAAAATAGAAAATTATTTTACGCAAAATATAAAGTACTTATTTTTCTATTTTTTTTTTTAATTAAAATTTTATTTTATTTTAATTTTTTTTTTTATGCTCCAGAAAGTTTCTATGTTTCAAGCACTTGCTAGACGGCGACTGAACGTCTACTAAAAAACAACATTACTTTTATACAAAATAATAATATATAAAAAAGAAACAAATATATATATAGTATATATATATTATTATGAAAAACCAATATAATATAAATTCTACTCTATACTACACTAAATAGAAACTCATAAAAAAAAAAAATAATAATAAAAAAAATGTACAAATATACGACGACGAATATGTATATTGTATACTTTAAAATTGTGTACACTCAAAATAAAAAAAAAACAAAACAGAACATAATTGTATATCACACTATATTATTCACTATATAAAATACTATTTAAAAAATATAATATTTTAATAAAAACAATATTTTTTTTTTATATATTTTACATTATAAATATAAGTATAAAATAAATATATAGGTATATGTGTATATAATTTTGATTAAATTAGAAAATTTTTTCTTCTTTTGACGAGTTTTTGAAAAGTTAAATAACTTATTTATTTATTATAAATTTTAAAGAGATAACAAAAAAAAAATGTACAGGATATTTGATTTAATCAGGCTTTGTTTTCTACATAATTATATGATAAACATATAAATATACTTGATTTGCCGCTTGTCTTTTATTTTAATAATTTTTTATATAAAATGGGATACAAATCCTGTATTGGACTAATATTATTAATATCGGGCTGTAAACTATAAGTTTTATTTATTAATACCGGCTTGTAAATTATAACGCAAAAAAAAAATATTAAGCAGATGCCGTGAACATAAATTTTTCATATATTTATTAAAAAATATGTCATATCCTCCTTAAAGTCCTCTAGTTCTAGTCTATGTTATTCAAGAATTGCTCGCAATTCTAGTCTAAAGAAATTTATATATATATATAAATCAAATTGTTTGTTTAATTGACAAACAAAGAATATTTTCTTTAAAAACAAAATATATACCTATATAAATTATTTTTGCGGGAGAGATGATTAATGAAGACATATTGAGCGGAAAAATTTAATACAATATTAAAACAAATTATTATAAAATATTTAAAGAAAAAAAAAACAAATAATCACGTTTTGAAAGAAAATTTAGTTACAATTTTAAAATCAAATTCATAATTTTTGAAGAAAAATCGAGAAATTATGAATTTAGTCCGAATTGCTTTGCTATTATACAGCATTAAAGATGTATACATGTGTAAATTTAACATTTATGTGCCAAAATTTTTGTTAGAAAACTTGGAAATCTAATTAAGAAATAAAATTCTATATAATTTTCTTTTTTTTTTTTTGTATTAGAACTAAAGGTAAATGAATTTAATTAAAAATAATACAAATTGTAATTATTATTTCATTCGAAGTTACACATATTTAAAATTATTTTTTTTGAAAAATGAACTTTTTCAAAGTCACAAAGAGCAAAATATATGTATGTAAGTAGTAAGTAACTATGTGGAATGTATGTAAGAGGATTTTTTTTCTTTTATTTTTAATAAAATGATGAAAAATTTAAACAGAAAAATAAGCACGCAAATAAAAAAATAATAATTTTTATGGTAGGAAATAGTCATAAACCTCAGGTTAAAAATTTTATCTTTATATTTAATTGTGTTATCTTTATAATTATTACGAATAAAAAAAAAAAAAAGGAAAAGATAACACATAGTTTATCTATCTTTATTTTTTACTGAACAGGGAAAAAAAAATGATCGCAATTGAAATGTTAGAATTAGTAGGTACCTAGGTGAAGGTTTATTATTAGATTTTATGAGGATTTTATTATAATGAAAAATACGAATTTTAAGAAAGTTATGTAGTTATTGTTATTATATCTGAAAATATTGAAAGTTTTAATGAGCCTATTTCAAATTTTCCAATTTCGATACGAAATGAATATAATAAAAAAGCACCAACTAACAATTTATCAATTTTTACAAAATTATGAAAAAAGTTTGTCTTACGGATTTTATATAAAAAGTCATAGGTACTAACAAAATAAGTTTTTACTTATGATAGATATGTTTTTCATGATAGATGTTTTTCGTATTTTAATGACATTCCTGTTCATATCAATTCAGTTCATAAACTTACAAGTATGTACACTTCATTCTTTATTTTTTGAATTCGATAATAGGACGAAAATCTGTCACTGTGACTATTTCAACTGCAATAAATTTTTATAGCCAATTTCTGTTTTCATAAATAAGTTTTATTATCGATCGATAATAAATATTATTAACAAACTCTCTTCCAACAATTATCTTAAAATACACGTTTTAAAAAAAAATTGACGTTTTTGCGATATTTTTAGATTTTTTTTTTTTTATAAATCAATTAATAAAATGGTTTTTTAATGAAATATTTGATAATAGGAATTAATAACAAGTAATAAAAAAAAAAACATTTTGATTAAATTTCTTTAAGACGCAATTTATTTATTTATGTATTTATTTAATTTTTTTTCAAACATCTATAATAAATTTTCAGCTTTAATTTTGTATTTAATTTGACAATTTCTTTATTAACGATCACTTTCATTGACGTCAAAAAAATCATTAAAGTTTTTCGATAGCAAAAAAAAAAACATATTCTCAAAGTTAAATGAAAATAATTGTTGTTCTAAAGTCGCACAATCATAATTATTGTATCATCAAAATTAAAAAAAATTTTAGGGAACATTTTTTTTAGCTAAACAGCAGATACTTTTAATTATACCTCTTGAGATTATCAGTATAGTTACATTGTTATCAGCTATTAATTCGGAAATTCGGAAATTCCTGCGCGTAATATTCATTGAAGGACACTACACGAGACTTTCCGCATAATGAATAATAATAATAATAAAAGAGTAAAAATAAATATAATTTGTAATTCAAAAAAAGAAATAGTTTTTAGGATTAAAATTATTGTTCATTTCTTTGAAAATAATTCCTAGATAGTTTGCTTTAACAATTTCCGTATATTAAGTCAACCCACTCTGAATAATAAACATTTTTTTTTAATAATTTGTTGAAATTTTTATGAATTTTCTTCAAGTTGACAGAGATATTATTCTTAACTCGAATTTTTTTTTTTTTTGTAGTTTCAAAGAATTTTTTTTTTTAGATTTTTGCTTAGAAAACAAAAATAAATTTTATTTTTAAAACAAATATATTTTAAGTTTTTTAGACTTTTCCTAATTTTGAACTTTGATTTTGTTTACAATTTTTCTAATTTATTTAATGGAAAAATATTTCTTTTAATCTTCACTGTAAAACGTATAGAAATGAACTTGAGTATTTAAGGATTTTTTAATTTTGATACTGTGCAGCAATTAAGTAATGTGAGGATCGCATCCAATTGCCTTTTCACATTTTTCATAGTACATATCTCTTTTTCGAATACATAGTGATAGTACACACATGATATACAATAGATTTAGTTGTAAAGTACTATGGTTCTCCATATCTACAGCAATAAGTTTATTGCTTTTATAATTCATAGTAGTATATTTGAATTCAATAAAATGAAATAAAATTATATAAATAGTTTACACAATATATTTCTTTATATATGCACAAGAGTAGGTATATACATATGATTGATTTAGACATTTAGGTATATTTTATTATTAAACTTTTTATATAATACATATTGTGAATGCTAGTTTGTTAAGTCTATTTTGACTGACAATTAATATGTGTTTGAAGAATATTTAGATTTAGAATTTTAGATGTTTGTCTTTAATTTATTTTAAAATCTTATTATTTGTTATTTTAAGACTCTGTCACACGTCTTAATGTGCCACTCCGGCCGTTGTAAAAAGAAATATATTTATATAAATTTAAAAATAATAACACTCGTATATTTAGTATTAAAAATTTTCCATATTATTTCTATTCGAAGTCTTTTAATATTTCTTCTGTAATTAGAAAACAGAAAACATCAAATATAAGTATATAAACACAAATATTTTTTTTTTTAAATTTTATCCTATACTTTTTTAGACACTAAATAATGTAAGAACATTTTCGTTACAAATTTACAGAATTTTTTATTTAAAATACATAATTTCTGAATTGTTAAAAAGCATCATAATAATAAAAAAAAAAATTAAATAATAATAAATTGTTTTTTATTTGTATTTAAAAAAAAATGGAGACATTTTTAAAATTTTTCTGGGTTTCCCGATAATTAAAAAAAAAAAAAAAAAACAAAAAAAAAACAAATAGAATACAAAATTATTTTACCCAAATATTTGATATCTGTTTTGGAATTGAAATTCTTTGGAACACAGCTCGCGCTATTTAACAAATGTTGACATTTAAGTAGAGCAACAAATTCATTGAAAATCTATTATGAATAATGGTTTTGTTTGTTAGAATTAAGTTCTCAAATATTTTGATAGTAAAAAAAATTCGACTTTGACAACAAATAAAAAATGTAGACTTTTATTCAAAATATAAATTTTAAGTTCGACGCAATAATTTATTTTTTTTTGTTACTCCTTGAGATCGGACTACAAGTTCATCGAATGTTTATTTTCTTTTAAAAGCTAATAATGGGGTTTAAAGTTTGAAATTGAAATTTAATTGCCAGCTAATTATTATATAATAGAAAGTAATTGAGATGAAAAACAAAGTTGATAACAATTATTCAAACAAAAGACGAAGCTCTATTTCTTCGCAAAAGAATCTAAATAATATTCACGATTTCGTCATAAATAAAAAAAAACAAAAAAAAAAATACATCAAATTTGATAAAAACATCAAAAAATATATTAAAATTTTTTAATTTTTATTGACCGCCACTCACTGATAAAAAAAAGTTCATATAAACAAACTTGAATTATAAATGTTTGTTTGCTTAGCTAATTATATATAAAAACAATGACTTCATGATAACCCCCTTTGATTTTAGTGAAAAATTGATTATGGCTTAATCCGAATATAAATTTTCATCCGTATAGAAAAATTTTTGTAACAAATCTTCTAATTAATTAAAATAAGAATTACGATAACACCTACGGTATGGATATTTACGTTATTGATAAAAAAAAACTCTAATGGGGGTTCACTGAGTCCTCTGTATATAATATACAGAAAGCAAAAACAAGTTATTGAACTGTTAGAAAAACCACACATAAGATATTATTTTGTAATTTATCTACCTACTCTAATCAATTACGTAATATTGTGAATGCATTATTATAATCGATGGAAATTCTAAATAATAAAAAAAAAAGAAATAAAATAAAATAAAATTCATATAAAAACAATTAAAGTAAGCACGAAGTTTATTTCTATTGAAAAATTTTTAATAAAATTAACTATTATAATTTAAATTTATATAAAAAAAAAAAATTGAATATATTTTCTAAACAATAATTAATGTATTCTATTCTGTCAAAACTTTTAAACGCTGAACATGGTTTTAAAATTGTAGGTTTAGAAAATTATATAGGTGCACACTTAAATAAAAAAACCAACTATAAATAGTCAGTGCCAGTTAGTTTGCATTTAAATTTTTTTTTTAATCTAATTTATTCAATTTAAATTGCTATCAACGTCAATCGAAATATCTATAGTTATCTATTATTTTTCAATTAAACGATCAAATTGCTAAAAGGTTAATGAAAAAAAAAGACGCTTGATGCTGAAACGTTGTATTTAACTTTGATTATGTATTTGGGGAAATTCAGACGCAGTTGATCAAATATTTTATTGGTTTAAAAAAAAAAAATCGGAAAATTAATGAGAATTTCTGAACAGAGGGATTCGCAACTGGTTTCACAATTTTATTTATCATTTAATTAAATTTATCATTAAATAATATCAGTTTCTTCATATTTAAAAAAATGAGTTAGGCACACCATTATATAATTTTGTTATGAAAAATATAATTTTAAGCGCAACAATTCTACTAATTGTCGCTTATTACAATATAAATTCATATTAATATTTTTAGAGTCAAAGACTGACTTATCAATTTACAAGTAATATACTTTTCATATACTTAATATGTATTTTCTTTTAAGACATTATATAGCTTTTTGTTTATAATACAAAATCAAGGGCAATTGAACTAAATTCAAATAAATTGATAAGAAATTCAAATAAAGGAATTAAAAAGCTATAAGAACTTCTTTTTTTGAACAATAATAATAACGTCAATATTTCTACATATAATGTTTGTTGTAGATGATAGCTGTGAAATTATATAATATTGTATTGAAATTTTATAACGTATATTATGTATCTATATATAAAACTTAGTTACTCATATAAAATTTGATATAAAAATTGCGTGACTATATGAAAAATAAATTTACAACACATAGATTTATTAAAAAAAACCTGGTAGCAATATCTTAAGCAAAAAGATGCGGGGATTTATAAATACTATATTGTATATATATTGTATCTAAAATCTATATGAATATTCTTACTTAAAAAGGAAAATATGCGTGATATAGTGCAAGTATTTTCTTAAGTTTATTAAACCATTTATAAGATTTCTGTGTAAAGTTTAGAGGTCTATAAAATAATGTTTTATTGGTGTTAATGTAGAAGCTTGGCAAATGATACAAATAATTGATATGTCACGTGTGATTTAAAGAAGTCACATTGCATGTAAAAATAATTTTCGAAAATATTCTTAACAAAACTTTACCTACTTGCATATATTGTATGTGTGTGTATTTTAGTTTTATTACATGTTTGCGAGTCATAGCAAGGTTATTTTATTACTTAATTAGCTAATATTGGGAACTTATTTTTTTTTTTTTATACATTATTAATAATTTTTATTCAAATGTTATAGAATAAATTAATATTTGTTAGTATGGAATTTATTTATGTACTTTCGAGCAAAAGCGTTCCAAATTTGAAGTTAATTCTATGGCAGGAGAGATATCTTATGTCTATTTTTATATTTTAAGAAACAAAGGAACATATCTTTTTCTTCTACTCCAGATAGATTATACATTTTATTAATTATTTCTGTATTATTAAACCATACTCAAAGAAAAACGTGAAACATAACTTAGAATGTTTTTACACGCATTTAAAATAAAATTGTTTTGAATATAGTTAATAATATTTTGATTTTAAAATTTAACCTAAATACACAGAATTAATTTATTATAATTAATTTTTTTTATGTTATTTTATGCACATTTAAATTTTAAAACGCCGCGCTGACTAGCTAAAAAATAAAATGCATCAAGAAATGCTGCATCAGCTTAATTTGAAAACGAAAATTTCGTATTTAAAAAGTATTTAAACAAACTATACTGTTTATTTTTGCCACATAATATAATTGTTTATTATTAATTTAATAATATTAAAGTTAAAAGCAAAAAAAAAAAAATCAATTTAATTGTCAATGTAATTAAAATTAAACAATTAATTTTCTGATACCAAAGATTTTTCAAGTGAAAAAAAAATACGTAATAATTAATTGCTACATATACTATAAATTTAAAATTTATTTATGCACAATACGTAAATATTTAATTTTTATTATACGTTGATTAAAATTTTTTAATTCTAGGTAGGTATAATGTGAAAAAAAAGTGTTGCAATATAAAATATAGTAGTATTTATTTAAGCAAAGAATTATATCGTAAAATGAATGCTAGTGAACATTTGAAATAATCTTTACTTTAATTTGTGATTTGAAACTTTATATGGATCGATTTAAACGAAAATTTTTAAATTGATATGAGAATTAACATAGTAAAGCTCTCTTAATGTTATAAAAGTGCTTACTATAATAAATAAGTCTAATGTAAACCTCAAGCAGGGAAATATACAATTAAGCATTCTAAATTTGAGAATGAAGCATTTATAAAAGCTAAATGTTTAATGTTGTCTTTATCAATTAAAAACAATATAACCTCTTCTTAATATTGATTAAACTATGCTTTTTTTTTGGCTATTTTCAGTGTTATTTCATGTGTAATTAAACTATAAGCTTTAAATTTAAAATGTCATTTCAGTATAATGTTACATAAATTACATACTATACTAATTTCTATGTGCGCACGAATTGTTACACTTGAATCATTTATTTATGGTCATAAGATTCCAGTCAAGTTTTTTTTATATTGAACAATATTTTTATTTTATTTTTTTTTACAGCAAAAATAAACATAAAATGCATATGAATGTATGTATGTACATTGCATATATATTATGCATCTAGTAAATAAAAAAAAGTGAAATAACTATTAAACTACATAATATAGAGATGAATATTTTTCCGGCTTTTTCTTTTTACGTAAAAAAAAAAATGCCAACTATTTTTTTTCTATGTAAATATATTTCAACATTATTATCGTACTAGTTATTTATATATGCTTAGTTATCATTAAAAAAATGTAATTTCTATATGTTTCATAAGAATATTAGGTACAGTACAATAATATAATGCGTGTAGAAAGTTTTAAAGTGCGTGAGTTTAAAGTTTATTTGGTAGGCAGTTAAACATAGATAATAGATGTAATAATTTTAAAGTAACTCATAAGAAATATCTATAAAATAGTTATAATAATTTATAATACTAAAAATCTAACAGTCACTTTTTTTAAATTAAACATGAAATAATAGTTAAAGGGGAATTCTTAGAAAATCATTTATAAGGTTTTATTTATGGGTTTATGATTTTTTTTATAGGAATTTTTCTTTATATAATATACATGAAAGAATCACATTATATTCTTCTTCTAATAATAAAATCATTGTATGGATTCACCCATAATGTTCAACATATTATATTGTTTGAACATGGACATACATGGATGCAATGTAATGGTTGCAATGTTATGTTAGCTTTTTCTAATGAAATATTAAATGTACAAAAATGTTTTTTTCTTGGGTTTTTTTCAAATCATAACTTTTTAAGTTTAAGTCAACATAGTTTTTTTGTGAATGGTTTTCAAGATTAGCAAAAAAACAGAGTTGCACACAGAAATATTTATATATATTAGTTTTAGATAGCAAAAAAATACAAAATTTTGTTTTAGAATAAGTTAAAAAAAATATTAAAAAGTTTTAAAACGAGCGGCCTAATTTTTGGAAGGTTTTCTGACAGCAGTAATAAATTTTATTATAAAAATTATAAAAAAAAACGCATATGTATTTTTCTTGTGTACATTTTCATTTTTCATTCGTCCCAGATTTACCTTGTATAGGATTTATCTATTTGTATAAAATGTATAAATTTGGGTCATTTATGATTTTTTATTTTTGATAAATACTAAAACGACAACAGCTGCTTATAACATAGTTCAATAGATTTCTTTTTATTAAATTAAGCAAAAAAAAAAAAAAGAAAAAACTTTTAAGTTGAAAGTAAAACGAATTGCTTGTGTTTTTTTATTAAATAAAAATAAAACTAGTAACAACTGAATAGTTTTTAATTGAAAATTTATAACGCAGTGCGAGAAGCTTAGATAATTATTTTTTTTGTTTCTTGGATATAATCTTTTTGTTTACACAAAAAATGACACTATAAAACAATTATTATATACGGCCAGTATTATACTAAGCTAAGCAAAAGGAGAATATCCTTGATTTTTTTTTTTCATTATTATTATATCGTGGTATTGAGACTTAATTAAATTAAAAATTAAATTAAGTATACTTCCATATTATTTTTTTAAAACACAGTTTTATTTTTGAAATGGAAAAAATTGGACAATTAAGAAATGTTGTTTAGTAATACGGATACTTAGGTTAAAATTTAAAAACTTCTGATCATATTTTAGTATTCTGCCTGTCAATAACGAATGTGATCGATTGAATGCCAAAATATTGTATTCCCTTCTTTTTGTTAAGCTTAAAAAGGATGGTGATTTTATCAGAAATAGAAAATTAATATTCGGATTGTGCTCTAATTTCGAAAGAACAAAAAAATATAGCTTATTAACAATTCTAATATTATTAATAAAATTTTATAAATTTTTAAATATTACACAAAAAATATTCGCTATTATTACTAGAAAGATCTATAAAGATCATGTAAGAGTTTATAATGTTTGTTAATTGAAAACAAAAGTAAATTTAACTTACCATAGCTTGTTCGATTTTATTATCAATGGCTACTGCACTTGTACCGGACGCACTGAAAAAAAAAAAAAGTTAAAATTATTAAGATGTCAAATACAATTAATATATTTAATATTTTATTCTTAAAGAATTTTATATTAAGGTTGAACAAATTTCTAGGAAAACCCAAAATATTTCAACAGGAATCCAGAATAAAAAATATTTTGTTTTATTATTCTAAAAAAAAAATTATTTTTAATTTTTTTTCTAAACACAATATACATATTATTTATATTTTATAATAATTAGGTATGTATTTATTGGAATAAATATCGCATATTTTATTGAAAAATCCTTGAAATTAAAAAATAAAATAAAAATGTACACAATTTCAAGAATTTTTCAACACTATGTTTTATTTATGTAAAATTTTTATTTCATTTTATTTTTTTTCGTTTGACTGATGAGTATATTTGATCAGACTAGCTAATAGAGTAATGTTATCTCCCACCAATAGCACCCACTAAAACTATAAACTAAATAATAATAATAATAAAAAAATAAATACATAAATGAATGACCTAGATTCGAATAAAAATAAAAAATGTTTTTTTTGACATGAAAAATAGGCCCTAAAGTATTAACAAGAAATTAACATAAACATTTTTTTTTTTATATTAAAAATTTAAACTCATTTTATGTTTTTCCGCAATTTTTGTTCTTTTGTTTCTGTTTTTTCAATTTTTAATTTTTTTTTAAATATACATATTTATCATCTTCTTGGCCTTGAGGGATATTATGATATTCTTTGTTATAGGGAATTTTTTTTAATTTATAATTTTTTCCTTTGCCCACATAAAACTAGAAATTAAAAAAAAATTTAGCAGAGCTTTTGAAGATTGATTAAATATCATTTCAATCTCGACATCGCAGTCATTGGGCAAGTTTTAAGCATTTTGATTATAGTTGAGTACCAATTTTTGAATAGCAAAGTAATAGACAAAAATTTCTTTTTCATTTAATTACAACTACTATACAATAATTTGAAAATCAATTTTAAACCTGTTTTAATCAAAGAAAATTTATTTATTTTAAAATAATATTCATCTTTGTTCTTATTTTGAAAGACACAAAACAACGAATGATATAATTGATTGTTGAAACTGTATAGTAATTTCAAGAAACATTTACTTCTACATATTATTCTATACCTACTATATAATATACAGTATTAATTTTATATATATGAATAAATTTAATAAAGCACCTTTTTTCTGACTGCTAAGCTTATAATGACTTAAAAAATTACATTTTTTTTTTTTCGAATAAACGCTAAAAATAGACTAAATATGTATAGAAAAGGTTTTATAATAGTTACTTGTATACAAAAAATATAATTTGTGTACATAACTATAATTTATTTATTATAAATTAAAGAACTAAATTGTAGGAAAATTGTTATAATCAACTTATCAATTTGAGAATTATATTCTGTTAAAATAATATAGATAGTAAATTTGATTATATAAAAAAAAAAAACAGAAAACAGAAAACAAAAATTTTATTTGACCTTCCAATTTCATTAATTATGCATCAATGATTTTAATAAGTGATTATTTGTATAATGTAAATTTGTAATAAATAATAAAATATTCAATTATAAAAAAAAAAATAATATATGCGAAAATATATATTTTGAACTCATTATTTTAGCTTTTGCATTAACTTTAGTTTCATATTTCTGTCGTGTTTTGAAAAAAGAGAAGATGAAGTTGCGTACATGAAGAATTATTTATATATAAACATTAACTTTTTTATGCCCTCAAATCTGAAAAAAAAGTCAATTTAAAATTCTTATCATTAACTCTAAATAAATGATTTTTTTTATTAGCTTCAGTTTTTAATCATTAAAGATCTTTTTTCACAATTTTAAACAGATGTTAATATTTTTTTTTTTTTTTTTAGAGAAAGTTTGCCAACAAAATTTTTTTTTTATTTCTTTTTTAATTGTTGGCTTAAAATCAATTTTGTATATATAAAATAATATAAATTTTCGTATAAAATAATCAAATAAATACTATGCGGTGCATTTTATGCGTCATGAATTTTATTTTAAAACATTTAACACTTATTGAACCTTGATAGTACGATGATCTTGTAAATAAAGTTATTACTTGAAAAATTAAGAAAATTTATTTTTATATACTTATAAAAAAATAAAAAATAAAAATTGACCCTAGATTTTATTTAACTCTATTGATAGGTACGATATATATATATATATTAAAATAAGAAAGAAAGAAAAAAAAAAAAGAAAGTTATATTATTCAAAGTGATTATTTTTTTTTCTGTATAAAATATTTTTAAAAAACTTAATCAAATATGTGTAAATAAAAAAAACACATAGCCTTTCTAAAGCTTGAATTAATTTTATCAACACAGTTGCATAATAATTTTTGTCTCATTATAAATTCTATAAATATAAGGGAATTTAATTTGAACAGCCTTTTAGGATTTTAATTAATCTTAAAAAAGGTCTTTTAAAAATATTATGAAACCTTCAATATATTTATTATTAAAACATTTCTTATTAAGCTTAATATATCTTGGATTCTCAATATTTTTAGATTAATTGTTTACTAACAATATTGACACTCTTTTATTCCTAATTATATTCTCGGTGTAATTTTTATCATGAATTAATCTTTTTTTCTAACCATATAAATTGGATAAAACATATGGAGTACAATTAATTTGAGAAGCCATCAGTCAATTATCAAAATTAAAATAAAATTTTAAATTTGTAAACATTTTTATTTTTTTAATTATTATTTATTTTTGTTTGTAGATTCAAATTCATGTTTGATAACATTATACTGATTATAAGGCCAATATAAATATTTGATTATTATTATATTTATATTAAAATGCCGCGCAATTTTCTTAAAATTTTTATCTTTCTTTATTATTTGAAAAGGGATTTAAAAAAAAAAAAAACCAGACAAAAATAACAAACTCAAAAAAAAAATTATAAAATAAATTATTGGTGTTCTTAAAAAGATAAAGAAATAGTTATAAAGTACTTGAAAAACTTGAAATAAATTTATTTCCGATTATGTATTTTTTTTTTTATTGTTTTTTTTAAGCTAATAAAATTGTATCTTGATAAAATATAATAAAAATTTTTTTTTTTTAATTTTGCAATCATAAATTGATTTTTTTATTTCTTTAATGGATGAAGTTAATCTAATGAACATTGAAAATATGTACATATATAAAAAAAAAAAATAATATTATTATGAAATCGTTATTCAATTTTCTTAATTGAATACCAAATATATGTATATGTCTGTATATTATATAATTTTAATTCATTAATTGAAACATTTGTTTTGTAATTCTAAAAATGAAAAATAAAAAATTTACTTCGATCACAATATGGTCAATATTAGCTTAAGAAAAATAAAAAATAAACAAATTATGTAAATTTATACATTTTTATTAACAAGGTTTTGAAAGGATTTATTAAAGAATTAACAGTTCTTGTACGACTTGATCCAAATGAGAATTATTTTGGCGCCATCAAAATTTTTATCTTTTAAACTAGAATAGACTTCAAAACTTTGTATTTTCTCATTAAACGAGAAGAATCAACTAACTTTAATTTTGAGTAGGTATATGTATTATGTATTATATAGCTAGCCTTAACTTAGATTGCTGGAAACAAAGTAATACACCTATGATTTAGTATGAACACTATATTGAGTTTGATTTGATCATAATAAGTTTTTAATTTAAAAATTTCGTTTTTATTTTATTATAATTGTTACACAGTTCAAGTCTTTCAAACTAGCCTGGATAGGCACTCTATGAAATGCCTCCTTTTTATATATACATACATATATTTTTTTAGAATCAGTTTCTGTAAAATTATATAACAATAAAAAAAAATAATAAAAGCGAAAAAACTTAAAAATTTAAATATTTTTATATAATATATATCACTCCTATACAACACCCTTATCAATTAGGATTGTGGAGTAAACAATATATATATATATATATATTTTTTGCGATAAATAAAAAAAATATTTTATTATACAGAGAAGAATATTTAGTTTAAGCGAAGTTTTGAAGATTTATTGCAATTTACATTATAAACCAAACAATTTTATTTCGTATGTTATAAGGGGTTTGTATTTTGTGTTTACGATATTTTTGAAAACAGTACAACGATAATATATCGTAAATATGTAATTTACTTAATTTATTATGAAGCATTTCAATTAGTTTAAAGAAAATTTTAAAATATAAATAAGGTTTTAATTATTCTTGGGTATTCAATTTTTAAGTATTATAACAAGTATTATGTACGTAGACGATACTCTCTATAATGTCTGAATTAAACATTATTTTCTTTAAAATATCATTTTTATTTTAATACTCTTGTCTTCTCAATGAATAAAATTGCAAAAAAAAAAACAACATATTTTCATAGAATATTAGAAAAGAATAAAAAAAAAAAAATATATGTAGAAACGGTGTTTTTTTCCGTAGCAGGATAGGACAGAATACCAGACATAAATAATGTTGATTTGAGTAAAAATATTTAAAAGTTTTTTTTTTTCATGAAATGAATATAAAATGTTGTATAGATATATAGATATACAGATAATTGTTTTGAATTCCAACTTCTTCTTAATTCGCGCATCATTTCCGCCATCCTTTTTCCATATGTTTTATAGTAGAATAATAATGTATGTATATGGTTTTTGTTTATATTTACAATGATTTGTTATGTTTTGATTTGCGTTTTATTAAAACAAGGATATACTTCATTTTATGAAAATAATATTCTGCGCAAATTCGAAAAGCATATAAATATAACATTAAAACAAATATTTTCTTTGAAGTATATTGCACAGAGAGAGGGACTTTAATAGGCTAAATATTTACATTCATTTTTTGTTTTGATAATAATTAATGGTTGTTGTAGGTATATAAATTTTTTATTCGTTTTATTTTTTTTTATGAAAATAACATCATAAAACAGAAATAAAAATTATACTTAGTGTTACATTTTGAAAGAAACTCAGTGGTTTTTCTGTTTTTTTTTATACATAAAGTTTTATGTTATATTGCATGACAAAAGCCCTAAAAATTTATGGCAATAGTATATTCACATAAATAAATCAAATTATATATTTGTGATAAATATTAATATGACCAAAGAATATTTTTAGTAAGATTTAGTAAGATATTTTGAAGTTTTTTATTTTATATAATATAGGCCTAATACATAAATTTAAAATTTGCCACATATTATAATCATATATAATTTATTTAGGTTTTTTTTTTTACACACTTAGAAATAATTTTTATTTTTATCTAATTTTATAAATTTTGGCACAACAAATTAAAAAAAAAAATAATACTCATTATAATTTTGATAATTTTTTTTTATCCAAAATTATCATTTATGATTCATATAATGAAACGATACGCTTTCAAAGCAAAAAAAAAAAAAAGCGATAAAAATTGTATATAAGAGAAGGAAAATTTTTGTATTTATTATACCCCGATCATAATATGAATTTTCTTCACTGAAAGTTTTATAAAACAAATTTATTATTGTTTATTATTTTGTCTTAATGAAAATATAGGCCAAAAACTGAATATAACATATGTATAATATCCTCAAGCATTCGAATAGAGTAGTAGGTATATTTCTGAATTTAGAATTCACGTAATTACCTCATGATTTTTTATTTATTTTTTCTAAATATATTTATAATCAAAATTACAATAAAAGTCTAATAATTTTTTTAACATCCCTGAATAAGTTTTAATTTCAGAGGTTAAAAAACTTCTAAGATCCTTTTTTTTTAAAAAAACATACAATACTATTAGGAACCATATAATACTATATGGCAGTGCTCTGCAACCAGTGTGCCGCGAAACGAAATTTGATGTGCCATGGTTGATTATACCAAAGAAGAACGTTTTTTTTTTCATTTTGATGCTAATTCGCTTTGTTTCAGAAGATTCTTGAATTTGAAGTTCCAATTCGAATATATAAAAATTTTCTTTATGGATAGTTTTTTATTATTTTATTAAAAAGGGAGAAAATTTAAAAAAAAAATAATTGTTTCTTTCATTCTAAATTTTTCGGGATTTTAGAAGATTCTTCAGCATAAGTTTCTTCTTTACCAGCATGAGATACTTTTTAAGAATCATATCCGAAAATCCCCTAATTATTGGAAATTTCTTTCGATCTGAAAGAACGTACTTCAATTTAACGGGTTCAAACGAAAACTCGAACTGTGGCATATGGTCTTACAACAAGAAATGTTTCAAAGGAACAAGCAGATCTAGATCGAGAACAAATAAACTTTTTTGGTTTTAGCTCAAAATATCATTAAATTTTTTTTTATAGATTTTCAATTATGGTGTGCCTCAGATTTTTTTTTTTTATTGCACCATATATGAATAAAGCTGCGAAGCACTGCTATAAGGAATCATATAACACTATAAGAAACCATACAAAACTATAAGGATCCGCCATACGAAATATAGAAATTGCCTTGAACAATCAAAATGATATAAATTCTAAATGTTCGAAGCAATAATACATTGTGTGATATTGTGTTATATGAAAATTCGTCAATCCAAATATGGCCACTGCATGTTTTAAGCAAAAAACGATATGTGCCACTCGATGATGGCGTGATATGATAAAATTTAGAATACTTATTTCTTTATTATTTTTTTTTGCTTAAAATTTGAATATTTGTGAATTAAGTTTTTTTCTTTTTTATGTTTTTCAAATCAAAAATTAAAAAACTTGAATATACATTTAACAGAGAGATGAAACTTGAAGTTAAAATATTTTGTTCGCAGTTAACTTTTTTAAGTTCATTCAATCTTTAATCAAGTGATTCAAGGAAAATCTATAATCTGTACATAAATTATCAAAAATAAAAAATTAATTTTTAATTTTTTTTCTTCCAAAAATTATTATTCTTATTCTTTTTATATTTCTTTTTTTCTACTCACTCTGGATAAAAATGATCAATATATTTCATAACAACTTCCCTAACCATATCTGGTTTAGCGGAAAATTGTTGATATTGATGTTGCTGTACCGTTAATACTTCAGTTTTCATTTTGTTATTTTTATTATTAAATGTTGGTAACTGATTGTCAGTTGATGATGTTGTTGTTTGATATAAATTTTGATTTTTCAACATTCGTTATAAATAAAAATGTTTTATAATAAATTAATTAATTAATTTTTATTTATGATATAAATAAAGTAGTTTGTTTTGGTTTTAATTTTTTTTTTAATGTATTTCTCTTTTCTTCTTATTTTTTTATGTTTTTTTAGTTTTTCCAGTGACACTAATTTTGCGTTAATGAGATTAAAAGGAAAAGAAGAAAAAAAAAATTATTGATGTGACAAAATATTGTTATTTGTGTTGTTTATTTTATTGACAAAAAAAATAAATAAATTAAATAAAAATTTAAATTTGAATAATAATAATTTTTTTTTTTGTAAACTTTATGTTTTTTTTTTTATTGTCAAAAATTTCTCTTTTATGATTTTTTATGTAAAAAAAAATTTGTTTTTTTTTTGTTGATTTTTTTTTTAACTTACAACTTTCCAAAAAAAATGTTGAACAATTTTAATCAAAAAAAACATAAAATGCTTGCAGTGAAAAAATTTATTTTTTCATCAAAAGTTAAACTTGAGGAGAGCTTAAAAGTCGAAAATTTAAGTTTTTCACTTTTGGGGGGGTCTTCTGATTTGTTGAAAATTTTAATTATTTTTTCTCTAATTAAAAATTGTTAATTAATGTTAAATTTTCTTTTAATCGTTTCTATATATTTTTTGAACTTTTTTATTTATGCTATTTTATGCTTTAAAAAATATTTCCCATTAGGATTTTCCCAAAAAAAAAAATAAAATTGAAAAAAAAAAAATAAACGAAGAAAAATTTATTTTTTGTGTATCTGTTTTATTTTTTCTTTAAAAAAATTTTTTTTTTTTGTATAAAAAACTTGAATTCTTGTATATAAAAAAAAATAATATATTTTTTTGTAATTTAAAATTTTGTAAAAAAAAATAAAATTTTATTTTGTTTCTTTTCTGGATAAAATTCAAAAAACAGACAATGTCGGAGAACACTTCAAGTTAAACTGAGAAAAAAATTTCAATATTGTATGAATATAATTAAAAAAAAAAAAAATTCAAAGAAATAAAAAAAAAAAAACAACCCAATTTTGTTATACAGAAAATATTGGTCTCTGAAAAAATGTATTCAAAAAAAAAAAACAACGAACGAAACAAACTAAACTAATATAAAGAAGTAATTTTTTTTTTCAGTTCTATCTTTTGACAGCCATCGTATTTACATATAAAACAAAAAAAAAAAAAACTTGAAATAATTTTTCTAAAAGTATTTTATTTTTTCCCCACAATAAAAATCTGCACACATGCAATAAAGATATTTGTGTGCAGAGAATAAAAAAAAAAAATGTATCTTAAAGATATTTTTTAATGTTTTTTTTTTTTTTTTCGTTTAGATATTGTGCTGAGTTTCAGAAAATAATAAAGGGATACAGTTTTTTTTTTTTTGAAAAAATATTCAAATATAGGGTAAATTAGGAACTAAATTATATATTTAAATTTAATAATTCAATATAGAAGGTTGTAGAATGGATAAAAATAAATACAGATTCATATCCTGCCATGAAATTTGAATGTCCTGTTATAGAAGAAAAATATTTTATTTACAAGCTGGGTCTGAATTTTTTGAATCTCACGCAAAAGGCATCATCCATGTTTCAGATCCTTACAATGATGAATCATCAATGTAAATTAATATTGACATAAAAGAATATTAATGAATTTACATTTTATTCTGTAATATATAATTAATAATAAACTAGTTTCTTTACTACATAATTTTTAATATTTATAAATTAGATACACGCAAGATATAATTTAAGGAAAAAAACAAATATATTTTTAAACTCTCATTTATTCAATTGTCATAATAATGGTTCTTGTTTTTATCATTATGATTCTTTTGCTTCTGTGGTGCATAAATATACTGGAATAAGAATCAAGTTTTTTTTTTCTTACAAATAATTTAAAACTGCTTAACATGGCTCTTTTACCCGAAAAACAATGGCGTAAGAATTCAGCGCTCATAATAAAAATGTTAAAAAAAAAAAATGTTAGTGACACCTGAATAAATTGCGCAAGTCTTTTTCAGCTGATTTTAAGGGGCAAAATGGCGCATTTTATATGTATTTATTCATTTATAATTTTATAATTTTGTATAAATTTTTTGAACGTATTTGTGTAAAATGGTATTTTTTATTTAATGAAAATCATCCAGAATAAAAAAAGAGTACAGTTTTACAAAAATTTTAAATAAAAAAATAATAATAATATTAATTTGAATATCTTTACATCTGTTTTACTTGTTTAAAAAAAATAAAATACTATGCACATACTTTCAATCAATTTATCTGAAATTGTAAAATCATAATTACATGCTTTTTTTTGTAGAATTGATGAATACTCAATTCAAATTCTATATTTAAAGATTTAATTAGGTTTTTATATGAATATTACATGAAAAAAACAAATAAATAATTCAGCGGCAAAGTAATTAAAACTGAAATTCAATTAAAGAAAAATATCTTAAATATCTTTATTTATTTTCTCGTATAATTTGTGTTTATTATTGTGAAATTAAATAAATTCTTTAATTTTTTACATTCAGATAAGCGAAATTTTTAATTTTTTTTTTTTATTTTTTTAAATCAATAATCACGTATTGGTTTGGCTATTAAAAATTATCAATTTATTTCCTGAGCTTTTTTTTTTTTTCGTAGAACTTATAATTTTACTGAATATTAATATTAAAATAAATTAGTTTCTAGTAGGCAATATCCTTAGTTCACTATAATATCGATTAATAAAATTAGTTAAGATAAAAAAAATTCGTAATCAAATATGTTAGAAAAACTAAAATAAAATTAAAAAAAAAAAAAAGGAGAATTCACTGATGGAATTTTGTGAAAATCTAAATGAAAATTAACAAAATGGCATTTATAAATAATCAATATACATAATATTATTATTATTATATAAAAGAATAGAACAGAACTAAATCATCATATGAAGATCAGCTGATTTATCAGCTTGTTTATATTTTGACTGTATTGAAAATTGTTGTTAGAGTGATCAAATAAAATGAAAATAAAGTATAGAGCTTTTTTTTATTTTTATTTATTTATTTTCTATCTATAAAAATTAAATTGTAATGCCATATGCTGCTGGAGTGTAAAAGAAAATTCAATAAGCAAAAAATTATTATAGTTGACACGTTTTGTATTTTTTATTTATTAAATAAATATGGTTTAGATTTACATTTTTCAGTGTTCAGTCTCTGTACAGCACTATCAATATATAATAAATATTATAATAAAAAATAATCAAATTGGTTTAATTTTATGTAATCCTTTTAAGTTCTAGATATTTTTTTTTTGTATACAATTGAATTTAGAATTTACTTTATACAAAAAAAATATTTTATTTCTCACTTCTTAAAAAAAAAAAAATGTTTTTTATACTTTTACGTAACAAATGGGAATATATACAAAAAAAACAAATTACTATACTATAGTATGAAAATAAGGGCATTAAAGTTAAAATTTATTGAAAACAAAATGGTTAAAAAAAAAATTGTTTCTTATAATGACATTAAAACAGTATTTTTTATACAAATTAATGAAAGTGTTCAAAAAAGTACTTACATATATAAACATTTAATTGCCATTTTCTCTTACGCAATCATTCTGTCACTCAAATTAAATTAATTGTCTTTTATATATAATATATAAGATAAATAAAAATTTTTGAAAGTTACTAACTATAAATTATTATCATTAACGCATTTTTTTTTGTTAACCCACACGGATATAATAGTCCAAGAGCTCGCAACGTAAGAAATCACGTGATTTTAGCAAGGCTCATTTTTTAATATAATGTTCCATGCTACGGTGCAGGACGAATAAAGGTAGTCTGGCTGTCAGACGAAGTTGCGTTTACCCGTGGGAGCAGAACCAAGTAGGTAAAAAAAATGCAAAATTACATGAAAAAACAGATTGCTTTTAAATGACATAGGTCTGGCATCCATTTAGCAACGGTATTTCCGTCTGGCAAATTGGATGTAGTCTATATAAGATCCAATCTATAACATATAAAAATTTCAACCTTGCTAAAATGACGTGAAATTGTTGTTTTTTTTTGTTATAAATCAAGGTCTGGCACGGTCTTAACAACTCCGAAGCCGTCTGGCAATGATGCATTAACATTTCATATAATAAGCACAAACAAATGACATAAAAAGAAATCGTGCTATTATCACGTAATTTTGCATTTTTTCTTTGACCTACCTGGATCTGCTTTCACGGGTAAACGCAACGTCATCTGACAGCCAGACTACCCTTATGGGTCCTGCATCGTAGCATGGAACAATATATTAAAAAATGAGCCTTGCTAAAATCACGTGCCAAAAACGTTGCGAGCTCTTAGACTATAAGGTTTTTGTTATAAATAATAATCAATAATATTATCTTAGATATTAATATCTATAAAACTAGTTTACAAAAAAAAAAAAAACAAACAATACTTAACTTCGCTTTGATAAAAATTTGCGTGTGTATGACCTTTTTTGGCAAATTTTTTTATTTTTTTTTAATACCTACATAGTTATGTATAAAAAAAAAAAATATTAATAAGATAAACAATTATTAACGCACTTTTTGGTTAGACGAAACAAAGAGAATGTTTTTTTAATTGTGATAACGCATAAAATACATATATAAAAATGTATGTTCATAATGACTAAAACAAGTTTTAAGAAGAAAAAAAAAACGTAGCATTATGATTTTAGCCTTGAAAGCAATGATTTCTAGATATTTAATCTTTGCAGGTAATACATAGGAAATCAAAATTGTATAATCTTAAAAAAAAAAGATTATTTTCTTGTACATATTTTCATTATATATATAGGCCTAAACTGTTAAATTTATCCAAAAATATTCACATAAAATTGAATTCAAATATTTAATATATATAGTATTTTTATTTATATAGAAAAGTTATTTTCTTAAAGTTTATAACTTTTCAATGAGGAAGATTAATTTGTACTTATATGAATTTCTTCAGTGATATTAAAATTGAACCTACTCATATATGAAAATTTGAAAATTCACACAAAAGAAAGATCAAATCCAGGATAAGTAAACATAAATTTGTAATATAACTATTAAAAAATAAAAATGAAAGGAAAAAAAAAAAAATGTATATTTATTAGAATCATATTAGAAAATTTTATAGACAACTTGTATCATATTTCCAATATCCATTAAGGAAAGAAAACAGAAAATAATAATGTTTTTCTTTCGTTAAATCCGATTAGAAACTAACATGTGATCAAAAATTTTATTATTTTTATTTTATATTTTTTTGAAATCATGAAAATTGATTTTTGCGAGGTTCTAATCGTACATACCACTTACGTATATAAATGTGTAAATAAATGATTCATAATTTCATGTTTTGCAAGGCAAAAAAAAAATTCTTACATGTTATGAAAATAATAATCATGAGTTACACATTTTTTAATGCTGATTTAAAATATCGTCATCAAATAGCTGGTTTTTTGTTAAAGAATTCTATAATTAATCAAATTCATACAACATACGGTTAAGCATGAGAAAAGTGCGTTGATATGGATTTAAAATTGATTATTCAAGTTTTTGATGGAAATTTGAATAATGGAATATTAAAAAAAAATTAATTTGTATTGTAAAATGTTTTTTTAATTTATTTTTAATTTCGAAATTTTATGTAGCATGAATTTTTAGAAACTATAAAAATTATTTTATATAAATGTTTGTATTCTTTTTACGTATATGTACATTACATACATAGTATATGTTTACGATATGCGGAAGTTGATGTAATAATATATATAGTTTTTCATACATTAATATTTTTATTTGGTCACATTATTTTTAGGTTCGCGGGCCCATTCGTTTTTAACACTTCGTCTAAAACTGTTCATCTTATGTCAATTTGTTTAAAATCAGTTCGTCTAAAATAAATTTATTTATGAACTGTTCGCCTAAAGCAATACTCGTCTAGACGTGCACAATTCGTCTAAAACTAATTAGTCGTAAAATTCATTCACAATCAGGGATATTTAACAAAAAATTTATACAATGTGTGTGAAAAAAAAATGTGTCAAAAATCTTCAGTGATAGTATAAAAAACAGAATAAAAAAGATAAAAACAGTAAATTTGACGTGTTTTTTGTACGAGAATAGAGGAACAGTAAGTTAAATTTATTATTAGTTGACTGAAATTAATTTAATGGTTGTTATAACTTTAAATCAAGCGTTATAATTAATTGGCAAAATATATTCAACGTAGATTAAAAATAATTTTGCCAACTATTCAATGGGATATTGAAATATTAATAATTTTAAGCTAAGTGGGACTAAAAAAAAATAAATTATTTTTAATTTTCAAATAAATAATATTCAAAAATAAAATTCAAATTAATAATTCATACATATTATTAGTAAGATATATGTACGTATATATTCACATTACATTATAAGAAATCAATTTCTAATGAAATTCTAATTTTCTTATAATGTTTTTATAAATATTTTAAGAGAAAAAAAAATCTATTTATATATTTTATTTACGTTTTGTGTGTTTTATAATAATGCAATAATATTGGGAAATTCAACCATTTTTTTTATTTAACAAATTCAATTTCAGCAATAGTACACCTATGAAAAAATGAATTGAAATTTGCATGTTTCAAAAAAAAAAAACCAAAAAATTATAATAAATAATTTCATAAGACTTTAAGATTTTGCAATAGACTTATTTAATTTTTGATTAAATCAAATAATGACAAATTGGACAATATTTTTCACTTTTAATATATAAAATAAAATATTTCGCGCTAGTAATCGCCCATACTCAAAATTTCAGTCAAAATACTTTTTATCTGATTTTTATGAATCATATTATTCATATTCATAATTAATATTGCTATTTGATGTTCAAGCGAAATGGTTTTTCGCTCACTACACTTAGCTTTAAGAATAATATAATAATTCACACTCAAAAAGGAGAAAAAATGTCTTAATAAAAAGTCAAAAAAAAAATTGGCGCAAAGAAAATTTTAATATATACCTTGATTTAAAAAAGAATCTTAATGAAATATTATTAGAAATTACAGAATCCTTATAAAATCTCATAAAACTTGACTTGAGATAATAATTATACAAAACTTTTAATTTCTTTCCTGATCATAAACGCATCATTAGCTCAAACTATTAAAAATTCTGTCACCGTGCATGTAATAAAATAAATTATTCCCATTGTAAATTTAAGACGGTAACATTTAAAACAAAAATATGTAAATTAAAATAGAAAAGTGTTTTATTTTTTTGTTAATTGTGAATATTTTAGTACATGTTTGCTAATAATTATCAATTAGGCAAATTACATGTTTAAAATAAAATTGGCACAAATTTATAAAAAAAAAAAAAATTATTGATTTATAAATTGTCTAGAATTTCGAAATTCAAGTGAGACAATTACATCTTATGCAGAAATTATTATTGTTATATGTGTTGTGTGTTATGAGTCAAATACAGGAAACATTGATTGCAATAAAATATTTATTTTTATCAATTAAATTTTATATACATATATAGTCAGTTACATGTGGGGAAGGTACAATTACATTCATGTAAGAAAAACGTGAATGAATCGTTATTAAGCTTTTAATTATGTAAAAAAAAATTTCAAATTAAAATTAATTATCCCTATCATAGTAATATATTTTTTTTCTTACTTTGTTTCGTGATAATAGTTTACAAAAGATGAAATTAAATATGATGAAAAATGAGCATTTGAAATATTGTGAAACAAAAAAAAAATTAAACTCACGCTTAAAACATTAAAATAGAAAAAAAAAAGAATAAAAAAATGTATATACAAGCTGGGTTTCGTTCTCTAACTTATTAATGAAATCAACATCAAATTCATATTCCTAATATTTCATATATTTTTTCTCTATGAGTTCAAACTACTAGGTTCTATAGTTAATACTTAAAAAAAAAGAGTGTTATAATAATGAGATGGTTTTTAGTATCAGAGATTACGAAAGATTTTCCGTATTTAGCTTGCTGCCTATCATTTAACCATATTCTAAGCATAATTTTATAGTTATTAATTGAAACAACTAGAATATTGACAGCTAAGGTAACGATTAGATATTAATTAACACAGATTTGAAATTAAATGTGTTTCAAAATTTCAGATAGGATTTAATCAGTACCGAAATCTCGTACAATCTAAGAATTCCGCATAGTTAAAAAGGATGCAAAGAAATTTAAGAAAAGTGATGTTCTACAAAGTAGTGTACATACGACAACAAAAACATATTTTTATGTTAAAAGAATTTAAATAAAAATAAACTTACGTAGAATTTTGTGATCAAGGAAACAATAATTAATAATAAATTTATAATTTTGCAAATTTATTATTTTTAGAAAACTAATTTCAGCGTTAAATGATATTTATTACGATTAGAGAAATGAAATTAGATAATAAATAAGTATATTTTAAAAGATCTCATTCTATTCAATTTTAGATATCATTCAAAATAATTTATTTAAAAATTTAAAAAAAAATACAATAAAAACAAATTAAAAATCTAAATGCTTGATTTGAACATCAATTTTATAACAAAACTTATTATATAATTTTTTTAGATAGAACGACAGTGAAGTGTATATAGTATATGTTAACTGCACACATTTTATACAAATAATTTAGTAGCTCAAGATTATTTCTATTAAAATTCATACAAGCATATGAATATTTGATGCATATAATTTTCAAACACATAAAATAGAATCAAAAAAATTTTTAACCTTTAATTACTGCCAAATATTTCATTGATTAAATAAAATTTTTCTTAATTCAAGTAAATTTTTTCTAGAATCAAGTATTTTTATTTTTTTTATAAAAGATAATAAATTTGATTGAAATGTATGTCTATATCAAACCCTATAAGTCTTGTTACCAAATTTTTGCGTTGTGAACGTAAGTGATTTCTATATAAAAAAAACATATATTTTAAGAATTTTTATGAGACATAATGTTATTTATAAAACAGAAGTATATTAATTGAAAACCTTTCAGATGTTAAAAAGCGTCATGGGTACGTACATATGCAAATGTATACATTATGGTGCTTAATGTTTATAATTTGTTTTTTCTATATTTATTAAATACCTGAATTTTTTGAATGAATATTTTGTTGCCAAAAAATAAATTTTTTTTTTTTTACTAATTTATTAATGCATTGACAAAATTGTGTTTTTATAGAAGAGTGAAAAAAAATCAAGGACTTGTATATTAAATATATTTTAGAACATAAGTATTTACCCATACAATATGTAGCTAGATTTATATGTAGATATTTCTTATTTTATAATTTTATTGATATTAAAAAAATTATTTTTAAAAGTTTTGTAACATTAATTTTAAGGTTTTAAGTTTTTGAAGATATAAATTTACAGTTTATTACACTGTTATTACAGAAATTGTGTACATAAGTAATAAATTAATATGAAATAATCGAATAATAAATGGAAATAAATGAAAAGTATAAAAATATAGAATAATGAGAAATAATGAAAAAGTTGAAAAAACTTTAAATCTTAAATTAGATTATAAATAAAAAAGTTTTTTATTTTTTACAGTCATGTGACACATTTAATTCACACTTAACATCGAATTAATTTTTTTTGTCTTAAAACTGTAATACGTGCAATATAATTTAACTGTGTATCATTTATTCGGTACAGGTAAACAAATAAGTTGTCAGAAAAATTAAATAAAAATTTATTTTTTTTTATCTTATTTTTAAAATTATTTATAATGAATAATACTCTAAAAACATGGATATCAAAATTAAAATATACTTAGGAGGGTAATAAATCTTCTTGAACATGGATTACGTAAAAAAAAAAGAAGTAATAAAGCTTTGTCAGTTAGCTATCATTAATGGTGGCCAAAGAAGAAAACTTTGGGTACAAAAAAAATTTAAAAATGGTGGTTCTCGGTTAAAGTAAAATTTCAAATTTATTTTCACGAATTTGTTAAAAATGATTGCAATTAAAAAAGAATTTTAACGAAAATTTTGGAAACTAATAAGAAAAAAAAAAAACAAAACTCACAATGAGGCGCATTTGTACCATCATCATCAAAGAATAAAAAAAAAAAAAAAACGAAAGTTCTGGGATTTTCTGACCCTGGCTTTACCTACACTAAGTTCCTGAAAACAATAAAAAGAATATATCTTTTACATATTATGTTTTCAATTTTTGTGTTTCACCAGAAATGTATATATTTTTTTTTTCTTTCTCATTGAGAATAAATATTATATTTAATATCGTCAACTAAGAAAATTTTATGCTGAATTAAGCTGAAAAAAAATGCTTGAAATTACAACACAACTTCAACTTGTATATTAATATTTAATAGCATTTTCAGCAATGAAAAACATATATCTGACGTAAAAATAATAAGATACATAATTTTTTTTGTTTTTAATATTTCAATGAGAAAAGAGGGGAAATAAATTTTACACCGTCTATATATGTTGGTAATGGTCATAACAAGAGATATTCAGCACAACTATAGAAATAAAATTGAAAAATGATGGCGACATAAAAAAAAAAAGTTGCAACATTTTTTTTATGCTTTTTATGTATATATATGTAATGTATGAAAATTATGAATATAATAATTATTTTATTATGGCTTAGAAGAAAAAAAAAAAAAAACTATGAAATAAATTTTTATGATGTATGAAAAAAAAAAAAAAAAAAAACTGATTATTAAGAAATTTTTATTTATAAATTATATTTCTTATTATAGGAATATCTTAAGAGGTCTCTAGAAAAAATTAATGATGTTTTTTTTATTTACTTATTTTTTGTAAAATAAAATTACTTCTTAAAGGTCACATCAATTTCGTTATTGATTCATGCAAAAAAATAAAAATAAAAAATTGAATATATCTTAACAATAAAAACCTAAACAGAATTATAAATTAATGTAATTATATATTATTGGGTTATTATACAGAAGAATTATTGTATATTTTTATGTTTTTATTTCGAAATATTAATTATATATGTGCAATTAAAAAAAAAAAATCATTATAAAATTAATAGAGTAATTACGGGCCTAGATTTGATTTTAATTTCTATCCATTATTAGAAAAAAAATAATAAATAAAATTTAATGAGTGTAAAAATGTATTAATTTGCTTGAAAACTGTGTCGAAATAAGAAAAACAAAATGTCTTATCACAGTTTCGCTTATATTAGAAACTTCATCGTTAGCAGTATCTACTTTATTTGTTACTTTTAAAATCAACATTATTTAAAGCCTTTATCTAATTCTGTCTTGGACCATTTTAACATTAATTCCGTATTGGACCATTTTCTAAAAATGAAGCTTAAAATTAAGTTTAATGAGAACTTTACTTTATTTAATTATAACTAATAAATTTGTCGCCCATTTCAACTAAATGTCTGTAAATATCTTTTTTTTTTCTCAACTTATTTCAATTATGAAGACGTTATAAAAAAACAAATAATGTATTTTAATAAAAACATTTTTTATAGTTCAGACATTTATTCCAATTTTTAATAGCTTAAGATATCAGAATATATTATTAACTAGTTAAAACTAGCGTCAAGTGTTTTATTATTATTCAGGTTATTAAAATAAGTTAAAAAAAAATTTCTGTCGGAATACAAACAAAAATACTTATTTGTTTACATTTTTTTAAGGCCATATTCAGGAAAAAAAGAAAAAAATAGCATAATAATTTATCTTAAAATAGATGAAAAAAAAAAAACAGTAAACTAAACACTAAAATACTTTTTTTTTTTCTTATTTGACTGAACTGAACATTTTTTTTCTTTTAATGAAATAAATATTTGAGCATAAAAACCTAGGTAGTGTTCTTAAATGAAAAAAGACAACGTGAAAAGTTTATATCTTGTTTTTTTGTTTTTTTTTTTTTTTTAAATTATATGTTTTTTAAGGTATATATGGAAATGGAATAAAAAAAAAGAATAACAATAGTCCATTAGTATACAATGTTGCCATATTTTTTTTTCAACATAATATTTATACTTTATTTTTTTTTTAAAGATAATTGTCTAAAATAAACTTTTACAAAAATAAACCAAAGTTCAAAAAGTGTTACAACAACGAGTGAATAAAAATTATATATTTATGTGTAGTAAAATGATGTAAAATTTGTAATTCGTTAACTATACTGCTTGTATCAAATTCTGCATGTATTCAAATACAACATAATGCAGTCAAATTCGGAAAAAAAAAACATTCGTTTTCTATGCTTATTTCAGTTACTTACGTGATTCAACAAAAACATAAGTTAAAGCATACCTATTTTGTTTCTAGAACTGTCAAATAAAGATACAATAAAAGCACTTTATTAGAAAATTTGAATGTCTCTAAGATTTTAAAAATATTTTTGCTTTGAAAAAAATTAGATGCACCTAAAATGTTTAATGACATCATTTCTCGGGACTTCATTATTTTACACATATATTAAACAAGCACGATAAAGAGAAATGACGTTCTTATAATTGTCAAAAAAATTAATAAAATTCAATAAAAAACAACATTGATCCATAAATAAGCGAAGTGCATTAATTTCTTTTTGATACAACCTCTGAATGTCATCAAAAATAAAAAAAACTAAAAATTAACGACTAAATATCATTTTGACAGCAGGATGAGTAATTTTAATTTCCGTAATATTGCAAAAAAAAATAAAGAAAATATATTATATTGCCCCTTATAATATTTGCAGTAAAAAAAAAATTCTTATATGTTTCTTTGATTTAAATTTATGTATGTACCAATCGATTGATGTTGATTCACTTTGTGTAATCATAACAATCTTCTTCTTCTTTTTTTTCAACCAAAAGAAAATAGATATGTATACGTAAAAAAAAAAAAACAAAACAAAATGTGACTATAAAAAAAAAATTAATTAAATTTTTACGTGATTCCCTGTTGGTTCATAATAAAAAAAAAAAAAAAACCAAGCGTAAATGCAAAAGTAAAGTTATTTATAATTTTGCAGCATTGTTGCAATTCATTTACAATCACAGCATATATATACATTTATAATATAGAATAATGTGGTATATATATACATAAATTATATATAATATTTATACATAATACATATAATCTTGTTTTCCTTTTTCATGCAATATTCAGTTTATTATTCACGTGTGAATTTGTACCATATTTAAGACATTTTTGAAATTTCAAATGAAACAAGAAGGTATAATAATAATACATAGAGACTACCACTTGCTCACACACTATATTTTTTTTGAGTTAAAAAAAAAATGCTTGTTTTCTTTTCTGTCCATTACATATACGTATATTTATATACCATACATTTGTATATAACTATATTAATTAAATACTATTGAAATGAGGTATTGGGAATATTTGGATTTGATGCTTCAGTGTGACATAAAATAATATTTGTTATTTTTTTGTTTTGTTATGTTTTTATTATAAGCGCTTGCATGCAGGCAAAACAAAATTAATATGAAGAAACATGACAAAAATTTTCAAGTTTTGAGTTATTCAAACTTTTACAATAATCTAAAATTATTAATTTATTAAACTTTAGAATCGCAGGACAACCTTCATTAATTCTTATGCTCATATTTTGAGATTCAAAGAATTGAAATTCATTTGGCAGTACAATATAGTTTTAAGCATTTTAGTAACAGACGAACGGACCATTGTAAAAATATAATTTATTTTTCCTTTCTTGTTACAAAATATTATCAAACAGAACAATTAAAACGAAGTCGCTTGACAACAACAAAAAAAAAAGCATAAATCTATCATAAGTTCCCAGGTAACCAAATTATGTTTTTATGATTTTTTACAAATTTCAAAAATTTTCAAACTACAGCAAAATTTTGTTATTATTTGGAAAAACCATATCCCCGAATGGTTTTAGCGTTTTCTTATATAAAATTTCTTACATGAATAATAAATAATAAAGGCTTGATTAAATCATAATGCAGCTTATTCTGTGAATAATTTAATGTTGCCCAAACTGATTGATTAAATAATGTATAAATTTACGATGATTAATATAAAGCTGACTCTTAATTGTTACTTTCTTATTTATTCTTGTAATTATTGTAAAAAAAAAATGAAAGTGCAGCATAAAAAAGATGCAAAAAGCATATAAAAACCTAAAGACATAAGACATTTAAAAGAAAATTTCCAACTTTTAAAAATTAAATTGATTTAATTATGTGAATGTTGTAATATTATTCAGTTAAAACTGAATATTATGACTCAATATGTTTATAAAGCGATAAAAAATTCTGTAAGATTTTTTATATAAAAACAAGAAACTTATGATTTTGAATGAAAAACATTCACATTATTGCCACTTTTGATTAGCCTTGGAATTTTTGTTATCTTAAGTAGAAAATGTTCAGTATATTCAACAGAATAACAAAAAAAAATACAATTTTACAATCACATAGGGTGTGTTCTAAATGGATTTTTCGCATGAAACTCAATGAAGTTACTCTATTTTAGAAACATTATAGTTTCATAATTACATTTACATAAAAAAAAATGTTAAATTGAATAGCGATAAACAAAAATAATAACCATAGGGAATGTCAGTAAAAAAACGGAAGTATGAATAATTTTTTTTTATGTTAGAAAATCAGCACTTCGAGAGTCAATGGATTGTTTAAAGATCTTTGTTATCTACATTTGAAGTAGTATTAGCTTTCGGTAGGAAAATAATTGAAATTGCGTTGTTTTAAAAATTTAAAGTTTAACTAGTGATGTCTTTACATAAACCAATTACATATATGTATGTGTATTATCGTGGTATTATCTCATTATGGTCATGGTCAGTCATATTCTTGATTTTTTAAGAATCAATTTTTTCTCTTTTTTTTTATTATCATAAAAATATATTATCTTAATCGAGATTATTGATGTAATTCCTTCTTACTTTTACGAATGATCAATATCATTTTATTTTAAACATGTTTTCAGTTTTCATTCTCAATTACAATATATTTAATTATTCGGAGGAAGCTAAAAAACTCAACTTGTATAAGCTTTTTCTAATTAAGAGTAAAATGACAAAAAATAAAAAGATGATGATTTAAATGTTTGTTTCAAATAATTTGTAGTTAGTATAGAAATAAACTTCAATTTTGGTAATGATTTCACATTTATTGTTAACAATAATAATCGAAAAAAGAGAAAGAGAAAATCAAAGGTTGAATTGAGGGAGTACAACATTTTCAAACATATATTCAATAAAGGATATTTGGTCACCTTAATTATAAGCCAACATGCAAACAAATTAAATAAAATAAAAAAAAAAAATTAATTTTAGAATCTTACGTTTTATTTTCAAGGACGTTATAGGACATTTGAAAATAACACAAAAACTAAAAAAGTAAATAAAAAAATGACCATGAACCTGCTATAATAATTTGCGACTTTTTAATATTTTTTTTATTAAAAAGATATTGAATTCAGGTGGTGTTTTTATTTAGGAAAGAAATTAAAAATATTTACTTAGCAAAATTCCTCTAGTTTTTTAAAATATTTTTAATGCTGGTGCTAATTGCTTATAGTAAGTAAGAAAAAAAGTCGGATTGGGCTTAAAATCTCCAAAAACAAAATACCCAAATGAAAATCCTCAAACACTTTTGAAAACATTATGGTTTTCATATTTTGATACTTCGTATCGCTGTTTTTGAGCTATATTTAAATTCCATAATAACTTAAAAATAAAAAAAAATAACTATAACAGTAGTAATCGGCGTAGTAGGACTCTCCAAAAACAAAATTCCCAAGTCAAAATCCTCAGGCACTTTTGGAAACATCATTATTTCTATATTTTGATACTTTTTTGTTTTTGGGCTATATTTTAATTCAATAATAACTTAAAAATAAGTATGTCTAAAAAAAACTATATCTAATTCTTAAAATTTTTGTTTAAAACCGTATAATATAAAATTAAAAAAATTTTTTTAAGTTTCAATTTGAAAAAAAATTGTGTAGATGAAAATTACTAAAATTAGACACTTACTGACATACATTTTTCTTAAAAAAAAAACAAGTTTAAATATGCTTATAGTTTATATGGGTATCTTATTATTATTATTATTTTTTTTGAAAATTAGTTAAAACTAGTTTTACAGAATTTTTTTTTTTTTTATTTTTATTTTTACTTATCATTATAAATAAAAAAAAATAAAAACAAAATTATGTTATGCTTGAAATGATGTGGTAAAAGAAAATACAAACAGGATTTCTATAAAAAAAAATAATTATTCATGTATATATGACACTATATGTGAAGGAGATTTTTAGAGGTTTCATTGACGAAAGACAAAAAAAAAAAGTATCCATACTAAATAATATTGATTAAGTAAATTGTAAATATAGTTAACTGAAAATACGAATCCAAGGTTGTATTATGAAGCTATATGAAGTCGGGAAACCTGTTAATAATTTAATTGTAATGAACTTAACATGATAAAATGTGTCTAGTCTTTTGATATAGATTGCTTATAGTTTAGAATGTTCAGATCATAATTTATGGCCTTGATAAAAACTATGTCAAACTATTACTACAATTTGTCCCAGAGCTACAATTTATCAATCACATAAATTGTTATGCAGCAAAAAAGATTCAAATTTTTAAAATAATCAATCTTTTTATTTTTTTTAATCGCGCAAAAATCTGATTTTGAGTGTACATAAGGTTTCATTAATATGAAACTTTCTTTTTAATTATAACTAAATTTTTTTAATCAAAAATTATTTTTAAAGGATTGTTTTATTGTTATCAATCATTTCGATAACCTTTAAATTATAAAAATTTATTTTTTAAAACTGCTGACGTAATTATTTTTTTTTTTAATTTTATGTTTTGTTTTTTTTTACCTATATGAAGTCACTGACCAAATAAGAATTGATCGCATCGAAATAATCGACAGTAATATGAACAATTAGAAAGGCATATTGGTTTTGTTATACAGGTAATAGCTCCTAAGTTTAAATTAAATTAAAAAATAGTGTTTTACTCTATAACCAAAATGGTTTGATCCAACAAAAATATCTATTTAATGCATAAAAAATTCTGTTTGTTTGTATAATTCTTTTTGCCGTAGTTAAAAAAAAAATAAAATTTTTATTTACATTAAAATTTAATATAATAATAAATTATTTAGTGTAACATACACAAATATTATGTACATAGCATATAGGTATATACAATATCGTTTTGTTTATTTTTCAGTAATTTGATAGATACTTTAATTATGTTTAAGAATGACGTAAATATCATATATAAAAGTGAAATCATATTCCCCATAATTTTGTTCGTATTGTTTAATGTTTACTTTTTTTTTAAAATGATGAAAAAAAAAACGTAATAATTTTTTATTTTTTTATTAATGACTTCATCATTATTTAAATAACTTATTATATTTTTATAGTATGTTTATTTATTTATGTGTCGTAATGCGGTTTGCTGATATTGTATCACACATAATTGCAATTTACATTTTGTATTCAACTTACAAAATAGTTTAACTCAATAGAAAATATAAAAAGTATTTCTAGATAACATTTTTGCTATATTGTAAAAATTAAAAAAAAAAAAAAAATTAAGAATTTTACGAAGAAAATATTGCTATTCATCAAATTAATAAAAATAGTTCCATACGTCAAATTTTCTTTTAGCACGAAACTATTGATAACGTCAGTCGGAAATTTAATAAAAAATTTTCCACAAAAAAAATAGAAAAATTTTCTGTAAAAATTTTTTTTTTTTTAATTACATGGTTCAATGTAAAACTCTTTAGAGTCAAATTTACAGAATTTTCATATTTTGAAATTTTTGAAATAATTTTTAGAAATTTCTTTATAATTTGCGAAACTAAGATATTATAGAAAAATTCACAATTATTCTGATTTTTTAAATATAATTTTCAATTATTATTAGAACACTTTATGAAAAAGTGATATTCATTAGCATTGGGTGAAAAGCTTAAATAAAAAAAAAGTTAGTATTCAGCTCGGTATTCTAATGTTTTCAAATAAAAAATATGTTAATTTTAAAAAAATACAAAAGTTAAATATAGTTATATTAGAAAAACCATTGAAATTATAATTATTTCAAATTTAAGACCTTAAGAACTCACCCACACGATTAGAAAATAGATTTTGTGTTAAAACCATTTAAGTTACACTAAATTTATATTCGAATAAAGTTCTCAGTTTTGACTAGTGAAATTTTTAACTTGGGAAAATAAAACTCAATGTAATAGATGTTGTTAATATTAATAAGAAAAACAAAATTTTAACATTTAAAGTAATAGCGGAATAATATTTTTTTTAATTATATGACCTGAAATATTTCGTAGGCCATCAATTTCGATAGTTTGAAATTCTCGAGCTCGAAATTCTGCGAAATTTTTCAGTGGTCCACTTGAATTAACTATTTATTTAAATTTTTAATTAAAATTAATTTAAGTATGTAATTAGAAAATTTCAGTTGAAATAAGTGAATCAAATTATTATGACATTACTTTTAGATGTACAGCCACATAATTATGTCCAGTACATTAACATAAAACAATAATTTTAAGAAATTTAACCGGAAATATAGAATATTAAAGCTTTTAGTTCCACTTACAAGTGTTTTTATTATTGTCTCAAATAAGTATATTACATATGTTATTATACAGAATTTATGTAAATCAAATTATATGCTCGAGTTAATAATATATTTCTATGAGAAATTATGACGATATATGAAAATAGAAACCCATTATAAAAAAAAAAACATTTTTTTTCCTGAAATTTATTAATATTTCAATTATTTATCACTTTTGTTTCATTTAATATTTATTTGACTATATTTAACATACACAAAGGATGTTGGCTGACGAATATTATTATAATTAATTTACCATTAAATTAAAAGAAGAAAAAAATCTAGATTTTCTTGGCATTTTATATTTGGCATCATAGCTGATGGAAATATATAGAAATTAAGAAACTATCAATGAAATATTAATAAAAAAAGAATTTCTTTGTATTCAAAATTGATGTCCAGATTTTTTTTACTGATATTTCAATATGCAAAAATCATTTCACTATAGAGATTGCGCTTTTTTATGTTCTTTATATCTCTTTGTGATATATTTTTGATCCAAATTCTCGTTCTATTCAATCTTTTTGCAATAATCCTTTTATTTCAGAAATTCTAAATTCATTCAAAAAATTTAGTAATTTAGAATTTTATTTTCTTTGTTTGTGTCAAAATATGTAAAAAATAAAAATCGTATAAATACATTTTAATTGCGAAATTAATCAAAGATAAGACACATTTATTATAATAGGTGTCATATAAAAGATAACAAAATTATATATTTAGTTTATTTAATATAGCATAATAATGTGACCACTTACTCTTCAGTGCTAAACATTCTAATAATATTTCGTTGTAAATTGGGTCTTATATTATTATTTCTTCTTCCAAAATTGTAATTATTTTTATATGAATACTCAGTTGTATAATGTGGCATTATCATTTTTTTTTATTCACCCGTAATTTCAATGATAATATTATTAAAGTCCTTTGGTAAATTTAATTTGGAGAAAATTCTGACTTTATTTTTTTTTCGTGATAATTAATTTAAAGAAGACAGTTCTTTTTTTGACTTTTTTTTTCCCGGATAATTTATTTAATAAATATATAATTATTATTATTTTCACCCAAATAATATGTATAAAATTTTTTTTTTTTTTATTATGCTCAATAAACTTTAAAAATTATTTTATTTCGAAATTTGAATCGAATAAAAACAAAATTTTTTTTAATAAAAATAATATAAAAAAAAATAAATAAAAAAAAGCAACAACTTCTTCGATCAGTAACTTACGAAAGACTTTTTTTTTTTTAAATAAAAATTGTAAAATATACTGGATTTTGTTTATTTTATTAATAAAAATATATAAAAAACAAAAAAACAAATATATAAATTGTTGAAAAAAATCTGCCTAATGGACTTTTAGAATATTTAATGGTCGCATTAAGATTAAAAAAAATGTATATCCTATCGTATATAATTTGATTGAAAATTTTTTATTCCATGAATATTCATTCTCATATTATTAAGAATAGAATGTGGTACAAACTTACCAGTTACCAACATAAAATCATAATGTTAATAAAGTTTTACATACCTGAAATGAAAAAGAAAGCGAAAATTTAATTAAACAATTTATTAGAAAAATTAATTAAAATATCAAGTGTTTTAATTTTTAGTTCTTATAATAAAAAAAATTCGGGAGACCGAGCTTAGCTCAGGAGTCCTATTTTCTCAGATATGAAACCTAGATATGGCCCTTGGTGAGCCGTTTTCCAGAGCGAGATTACATTTGTATATAAATAGTGCCTGTTTTAATATCATAGACACGATAATATAAAAATATTTTAAAATGAAAATACTTATTATTTTAACAGATTTCTTTATTCTTATATTAAAATTATTTTCGTACATATTATTATTATTATCGAAATCTAATTTTTAAGTTTGTTTTTGATAAATAAACTTTTAAATATTCTTTCTTTTTTTTTTTTTTTTTTCTATATTTATTTTTATTAAATTTTGAAATATTTATCAATATTGGTGAGCAATTATATATTACACAACAAAAAAAAAAAGCAAAAAAAAAAATTGATACAAATACATAAAAAAAAAGAGTAAATTAAATAAAATTTCTAATATTCCCATAAAGTAAAAACATAAATAATATGTATAAAAAATGAGTAGTTTCTTAAATTAATTTAATAAAATTTTCAAGGTGTGCAGAAGGTTAAAATTTTGAAAGAAATTTAATGTTTAGTTTCGACTTTGTGTTACGTTCTTATCACATTTGATTTCTATTTACTGCTATTGTAACACTTGAAACAAAATTTGCTAACGAATCAAGTAAAAACTTATGTACAAAATACAAAACTTGTGAACTTAAAACATGGGTGATAGAAATTTTTGTTTGACTGAAAATAACTGAAGCTATTATTTAATAATGGTCATTTGTGTTCTTTCAAGATTCTTTGTGAAATTAAATAACTTGTTTCTTAACATTGAAATGCTATTAAACGACATTAGCTGTACTAAAAGATTATAAGATTTTTATAAATATCTTAAAAAGCACTGATAATTTTTCTATTTTACTTTTGCAAAGTTGACTCTGAGTTTGAAATCTGCATGTAAGAAAAAGTTTAAATACATAATCTTAAGACACTTAAGGCACCTTATTGTGATATCTAAAAATATATTTTTGTTTTTGAAGCACTCTGTCGATAATTATAATTGGTGAAATTCTTAATTTGAACGTAACATGAATTATGTTATTTTTTGATTACAAAACACTTTTAATTAATTGGTTTAATATTTTAGTCATAAATCTTAATACTGCGTAAATAGAATTCAAAATAAAGCAAAAGAGAAAAAGTTTTATTTAAAATATGGTAAAAATCAGTCATTAATAAAATAAAAAAAAAATAGACAGTTTTACTTATTATGTAAATTTTGATATTTTAGCAAATTTCGAAAACTTGATGATATATTCAAACTATGATATAATGTATCAATTTATCAGCGTTAGTTAATATTAACGTCCTTGTAATACTAAAAAAAAACCAAACTATCTTCTATAACTATAGAAGCATAATGTGTAAATAATGATTTATTTTAACAAAATAATATGTTAAAATTAATAAATATTTTTGTTTTTTTAACTTTAAATATATCTGGATCTGGAAAATTATTTGTTTATATGTATGTGTTTATTGTGGCATTCATTATTATTATTTGATTTGTCGTACTTATACTTATTTCGCCAACGGTACTAACAGGTCTGCTCCAAATTCTATGTTTTTTGTTTAATATCATCAAAAGAATTTTTTTAGGTGTAATGTACTTATTGTGAATAAAATAGGATTAAATCATATGAATCACAGACTGTTTTGAGTTTCTAAATATAAATTGTGGGGTTTATTGTTTTAATATACTTATGTGTACTTAATTTTACAAAATTCACTTCAGAAATTGATAAGACCAAAACTTTTAGAGCACTGATAAAAAAGTTTTTTTTTTTTTTTTGCTTATCAGTGAAAGTCGATTACTTACTTACTTTTTTTATTTATCTTAAGTGTTAATGGATGTTTAAAAAACAAAAAAAAGAAGAAAACAAATAAACATTTTAAAAGAAAAGTGTAATAAAAATGCGCATTTTGTTTTGCTGTAATTTTTATTGCTTTGATATTATGAGAACTTAAAAAAAGAAATGATATGACATTTAAAATTCAAAAAAATATGTACTGGATAAATGATTAACGTACGTTGGCTGTTATTAAAATTCACAAAATAAAATTAATAATTTTAAAAAAATTTCTTATTGACAAGTGTTTTTTTTTTTCTTTTGATATAGCTCTTACACATGAGGCATTAATTTTATAAAAATAGATTTTATTACAAAAAAAAAAAAAAAACAGAAATTAAATAAAATTAATTTATTTTTTTATTTGCTTTTATTCACCTCGATACAAAATTTGTATTAAAAAAATTTATTGGGTCAAGGTCGGCTAAAAACACTCTGCTGAATTTCAATATCTTAATTTTTTAGATCTTTCCCGGGTTAAAAAATATATAAATGTAAATAAAATAAAATAAAAAATTAAATTCAGACGTAAGAGATGGACTATTAATAGTAATAATCTATTCGCTAATTATTTGATTTTTGTTTTTGGAAATACTCTACACGGTCGAAATTTTCAGTTTTTTTTTTAAACTTAATTCATAAAAACATGGTTTAAAAGAATATTTTAAACAAAAAATTCAGTATTTAAAACTTGCTAAAGTTTAATTCAAATTTCTATACTTTTTTAGTTAAAAACTAAACTATTTTGGTTTACATTTTGATTTAAAACATCAAAGTTTATATTTTAAAACTTTAAAGTTTTAAATCAAAATTTAGCTCCGGTTTCTAAACATTTTTAGTTTAAAACTTAACTATTTTAGTTTACATTTTGATCTAAAACATCAAAGTTTATATTTTAAAACTTTAAAGTTTTAAATTAAAATTTAGCTCCGGTTTCTAAACATTTTTAGTTTAAAACTTAACTATTTTAGTTTACACATAATTTATACACATAATTTATATTTTCTATTTTGTACACGTTTATAATTTTAATACTGTAGCCGAGAGGTAGAGTGGTAGAATGAAATGCTAAAGAACGAGGTTCGAATCCCGAAGAAAGGGTTAAGAGAAAAAAAAAAGAAAAAAAAAGAAAAAAATAGAAAAAAAAAGAAAAAAAAAATTAAATAAATTTTTTAATTTTTTAATCTTCAGTTTAAAATGTAAACTATTTCGTTTAACACATTATGTTAAACATCTTCAGTTTAAAATTTATTCTTTTTTGTTTAAATTATTTATTATAGACTAAAAAGTTTAAAACTTAAACTTATATTGGTGTGAAACTATATAGAAACTTTTAAGTTTAAAAAAAAAACTGAAATTTTGGACCGTGTACTCACTATCTATATATTTTGAATTATGGAATTTTGAAATAAGAAAATTAGGAATTATTCTATATATTATTTGATAGGGTTTCATCATTATTAAATAACCTATCAATCAAATATACATATATATTTTTTTTAAATTAAACGAGATGATAAGAATAAATATTGTTATTTCCTTATCAGGTGTTAACCTAAATTTCAACAAAAAAAACGAGGTTGAAAACAAAAAAATAAATAAACATTATTTTTGATTAGAGTCGAACCAAATAGAAATTTGTAAAAATTGTATAAGTTTCATACAAAAATAATGTCAGACAAAGAGTTCCTGAAAAGGTCGTATGATTTTCTTCTTAATTATACTAATACTATATTTATTTTTAATCATTAGTTTGATAAATAAAATCTAAAAGAAATTTTATTAAAAAAATATTATTTAATAAAAAAAACTTTATAATATATAATTACAATTATAGTATATTTGCATTTACTTAATAAAAGTGATTGATCATTTTTTGTATATTCAATTTATATATACATTAAACATTTGTTCGTATATTTATGTATAAAATTAACATGCTTTTATTGTTGTAAGTACAATGTAAGTACACATAAAGTTTTTTTTTTCAAATAACAAAGAACACGAGCTTTTTATTTTTTTTTTACTTTATTTTTTGCCAACAACAATATGGAAATAATCACTAACTATTTATATATATACAATAATTTTATAAAATTATAATTATTATATTGACAGTATTATATGTATATATTTATTTAAGCAAGTTTTGTTGATAAAGTGTAATTAAAACAATGAAGCTCTATAGTCTAAAGTCTGATAAAACAACAAACTATTAATTACTACGATGATTGTACGTAATATTTATATACAAAGTTATACAAATTGAAGTTAAAAAATTGGAAATTTAAAAAATTGGTCAAATGTTTATACGGAATCTTATGGACATCTACCCGGAAAAAAATGTTTCCTTTGCATAATACCATCAAGTCGTCACTAAAAGGCAAACAATTATTAATTCTCAGTTTGCAAAACTGGGTGACTACTACTTGTCGACAAAAGCAGTAAAGTACCAAAAGGAAATAAAAAAGTGTTCAAATTGCTTATTTTCGTTTATGTTTCATGATGAAGAATTTAGTTAAATGATAATCATTTTTCTTTAGTTATTCATTTTATTTATATGAATAATAATAATTATTATTTATAATATCTTTATTTTTCGAAATGGTTTCAGATTCTAGAAACTTTTTGAGAATTAATGCAAGCAAAAAAAAAAACTATATAATTAAAAAGAAAATTGGCAATATGTAGTCAAAAAAAATAAAAAATCTTATTTTTTAAGGACTGATTACAACAATTTGCATATAAATTTATTTTTAAAAATATATACTTAACATAAAAACAAAAAAAAAAAAATTAATCTTCTATGTAGAGAAACTGAAAAATATTGAATTTTCAGCCAAATTTTTTGTTTTGTCTTTCTTTAATATAAAAGACAAAGAAAAATTCAATAAATTTTTGTTTTTTTTTTTAAATTAGCATAGGTTAATTTATTGATGGGTGAATTTTTTTTATTGTCGTCATCAATATTTTAAATAATTTTCAAATAACGTTTGAAAAGAAACTCATCTTTAAATTAAAATTAAATTTTTGTGAATTCAAAAAAAAAAAACTATCGCTTAATTCTTTCGCCAATTTTTAATTTTTTTATTTATTGATGACATACCTAATCAAATAGATAAACAAATATAGTGAATTTCAAATTATTTTATTTTTCTAAAAACTTCAACAATTTCAATATTTAAAAATTTGGGAAAATATGTTTTTTTTTTAATTTCTACAGTCGATCTCTGTTCATATATCTCCATACGCAATCAATACGCAATCAATATCTAAACATATTTTTAAATTGCTTCACACAGACTCTACGTCTCTTCTCATATACTTTTCATCGAAGCTGGCCTATTTTTTTGTTTACGACATCGATCTTACATCTAATTTCAATCCATTAAGTTTAACAAGAGAGAGGAATAAATACACTCTCGATATTTAATAGAATCATACGATTTTTTTTTTTAAAGATTTTTGATGTCAAACGAGAAAAAAACCTATATAGCAAATTTAAATCATTAACCTTCTCTACTCAAAACCACAAATTTTCTCCATTTTCTGCTGGCGCTCGTTATTAATATATCTTTACTATTCTGATCTCGGCTGATCAATTTCATAATAAGTCTAAATAATAATTAAATAATTTTTTCTAAATGTCCTTTCTTCCTACTTTTGCATAATCATTCTTTGAATAGGAGCCATTTTTATCTGAAGCTGACTTTAACTAACTACACTTCTTTTTTACAAATCACTATTGTTAACTACTTATTCCATTTTAATATTGCTAATGTCAGCTTTATTCACTCAAATAAATGGTCTATGCTTTCTCAAACTAAAAGTTTACTCTTAAAATCTAAAGTTAACACCATTATTTATTGTACGTACATTTCTTTTTTTTTTTAAATTCGGGCCTAACAAAAATATAGATTTTATAGTAAACTATAAGTAATTGATTTGACGTAAAAGAAATAAAGAAATGCTTGAAATTCTTTTTTTTTAATTAAAAAAAAAAGAAGACATTGTGACAACAGATTTGAAATTGGAACAACATAGAAAAAAAATCATAGTTTAATGAGAAAAAAAAAATTATGTTTGTTTGAATACGTAAAAGAACAAATTAAAAAAAACTTTCAGTTTTTATAAACTATATGTATGTATATTTGAAAATTTAAATATTAATATTTTTTAATTTCATATGTCAAATTGTTTTATTTCTAAGTTTTAAAATTACATTATTATTGCGCCAGCAACATACTTACCCAATGAAATTTTTAATGAAACAATATACGGTAAACAAATTTGTATCAGTTAATGATAAATCAGGTTTAATGCTAATTAGTAAATTTTGATTCATTTGATGATTTATATTTAAAAAATTAAAGATTCCTTTAAAATTGGCTGTTGGGATGGCATTATTATTAATGCCGCCAGTAAAATTGCCAAAATTATTTTCACCTTCACCACCGGAATCACCAACAGCATCCTTTTCATTCAATATTATATTATTTATGGTATTTGTTGAATTATCAACATTATTATTTACATGTAACGAATATTGTTGAATTGATTCACTTAAAACAACAGCAGCCGTAGTGGTGCTCATGTTTGATTATATTTTTTTCAAATATATTGAAAATTTTTGCCCGAACCATTACAAAAATAGATATAACTCTTAGTTTTTGTATTTTTTTTTTTTATAAATATTTATTGTGAATTTTTATATGTTTTAAAATAAAATTAATGATTGAAAATTTTTTTGATTATATATTATTTAGTTATTTTTCTTTATTCAAAATTTTTAAGATAATATTAAGTTATTATTATTATTATATTGATTATATTGATATTGTTTTTTAAATAAATGCAATACGTTTATAATTTTTTTTTTATTGTGCTAAATGTGTTTTAAGTTTAAAGTCTAAATAATTGTTTTCAAATAAATTTTATTTTTGTAGAGGATTTCTGATTAAAAAACAATAAAAAGAGTAAAAAAAAATTTGTTTAAGAAAATAAAAGTATTGAAATAAATTTTTCGACAATTTTTTGATAAGCCGAAATATATATTTTAATGGATAAGAGAACTGAAAAGATAAATTATATATATGTTAAGCGTTGAAAAAACAATAAATACCGAATGAAGAGGTAAACAAAACAGATAAGTCTAACTTAACTAAATTAAAGTAGGTGGAAAAGCCAAATATTTAATTTGCACTAAATTAAATTTTAGACATTTTATATTGAATCAGATTGAAAATTTATGTACATGTTTGAGATTAAAAAATAGTATTCAAAAACCCGTTACAATATAATTTGACTATTATTTTTAAAGTAACTTAATATTCATATAAGAAAAACTGTTTTCAAAATATTAATTTATTATGAAGTTGAACTGAAATCTACATAGTATGAAAATCTGTAGGTCTCAAAGAATTTTTTTTTTTAAATTTGAAGACCTGCCTTTTTTTTTAGGGAATTCTGAAACTAAGCGAAATACTCTCAGAATTCTTACAGCTTGTGATTAATAATTATTCAAGTTCAGGATTTTTAGATTATCTTCAAATTGAAAATTAATTAATATCTATTTTGTCTATAACAATTTATAATTTTTATCTGCAATCATAAATTGAAATTTATTTATGAAACTTAAATATTGAAAAAATAAAAAACTAAATAAAAAATTGACGAAATAAGGTTAAATTTTATATTTTATATTTATTAGGTTGTATAATCAACACAATTTAATTTTATATTTTCTAGATTGCGCTAAAAAAATTATTTGCGCAATTTACACATAAACATATCATCAAGAAAATAAATGAATTTGTTTTTGAAACAAATTTATTAAGATTGTTGAACTATTTAAATTCCTTCCGTATTTAATTTTAGGAAGATTGAAAAAGAAAATTTATTATTGAAATGTTTAAATGAAAAAAAGAAAAAAAGAAGAGAATTTTAAAATTAAGTGCGTTTATTTTTTCAATATACAAAAATAAATTAGAATAATTTTTTTGCATGTAGAAGAAATTTTTATTCGAAAGAGTTTGTTATTCGATTCTAGACCTAATGTGAGAATAAACATCATAAGTAGACTAAATGAGTTTATTTGGGTTATGAATATTGTTATTTCAACAATAAATTTATTTGTATTTAGTTATGTAAATTAATATACTTATGAAAGGGAAAGAAGAAAAAATTTATAACCCATTTCTATAAGAATTTCCAATTTTGATCTTTAATTTTATATTTGGTTAGGTCTTAGAGTGGTGGCTTTATGGGTTACAGCAGGCGCAATTTTTTAGTTAAGAATTTCATTGTTCATTCATACTAAACTTTTAAAAAATATATTTTGAATGAAGTATAGATTTTTTGTTAAAAACTTTACTGGCTTGATGTTTGTGCCAGGAATATTAAAATCACATGAGGTTACAATACATTTTTAATTAGATTTTAAGACTATTCATCAACTCAGAGTTATTTAAAAAATTATGAAAAATAAAAAAGTTATTTAAATATTCTAAAATAATTTATGCATAAAAAATAGCATTGAATTAAAAAAAAAAAAAGATTTATGTGTCTTAGGAAACATTGCTTCAACAATAAAAAAAAAATCTCAATTATTAATTTTCCTTGTATTCAGAGATACTTTATGTTGTATGCTACGCATATATATATTTTTATCAAGTTTATTTTTTTTGTTCATATAAGAAATCAACCTTGACCTGGAAATTGTTATGACATTTGGTACATTATTGAAAGCTTAAATACTCATATCAATGATAAATATGTATTATGGTTAAAAATATGAATAAATAAAAAATTTGCACGTCCTAAAATAAAATTATCATTGGGAAAAAAATGTGTGTGTTTTTTTTTATAATGTTATCATATCACTTATAAATTCAATCAAATAATTAAAAACATAAAAATAAAATACTACACATACATACACAGAAATATAGCATAGTGTGTAGTAATGTTTATTCTAAAAGTACTGATAAATTGAATTTAAACAAAAAAAAGAAGAAAATACATGATACAAAAAATTTTTGTTCAATAAATATATCCGAAAAACGAAATAGATTTATCAGAATGCCATTTAAAAAAAGGAAACTTATTTTAAAATAAAATTTAAATGGGAAAATTAAAACCAAATAATGTACAAAAATAAGAATGTCATTCTGATAATATGATAAAAAGATAGAACTTAATGTTCCGTTCGTGGACGTACAGATAATAAAGACAAATTATTAGGTATAGGTACTATGCATGCTAGAACGAAATCATAACTATATTATACTATATAAATACAATGTTAAAATTAAATTGGTTTTAAATATGTAAATACATATATGTTTAAAAAATAATTAATTTAAAAAAAAAATATAATTAGTGTGAACATTAATAATTTTTCCTGAATAAATTGTGCAAGGACTCTTCAAGGACATCAGCTTTAAATATTACAAATAATAATTGTGGACAGACACAGAAATAATCAGTGGACATTATCATAGAACGACCTTTCACAAACGACTAGGATTATTTTTGTTTTATTTTATATTTTTTTATTATTTTTTGTATTATTTGTAAAATTTTCATATAGGAAAATTAAATAAAAATAATTTCAATAATTTTTTTTCATATTTTTTCTTATTTCAACATCACAAAAAGAAAGTTTATTTCGGCTTAGTTACGATGCTATGTGAAAAACACAACAGATTCTAGGAATTTTCGCCCTAAAGTTCTACCAGCTAATCGAAGGAACTAAATGAAGAAAAGTTCCTGGATTAGCTAGTTCAGAATCAGAAGCTAATCTGAGAAAGAATTTGTATGTTTAGTAATTCAAGAACTAAGGAAGAACCCAACTCGTTGTCCAACAACTCAACTCGTTAGCATTGTATAACAAAGTACATGTGTAAAATGAATAAAATTATACTTAGCATATTTTTTGTACATATTTGTATAGAAAATTAAATTAATAACTTATATATTATTATAACTGATCACATTTTTTTTTTTAAAGTCAAGATCCTTTTTGAACGAACCCTATTTGCAATAAACTTATTGTAAGACTGCAGTTCATTATTATACCTATTAATATGTATACAAATATAATACACATACATATATTGAAAAAAAAAACATTATAACACCATGTTACCTTAGGAACAAAAAAAATTTTACGAATTAAAAATGGTTACAAATTTACAAAATAAAAAAAAAAAAATTCACACCCTTCATTAATATTTTCACTATCTCTTGTCAAGTCCAGGATTAAGGCGAAATAAAATTCGTCTAAATATTGAAAATTGAATTTTCGCACAAAATTGTAAAGCTCTTAGTACTAACATCAGGCAAGTCTATCTACACAAATTTGGAAATAAATAATGCTATTTTGCTTGATGTCATCTTTCAAAAATAATTTCACTTTAAGAATATGGTGTTCCACACAACAATGTGAACCCTAAGGATCATCTTCCTCCCAAAATTAGTGTATGAAATTTATTTTTTATATATATATACATATTCAAATAATTCTGTTGTACAGAATAATTTTTTTTCTCACATATTTGATAAAAAAAAAAAAAAAATTTTAATTGCAGAATTTCGGGCTAGATTTTAATGATGCAAATTAAAAAAATTTCTTCAAAAAATTTTCTTTGATTGTGGAAAACAATTTTTACCCTTTTATTATGATGAATGAATTTCTTTTAAAAAAATGTAAATTTTCCAGTGAAATATTTTTAATTTTTTTTAACTTTATGCCATATTTATTTTATATACACATATAATTTATAATTTCTAACAAAAATGAACAAGATGAAATTTTTTTATTTATGAATATTTTTTTTTTTTATATATTTTATATTATTAGTATTTTATTTTTCTAATATTTTTTAATTTTTTTTTAACATATTTAAAAAGACACTTATTTACTGAAAAAATCTCAAAATTAAATAAAAAATAATTTTGTTTTATTTTTTTTATTTTTTTTTCCTTTTTTGGTGAAAATCTAATAAAATTTATGAGATTGTAAAATATAAAAAAATAAAACAAAAATGGAGAAAAAAAGTTTCAAGACTTTAATGTTATGTCTAAAATAATGAACTGTATAAGCTTTGCTACCAGAAATGGCAGAAAACTTTTTTTTTGGTTTTTTTTTTTTGTAATATAAGTTGTAGAATTTTTTTTTATTTTTTTTTTTTGGTATATATTCAAATTTGTACCTATTTTTTTTTTTTTTGATTTTGTTTTATTAGATTTTCACCTATAAAAGTTTTTATTTTTCTTTTAGCAAGTTTTTTTTTTGTTTTTTTTTTATGTTTCGTGTAGTAAATTTTAGAAAAATTATATATTTTTAATATAAAACTAAAAAAAAAATATTGTACCTATATATATTTTTTGTTTAACTTTCCAAGAAATAAAATATGTTGAGCTTTAGTTTTTTTTTTTTTTTTTGTAGAACAAGAAATGAAAAATTGCATGTATACTATAAGATTTAAAAAAAAAATTGATATTTGGTTCGAATTAACTGGGAAAATTTTTCTTTTCAAAATTTAAGAAAATCGTAGATAGAATAGTATCTGCACAGAAATAGTGCACAAAATTGACAATATTTTATACTACGTTTATTTATTTAATTTATATACTATTGATGATAAAATTCTGAGTTTGTAAACTACTGAATTTGACATTTAAGATTATTTTAAGTTCAAAATATATGTTGTGTTCATAATTTATGCCGCGCGCTGATCGTATACAATTCATAACATAATTATAACATTGTCAATGAGGGTAAAATTCAATTTATATAATTTTTTTTAAATGCCAAATTAAGACAACATTAATGGAATCATAATGGCACAAAAATTGCTATTCATTTAATAAAAGTATTTAAAACATATAGCATATACCTACTTATTCGTCTATTAAACTTCAAAAATTCAGCAATTTGTTAAACAGTCGAATTTTTTTTATAGCGAATATTGAGAAATTTCTAGATCAGTATTATCGATAGGCAAACAATTAGATAAGATGTGTTAAAAAAAAGGCTCTAAAAGATTTAAAAAAAACATCTGTATGTAAAAATAAATCAAAATCATTAAACTAAATCATAACTTTACGATAATTATTTTATTAAATATCTTTCTATGTAGGTAGAATCCAAATGGAAAAAATTATGTGTAAAATTTTACACGCATGCGGAATATTGAAAAGCTTTAAATTCGGAAATAAAAAGAAGAAAAAAAAATGAAACTTTTTCATAAAGCTGTTTTGGAAAATCATACATAGATACATAAAAAGTAGCATAATTTTAGAATTATGTTTGAATAAAAAAATGACCATAAATTTAGAAATATGAATACGGAAATCTTTGAATAGTTTTTTTTTAATGTAAACAACATTACAAAATTATTTATTTTATCATAATTTACGAATAATTTTTGGCATCTTACATACATTTGTGATAAAATGTTTCACCAATTTCAAAAGGGCAATTAACCCTATATACATACACATATACTTTGTTTATAACAAATTCATTTTATTCTGATTTCATTAATATGATTTAAAACTAGCGCCAGACTAAATAAAAGTGATTAAACAATTTTTAATGAAAATAAAAATGATGCATGATATAAAAAAATTATATTTATCCTCTTAGTTAATGATCTTGATAAGTGGAAGTTAAAGTTAAAGTACCTTATAAAGATAAAATATATAAATAAAATTTTCTTATCTCTTAAAAGTTTAATTTGAAAAAAAATGGTAAAAATATATTTAATATAGCTATGATAAACATTTTCACAGACTTCTCTCTAAAATACAAAAAAATAAAAAATTAGTTTAAGTTAAACTTTTGCGATAATGACGAGAATCATATTAATAATAATTTTAATTATTTCTTTAAATAATTTTTCAAATTGTTCTGCTAATTTATCACCTTCATTACAAAAACTTTATTCCTTCTTGCTGCCAACATTAGATTTAATAATTTTGCATAATAACGATATTCATGGCAGATTCGATCAAACTGACATTTACGGCAACACATGTACCAAAGAATTGGCTGAATTAAATAAATGTTATGGTGGAATTGCAAGAACAGCACATCTTATAGAAAATTTTCGAAAATTTAATAATATCAAGAAAGCTCCAGCTGTTTTGTATTTTTTTACTGGAGATATTTATTACGGAACTGTTTGGTTTTCATTATTCAAGGATAAAATAAGTAGTGATTTTTTGAACATATTACAACCAGATGCAATTGTAAGTTCTGTAGGGACTTTAAAATATACATGTATACAAAATGTAAAAATAAATTTTTTCAGACTCTTGGAAATCGGGATTTTGATCTAGGAATAGAAGGAATAGAGCCTTATTTAAATGATATCAAATCACCGATAGTAGTTTCTAATGTAGATTTAACTGATACTCCTCCGGTCTTACAAAATATTTTAGTTAAATCAACTATTTTGACAGTTAAAAACCATAAAATCGGAATACTTGGAAGTTTGACACGAATGACATTGAAGTCTAAAATAGGAAAATTAGTCATAACTGATGAAATTCATGCAATTAAGTAAATTAAATAATTTTTATTTAAATTTTATATTTGCACAATAATGATTTAATTTATAGTCAAGAATCACAAAAATTGAAGGATATGGGAATTGATATAATTATAGTTCTGGGACACAGTGGTTATAAGATTGAAAAAGAAATTGCTAAAAAGTAAGTAGGTATTAATTCGGCAGCTTTGCAGTTTTTTTTTTTTTTGAAGAATTCTCTAATAATTTTTTATTAATATCATAACAATACTTTACAGTTGTCCCCTTATAGATCTAGTTATTGGTGCTCATTCGCATACATATCTTTCATCGAAAAATACTTCAAATTCAGCTATAATAGAAACAATAAAAGGACCCTATCCTACTGTAATACAGCAAGAAAGCGGAAAACTGGTTCCTGTAGTACAAGCATTTGCATTCACCAAATATCTGGGAGCTTTTAGAGTTAAATTTGATTATTTTGGGAATTTATTATCATGGAAAGGTGAACCAATTTTACTAGATCACAACATCCCGCAAGATGAAAAAGTTAATAAGCTTTTGGAAATGTATACTCCTGGAGTGGATTCACTGAAAAGACGAAAACTCGTCAACGAATTCAACTACTTTCCTTCATATAAAGATAATATAATCCGATCTTCTGAGGTTATTTCCAAACTTTATGCTAAGTCAATTGTAGATTGCGCAGCAAAAACTGAGACAAATGTTTGTATTACAATATTTCCCAGACGGACAATAATAGGAGCGATTGACAGTCAGCCATTTGATTATACATATCATGATGCAATGTTGGCGTCACTCATGAATTATACTATTGGTATTAAGAGTCTTAAAGGGCAACAGCTTATAGATTCTATTCGATTTTCATTTAAACAAAACCATCCCAAGAAACTTTTATTTTTTGACGGAATTCAAATAAGAGCAAATGAAGTTACAGGTACAGAGTTCAAAATTATTGAAAATTGTTCCGTAAAAAAATATAAACTCGTGAATCCAGAAAAATACTATAGGGTTGTGATGCCTTTATTTGCATTCGAAAATGATGGATACGATTGGGTTGAAACTAAGATGAATGGAGATATTCTAAGTTGTACAGATTATGATGCTATTGTTGATTTTTTGAAAACAAATAAAATTACAAACAATGATTTGAAATGATTATTTTGAATTGATTAACCTATGTATACAATTTCATGTGAGTTTGATTCAATTAATACTTTTTAGATAGAAAACAAGTTATAATTAAGATATTTGAAATAGAGAATAGAATTATGTGATAAGACTGTTCAACAACAAATTGACAAAAGAATTTGATAATTACAGAATTTTTACTCCAAATTAAAATTTTACTATCTAAAACTCTAAATCTTGTAAACGTGAAGGTAAAATGTTCGACAGTAACTAACAGTTTTTGTTTTGTAACTTGGGAAATTAATAAAAAAAAAAAATTAAAATCAATAAACCATTTAATAATTTCAATTTTTCGCCATAAAATAACTCAATTTCCCATAAAAAATTTCAAACACTTGCGCATAAAGCATAATTCTACATAAATGAACATTTTTTTCTCTAATCAAAAGTGATAAGTTTTTCTCAAAGGACATTTAGAGTTTTTTTTTTTTTTTTTTAATAATATTTCTTTAAAGTTAAATTGAGCTTAAACACACATATTTTGCTAAAGCTTTTAAAAAACAAATAAAGCTAATAATTTATGATTTTATGGAATTGTGCAATCCAAGCATTCCAGTGGAGCAGCATTTACATATGACCCTTATATAATCTTTAATGGCTTTAGTCAGGGTTCTTATAGGAAATTTTACTATGGAATATAACATCCTGAGATAAAGGAAAACATATACATATAAGTATAATATTTCCGCAAAACTTTTCCTTAGCATAGAGAGCCTGAGGTAGGTATACTTAATTTCTAAAAATAAATAGTTACCTTAATAATTTGAAATGATAACTAAAATAAATTTTCCCAACAAAACTTCTAATAAAAGTTAATTTGATACATGCTTCTTTTTTTTTTTTTTGCGATTTAATTAATAGCTTTATAACATTTAGCAGAAATAAAATAAGAATTATACGCAAATTTAAAAACACGGAATCTATTTAATTAATTAAATTGTTTTATAACATCACATAATACTTAATTAAGAATTTCATATTTTAAGTTTTATGATATAGAAGACGATAATACGAGATATTGCAATAAAATAGTAATCAAGTTATAAAAATATGATTTTTATGATTACGATTTAGAATAAAATGAAGAATAATATATATTATAAGTGCTAGAATATTAAGATATACTATACACCGGCCGTATGAAGTCATCACATTTTCAACTTTTTAATCCCACTTCCAAAAATATAATATTTAAAAGGTTGTAAATAATTTTACTGTAATAAAGCTTAGAAAGTGTCTTAAATCGTAGTTAAAAGTTCAAAAAACAGGACAAGAAAATAAAAATTAGACAAATGGTATTAAAATTACGTAGTAAAATATTCAAAAAAAAAAAAAAAATTTGCACGGAACTTACCTTGAAAAGAGGATATTCGTGTTAAATTGATATTATTAATATTATTTTTATTTATTTTTTTTTGATTAAAAGAGAGCATTTAGGAAAAAAATATATAAATTAAAATTAAGAAAATTAATTTTTTAACATGTTTGTATACCTTTTAATGATATAAAAAACAAATAAGGCGACAACGCACTCACTCTATAATTATAATCATTATATTAAATACCAAAATAAACTTACACCACAATATACAAATATAATTATTTTTACTTCTTTACGAATCTTTATTTCATATTTTTTATAATTATAAAGCTATTAAGTGAATAATAATTTATTTATATAATACGGAAAAGGTTCTGTAGCTTTTAAAATGTATATCTATCAGTTATTATGGTATTTTGAACGCGCAATTAACTATTTCATTGATAATATTGAACTTGCAAAGACTTTGTTTTGCTTATCCTAATTAGTTTCTGTGAGTGAGATTTGTTCTACACATAAAGAAGAAATTATATAAATTTTATTAGAAATTAATCGAAAGAGATGTAAAGAATGTAATAATATGTAAATGCTACAATGTTGCAATGCAAAAACTAATTGCGAAACTTAGTGCAATTCTTAACATTAATTCACTAACTTTGAGTTCAGCGAAATTGTTACATACATTGCAATCAAAATACAATCCAATCCTGTCACCTTATATTTAATTGATATAAACACTTGAATCACTTGATGCTTAGGTCATTGCATTATTGTATATATATTTTTATGTGTATACGAGAATACGTTGAACCTTTCAAGGAATTTTATTTTCTTAAATTTCATTGAAATTTAATTTAATATGTGTAATTAAAATTTTAAATCAAAAACATAAAATAAAATATTTATTTGTTTGTTTTTTTTTCTGTTTTTTTTTGCAACAATTTATGTTCTAGTGACCTTATTACATTTTTCCGTAAAAAAAATATTTTGACTATAATTTTTTTATTTTTTTATATTTAGAACGATAAACTCTAATTTATCAATTAAATTTATGGGAAAAAAAATATACTGATTATTTACTGACCATGAGACAAAATAAATATAATAAAATAGTGCGTCAATATTATTTGAAATTTGATTAAATAAAAGAAGAAAAAAAAAAAAAAAGCTTCATTTTACTATTTGAGAGTCAATAAAAATAATAAATAAAAAATAAATACTCTATACCTACTTAAATATAAATAAATTCATAATATATATTTAAAAAAAAATACTGAAATATTTGTACTGATTGTAAGATTTCAAATATTTATTTATATAAATTATAAATTTTTTAAATAAGAAATTTTTGTTCAAACACAAAAAAATAAATAAAAACATAAACAAGAAATCTAAATTTGGTACAATGTTTGTTATGAATATTTTCACATCACATCAAATTATTCAAATATAACACTGAGATGTGATATTTTTGGTTCATGGACAAACAGCATCAGCACTGTGATGTGTCATTTTAAACTTGATAATTTTTGTACAAGATCAGTATTCACAAATGCATAATTTTGGGCATCCAATATCTCAATAAACAATGATTTTGCTTCACTTTGAAAAGAAGTTGTACACCATCATCATGTATAACACGGTTAAACACTACTACGCGGCAGTTCAAAACATAAATTTTCGCGAATTTGATTAGAAACTTCTTTATAGTTTACCGCTTATTGCACCATATTTTATAGAAAACAAAAACAATCCGAAAATAAATTAAGATTATATATTTAGACTACATACAATAAAGTTTAATTTTAATTATAACAATATTTTATGTTTCGATATCATTGACAGCAAATAATAAATAATCTTCTTCAAAAATTGAACTAAACAAATATTATTTTAATGATTGACATAATATACATATATGTATATGCTATTGTGTATAATTGTATAAAATATCTTTTTCTTGAACAAAAAAAATATTAAAATAGGAAAATGAAAAAAAAAAAAAAAAGACTTAAAATGACAAAACTTTTGGCATTGAAATGATCAATTTGTTCTATTTATAAATTTTTCGATATTTTGTTAAAATTTTTCTGTATATATATATTTTTTTTCAATATAGATATTCACGTGATAATACAATTCAAAAAGAAAAATTTACAAAACCGTGAACATTATGTGCTTTTAGACGATAAAAACTGTATTCTTTAAATCAAGCCTTAAATTAAGTTAATAAAATACATTAATTCTTCCAATCAACGAACTATAAGTGCCTATATCTTTACTTTAAAAAAGATTCGGTAAAATTAAATTTTTAATTTATTTTATAGATACCTGAGCAGGCTGTATTATAAGGCTGTATTATAAATCTGAAGAATTTTTTTATATATTGGAGGAAATAAAACTAAGTTTTGATTACCACTATAATACAAACTATGAATTTAGTTCATCAACGAGTATGAAAAATTTATTTTTAAATTGAGCATATTAAAAAATGTTATGCTTGTGTAGCATTCACAATGTATATTTTATATACAAAAAAAAAAAATACTTTCAAAATTTTAACCGAAAATGTTTACTGAATATAAAAACAAAAAATAATTGTCTATTTTTCAAATGAGGTAATTACTATTAAAAAAAAAATAAAATAAAATAAAATTAAAAATAAATTTTATTTTGACATTTTTAAACACCTTTTTAAGAATTTAATTAAATTATTTTATATTTATAAGTGAAATTCTTTTAAAAATTTTATGTTTACTATAAACAAAAGTGTTGAAAACGAGAGTAAAAATTAAGAAGACAAATTAATTATTGGCATCAATTTTGAAAATGCTTATTCATAACAAATTACAGAAGAAGAATATTTACACATTTAATTCATGTGAACAATAAACAAGTTGAATGCAATTATGAATTCAGGATATTAAGTACTCGAATTTATCAACCTCATAAGCTATTGTACGACAATAACCCTGTACACCATGTAAAATGAACTTTTATATCACCCAAAAGAAAAAATATGCATAAATAATACATTAGAAAAGTGCCATTTTTTTAAATAAATAAAATAATGTCTGTAACTATGGTAGCCAATATTGGAACAAAAATTGAATTCATTTTATGAAAACAGAAAAAAGTAATAATAACAAACAAAACATAGTTATTCACTCAGTTATTCCACATACATATTTGACAATAAGGGAAAAACCAACCAGTCGACAAAAATAACGATATGTAATGCCAAAAACACTAGAAACTGAACAAACAACAAACTAATACAAAAATAATCATAGTTTGTTGTATTGAAAAGAGTCAGAACTGGAAGCAGTGACCAGTTGAATATTCGATTCCTTATGTTCAGGGCTCTCAAGTTCAAATTTAATTGTAAAATCATCATACGCTTAAAATTAACTGTGTACTTAGTATTACCTTGAATTTTTGATATCGTTGTATTATTAACTTCTTAGCTCCGTCAACAAAGAGTCTTAATATTTTTTTATATAAAATTGATATATTTTAATTTTATTTAAAATTTTATCAAATTTCGATTAAAATTAATATGTTGGGTAGACAGATGAGAGGAGGGCTGAGTATCGATGAAAATTGTTATATTAGTATACGATGACTATATAGTAGTGCAATTCGGTATTGAAACTTAAGTTTAGCCCCTGATTGCGAACAAGGTATCTTAAACATAAATTATTTCAAATCGAAAAACGAGCTCCATACTTCATTTATGAGATACTGTTCTTTATTTATTTATTTTTTGTTTAAGTTTGTCTAATTCATTGGAAAAAAAAAAATATTATTTAATAATTCTAGTTTATGTGATTCATTTGCACATAGTATATAAAATCTAAAGTGGAAATATTATTCAATATAAATTATTATTTATAAAAAAATTATTAAAAAGTATGTTCATAATAATATATACAATTCAGTATTTGCAGTTGGAGATCAATTAAGTCAAATGGAATGATAATGCTGATGTAAATAAGTAAAAATTATACGTGTTGCAAAATTGAAATTGAGTAAAAAATAAATGAAAAATAAAAAATTAAGACAATATGTATTTCTGATGTTGACGTTTTTTTTTTTTTTGCTATTGCAATTGCATAAGAAAAATGAATTAAAAATAAATTTATTATTTTTTTTTTTTTTTGTTTTGCTTTTGAAAGAGAGAAGAAAAAAAAGTTCATTTACAGCGTAACATGTTTACACGTATATTGTGCATTACGAGTCATCGCGCACATAAAATTGGCGACATGCAGTCTATGTCGAATTTCAAAAAATTTACATTTTTTTTTTTTTAAATGAAATGGTTTTGCGCAGCCAAAGTGTTAAAAAACACAATTTTCTTATAGTGTGTATTATTTTAAGGGTATTTTTCAACATAATTTTCTTTATCGAGAATAAACAACATAATTTTTGATTTTCATGAATTTTTTATATACGAAAAAAAAAAAATTATAAAAAATTCATGAATGTGAAAGTGTTGATTGAATGAAAAGCAAATTTTATTTTCAATTTTATTTGCACATATATAATTTATTGGTAAAATTTTCTTGTGCCATTTTCATGTCAGGGCAACGACTTAAATGTTTTGTTTTTTTTTTTTGAATTGGCGATTATGAACTATAAATTATTTTTCTTGTTATATTTAACTATGAGTTCAAAAACATGTGAAATAATATGTGGTATGATTTGAGTCGCCTTTAAATTAAGAATTTGTATGTATGCTTATTTTGTATTTTTAAAAAACATTATCTTGATTTATTCACTGAAATTAGATCTATAATCTACTTCAAACAGGATCTACGTAAGTTTGTATACAAAATATGAAAAAATTGTAAAACTTTTTTAACATTAAATAGCTTTATTTAGATTAAGATATAATGTAAAATTTCCTTATTTGAAAATTAAATATTGTGCACAAGTAGAAGTAATTTAAAATTATTTTGGAATAGATTAGTAGATTAATTTTCGAAGAAATGAAAATCAATTTAAATAATTTTTCCTAGAATACAATACATATAATATATACATATATATATATATATATATATATATATATATATATAATATTCGTGTGCAATGATCAAGCAAGTAATTTGATTTTTTACACAAAAAAAAAAATATAACAATGTACGTTCATTGCATACATACATTGCTTAATAATATAATATATATAATTATTACACTGAACTGTCACTGAGAATTATTTATGGAATTTTTAAACAAAGGCAAAATTTTGTGACAATGACATTGTTTTTCAACACAACAATTTTTTAATTCTGATTCAAGAAAATGCGGTGATTGTCATATGTCTAATAAACGGTAGGAAGAAATTTCTCTGTATTAATTAATATTAATTATATTGTAAATATACAAATATGTAAATGAATAAGAAACAAAACTTTCTTATTGATAAATTTTAACAAAAAATATAATAATTTATTTTTTTTGAATTTTTTGTTATAATAAATAATATTTATTAAAGAAAAATGGAAAATTTCTCAATAAATAAAATTTATCGAAATACGTATTCTCCATTTCATTTGATAGAAAATATCAGTGCATATCAATAAATTCCATCGAAATACAGAATTTGAGAATAAATTTTAAGTAAAAACATCACGAAAGTGATTTTGCGAAAGCTTGATTATAAAAAGCCGACTTCATAATATATAATATATAAATCTCATATTTTAATACTCACAGATTAATTTGTTCTATGTTATCTAATAAAAATTCTGTACATACCTGGAAATAGAAAAAAAAAGAAGAAATTGTTTTAATAATATGTAGAAGAATAACAATAATAAATGTATTTTAAAATTATTCCCATAATAATGATTTCATTTCAAAATTTTAGTTAAATGTCAAATCTTTAATCACATAATGTACTTCAGTTTTTATTGCAAATATTATATTATGTTTTTTTTAATAATAATAATCAAGACCATAAACTGCCTTTCACCAGAACAGATATTAAATACTAACAATTAACACAAAAGTATTACCTTTTAATACAATTCTGGTATTTTTGTTTCGAAATAAATGACAACAAAAATTCAATTAGTTTGCAAAAATAAGAATTTTATTGTGTTGCAATTTCGAATTTCTATTTTATTGAAAAAAGATAGACTCACGTTTAAGAACTTTTTTTTTCAACTTCATATATATGATAAAGGGATGTCACGTTTGCGAATGACGAAATTTTGAACCTAATTTAAAGTTATTATTTATTATTATTTTTGTAGAATTAGCATTAAACCATTCGCTCATGTTATTGTATAATAAACAATTAGTTAAATAAAAACAAAATATCGCTAAACATTGCACAATAATTCTTTTTTGAAAAATAATAACAAATTCCGACATTTAATATTATGTAAATTGAAATATTTAAAACACTTATAATCAACTTTAAATTTAAATATTAATTTATTTATTTGATAAAGTAAGTAGGTAGTTATAATAGTTCATTAACCTTATTTCAAATACTTTAGTATCAAAAACAATTAAATAAATAAATAGATATTTTAGAAAAAAACAAAATAATAAGTTTAAAAATATTTTATGATGATTAATTTGGAAATTAAATACTTAAATATTTTTAAAAATTCTTTAATTTTTCTCTATATCTGTCTTTCTTTTTTAATTTATCAAAATTTTAAATTATCTCAAACAAATGTTTATAATAAAGCAGGGGTACTCTAAAGATTTTAAGTCGATAGCAGCGATAATGTAATTAATAAGTAAGTATTCTCCAAATTACGACCCCAATAGACACATATGTACCGGAAATTAATAATATCAATACAGAGCTTGACAGACGTTTGCAGGATTTGAAAAAAAACTCGAAGGCGTGATTTTATTAACGACATTTCCATATTTTATACAAATGTACAGGTAGAATCATCTACGGAAAAACTTTTCAATTCTATTTCAAATGAATTTTTAAGCCCTGGAAGCAAAAATTATTAAAATACAAAATGATGTTATTATTAAATCAAGAGCATCTGACGAAAGTACATGTAACGGCAGAAAAGTATTCGAACTTGCGCACATTTTGTAATAAAATTAAATATAGTTTGCACCACTGTAATAAACACTATCTACAATATAATTATATAAATTATTATTTTTATGTAAACAATATAATTTATTTTATTTTTAGTTAATTGCTTAAAATTTCTTTAACAGGTGTCATGTAGAGTTGACAATTCATCAAGTTTCTAACTATAGAAAGTCGAATTCGTTATTCAAATAATATATAAAGAAAAAAAAAGAGTAGGTAGGTATTATAGATTTTATTTTTACAACAAACCAAATCGTCTGTCTACGTATTTTTATTAACAAGAAACCTTGAAGCGCAAATTATTTTATACCATCTTATAACATTAAAAACATAAAAACTGAATATAAAATTGAAGTCCAAGGTGATATAAGGTCATATGAAAAAATAAATAAATAACATATTTGGGAAAATTATTCTAGCGCCGTTTCTATCGCATACACCACATTTATCTATTTTTATTGTCTAACAACGTCTAATATAAGTATATTTTAATAAATGATTATCATAAAAATGGCAGAAAAAAATAATACAAAATTTTGTTTTGTTAAAATATAGAAAAAAAAAAATTAATTTGTTAAAGATTATTACAAAAAAAAAAAAACACTATTCATATTATTTTTCATTAAAACATTTAACTAAAAAGTAAAACGCAAATATGAATTTGTATGGAAAAAATATGTAAACAAACCATTAATGCCATTAAGAAAAGAAAGAAATTGCGGCGGTCTGACATCATCGTCAAATTTACACAAATAATAATAAAAAAAAAATAAAACCAAACATACATTTGGCTCACCCAATCGATAATCAAAAAAAAGCTTTGAAGAAATTATATTCTTTTTTTTATTTAACAAATGTATGGACAGCTGTAAGTTTTCATTCAAATTTTCTTTTAATTTTTTATTGATTTCATATAAATAATATACATACAAGATAAGTTCAATATAAAAGAAAAATCCAAATTTTACAGCAATAAATTATTTTAGTTCTTAGCCCGTTTTCCAGCAAAAATGAAAATACTGACCATTTGTTTTCACTTTCTGTCCGTTTTACTGCCAGTCTGTCTGTCGACCACTTTTAAATCGGTTAGAAACCAAAATATGCGCAACCTCGTTCACTTTCAAGCTAGCCATAGTTTGAGATTATCCGGACAAGGGATTTATATGCTCTCAACCGAATTCATTTTCATATACAATTATACTATTTAATTTTTTTTTAAATTTTTTAATTGGATTCTGATAAAAATTAGTGTGTGAGATACTGTTCCATATTTTTTCCAGATTAATATGGTTGAAATTCGATATAAAAATTTTATTTGATAAATAATTATTTTACAAAAAGTGTTTGATAGTAAAGTGTTTGATATAGACGGTCTTTTCTGAAAATAAAAAAGAAAATGAGATCCAATTTAGAAAGAGTGATTATTAGAATTTAAGAAAACCTTTTTTTATTTTTCATTAAAATAGAACCATGTTAAGATTGACGTATGTGCCTGCCTTTCCAATCGGAAAATCAGTTTATTATAATAACAATAATTCACACCATATTGATAAACGTAAAAACAAATTATTTGTTTTGTTTATAAATAAAATTTATGTCATGAATAAATTTAGAAATGAAATACTTTATGCTTTCGAAAAAAAAGTATTCTTTTGTTTTCACTTAATTATCATAATGAAAAATTTAAATACATATAACATTTCAGAATATATACAAACTGTCCAATATTAATTTAATTAATTGGAAATCATTCAACTGTAATTATAGATGAATATCTTTAAGACAATACGGCTTTTTAAAATGAAATATAATATAAAAATATTCTTATTGCGGTTTGCGGGTTCAATGTTTCAAATTTATTGTATTTTGGAAATTTTTATTGTCAGCAGTACCTCAAAAATAATTTTTGAAAATAGATATTTTATTTTCTTCAACATACTTATAACTTCAAGATTTAAAAAAAAATAGTGTTCAAAGAATATTATAATTACAAATTACAATTGATAGAGACGGATTATATACAGAAATACACTTGATAGAGATGGACTCAAAGCTCAATCAAGTCATTCTTTATTACATATTATTGTTTTTTTATTTATGTAAACTTTTTCAGACAAAAGTAGATTCGATCTAAGAAAAAAATGTTTCTACTTTGTAATTTTTTCAAAACTTAAATTAAAATATTTCCACATACAAAGTTTAGAGATTATTATATTAAGAAAACTTTTAAATGACTCCTGACTGAGATCATTAAATATAAAATTATCATATACAGGTAAATTTTTTTTTTTTAGTAAAGATCTTATTGAATTTAAACAAAATTATAACATAGCCTTTCATTTGTTATTTATTTTCTTTAAATAAATTCTGTATAATTCTTCATTTAAAAATAATAAAATATTTTAAAGTAAAAAATAATTTGAAAAAAAAAATCATTAATATAGATTAGGAATACCATAGAAAAGTGGATTCAAAAAATCAAAATAAAGATTCTCTTAAAGGAAAAAGTATTAAATGATTCAAAAATTATTTGGAAAATTATAACGTTGTAGCTTACAATGTTAAGAAATGTCATAATAGCAATAGCATCATAGAAATAACAATAAGTATAGACAGAGTATAGTATCGAAAATAATTTTCGAAAAGTAATTTTAAAGTAATTTCTGAATGAAGTTAATTTTAGTTCTTCAAATTGTGTTAATGCTATGAAAGAAATTGTCAAAATCTCCATTGAAAGTGCAACAGATAGGTCAAGACGCAAAAAAAATACAATCCAATGTTTTATCGATAGTGCATGTTTGTTTTGTAGGGAGTAGAATTTTAATTTCACAGTGAGTTCGATAATAGGCTATAGGCCTTGTACATAAGTTGTCAAAAATATAAAAACTATATATGCCAAAGGTTGTAAATTTAACAATGTTACAGAAAAAATTGTGTAGGAATTAAACTGCGGTAGCTAGTTCTTAATTTAACATCGCTTCAAATGCCACCTTCATTTTATCGCATCATCGTAGTAATGATGTTTATTTTCTATTTGTTCAGTTCATTTAAAAAGAATAAGAAAAAATTAAAGGTGAAAAATTAAAAAAATAAAATAAAAACTTATTTTTTTTGGCAGACTTTGAACTTGACTTTCAAAAAATAAATTATCTTAAAAGAAAAACACATTAAAATTTCTTTTCAAAAGAAAACACCTTTTTGAAAAATTAGTCTATCGGAAAAATACTTAAACAACAATCGAAATTTAAAAATAAATTGCCAAAATAAAATAAAATTAATAATAATTATATTACAAAAATTACTCATCACATTATTTATTTATTGTGGTACAACATTTACATACACTGACTAAATATACGTATGTTATGCATGTAAGATTGTATATAATCATTAAAGGTTATCTCATAAGTTTTATAAGAATCGAATATCAAAAACCAGATAAAATTAAATCAAAAGAAAACTCTTTCTATCTCCATTCTTCATTAGAATATCTTGAATCTTACCATAAAATTATTTGAAAAATTTAAACTTAGAAGTCAATTTTAAAAAATTTTGACGAAAATTTAACTTTAATTTTTTTTTGTACAATGTATTAGATTCCCAAATCTGTTAGAGGAAGTTTCTCTGCTCGGAATTTTATCAATATTTCAAAATTTGCTAAATAAATATAAAAACAAATATTAAAACTGTTATAAAAAAGTTTTTGACAATAGTTCTTCTTAAGTGAAAAGATCTTAAGTTCTAAATCCAAACGAATCAATGATATTTAATTAACATTAACAAAAAATTAACATTAATACAGAATTCATGTTATGTCTCAAAATATTTTTTTTCCTGTGTCAAACATTGTTATTAAAAAGTAAATACCTAATGGATTTTTTAGAAAAAAAAATGCAATTGATGATAAACTGAGTATGAAATTCACCTCTAAAGAAAAGAACAAATTTCACACAACAACGTATTATATAAAACTCAAATTTCGTTCCACAAAAACAATAGTCTAACCTGCTGTATTTGAAAGCACCACTTGGTGCTTTCAAATTTGATTCTTTATTAATTGTGAAATTAGTCAATTGTGAAGAACAGGATAGCTGTTGATCGTGAGAATTCAACCCCCCTACATCTGACGAATTTGAATCAGAACTGAAAGATAATGGTTGACTAGTTGTTGGCGAGTTTAATGGTGTATTTAAAAATGGCGAATTCGGATAAAAATTTGTTGGATAACCAGCAGTGTTGTTATTATTATCACATGAAGGAGTTTTAATTAAAATAGGACTGGAACTTCTAATATTTCCATTATCGAAATAATTAGACGAATTATTTTTTGTTAAATCAATTGATTCTTTTGATTGGGTTGCATCTGCCACTACTGGTGTAACTGTAAATCTGGGTCGTAAAATTTTTTTCATAGAACTTCCAAGAGCTGAATTCATATACATATTACTAATTGCCGTAATAATTGAGCTAGCTGGTTTATAATCAATTGCAGGCGATTTTATTGCATTTGAAGATAGTGCAAGTGCAAGGCTAGAAAATCTTAAATAAAATAAACCAATTATTAAAATTTGTTTGTATTTCACTAGAAATTACATATTATTTTCTAGTTCCTATACATACATATGAAAAAAATATTTAAAAAAGATTATTAGATACTTCAGAATTGTTTAAAGAACATAAATGTAAAAGCAATTTTATTTTTATAATTCAGGCTATGCCAAGACTTATTCTATCATTAATACAAAAGTTAATTAATACAAAAGTCGTGCTCCCAATTTATACTTCTCAACAGTCTGGACTGGAGGTGTCCACTGACAATGAAATTTTGCTCATCCTAACTTCGCCTCAAAAAATACGGCTTAATTAAATAAATGAAAGCATGAAGACGAAATCAGTTAAATTATAAAATAAGGAAAATTTCTTTTTTTAAATAAACATTAATCATAGAAGGATTTATTTTTTCACAGTATCACAATGTCCTTCTAAAATTTTTAAGTATATATTTTTTTTCAATTAAAAAAGTCTCAATGTCACTCTGTTATTATGTTATGTCATAATATTTTTATAAAATTCTTTCTTTTTTCAAAATAAAAATATTCCCACTATTAAAAAATTTTATCCTTGTCAATGATTTTCACATACAAACAGAAACGCTATAGGTTTTTTTTATTGTTTTTAACATGATTTCAATGCAAGGTGAATAAAGGATTTTAAATTAAAACAATAATCATTTTATTTAAAATTCAATGAATAAAAATAAATGATACGATATGAGCTACTTTCAGCCTCTCGACGTCATATTAGGAGAAATTACATTGGAAATATTTGTTAATGAAAACAAAAGTATGTCTTCATTGCACAAGTTGTCATTTACTTATATAATCATCCCTCATCAGTCAGATAACATCTAAAATTCTAAACTAACATATTCTTACAATAATATTATGAGTTGCATGAGCATAGTCTCCCTCAGCAATATCAAAAATTAACAGAACACATAAAGTTATAACAATTTAAAAGGATTCAAGCATAATATTCATTGCAATAAATTGTGTGCCTCCTGATATCATAACAAATTAAAAAAATATTTTAGCACACAGTTTTAAAGAATTTGAAATTTTTAATGATGACCTCATACACTATATACACGATATTGAAGTTTTAATGCAAAAGGAATATTAGCTGCATTTAATAGACTAATGGAAAAAACCCTTGCTCAAGGTTTCATAAAGGCCAAATAAAATGAATGACTAACAAAAATGTTCTTTTTAAATATTTTAAATGAACGATACCGAAATATGTATGTATTTATTTACCAAGAGATGATAAAAAAATGATTTATTTATGACAATAATTTAATTCATAAAATTGAGTAAACATAATTTTTAAATTAACTTTATAAAATTATTTTTATAATTTTTTATCCCAGGTCGGTAAATATCGACTCGAAAGCTGCTACTTAAATGTATTTCTATATATTTTTGATTGTCTAGAAACAAAAATGAAATAAACATGAGTTTGTTCAACTGATGATAACATTGTATTTACAATATAATTAATTAATAATTAAATTACAATACGGGCATTAAACTTGGATTTAATTACATTATTTTAATTTCCATTGAAAAATACTTGAAAGAAACCGAACGATCATATTAAAATTAAATTTTATTTTTAAAAATATACTTTCTTTTAAGTTTTTTGTTTTTTCTTAGAACAGAACATAATATATGTATGAAATTTTTTAAGAGGCCCAAATAAATCATAAAATAAATATTATTTCAATTAGTAATTTGATGAAGAGCTTTGAAGATTGCGCAAAAATTATATATCGCTGTAGTATCTGTCGTCGTGCAAAAGTTGTATCATCTACGATCTACAAATACAAATAGTGAATAGTGACAGAATACTTTTAAAGGTAATTCTGGAATTTCTTCACATATACATCATGTGAAATATTTAATGTGTGATAAAAATTTATTACTTTCTACTAAACTTAAAGCAGATATAAAAATAAATATTCTAGCTAGATTTAATTAAAATGGATTGCAAATCAAAACATCGAAATTATACAACTTCACTTATAATATGATATGGCAATAAAAAATATTTAAAATACCTAATAAAGTTCTAAGTAAAATATTCTTAAGTAGATATTAACATTTTTTTTTTTTATATAAATCAATAATTAGCAATTAAATTATGTTCATTTTAATTGGATTTTTTAAACATTTTAATGTAATTCCTAGTATTTTTTGCGCATTTGTAAAGCCTTGAATTGATTGTTAATGCAGTAATGATGGAAAATTCAATTTAATTATAATGCTGACATTATTTTCTAGAATTGTAATGCATATTACTCTTTTAAATTTTTTTTTAACCCACAATATTTAAATAATTCTTGGAAAAATAAATATTATAATGTTTTATGATTAATAAAATTCAGGGGTTCTGTGAAATTATTTTAGGTCATTATTATGAATGTATAAATCAAAATTAAAATATTAATTTGTTATTTAATTATCATTTCTTTACGGCATTTAATATTTTCATTAAATTTTTTGCATTTTCATCTGCATTCTAACATTATTAATGTAAATAGAATTATAGAAGTACATATATACATAATGTGTATCTACGTTTCTGTAATGAGAAATATGAATTATTTGGAAGTCAAAATATCTGAATGATAACAGAATTCGGGTCCGTTAGAGAATGCTTAGATCAAGTTCAAGAAGATTCAAATACGAGTCACGTATATAAAATATTGATTGAGGTTTTTAGCACCGCGAAGTTCTACAACACCAGTCTTAAATCGCGACAAGTATTAATTGTGGTTTTAATTTGAAAGTTATAGTCGTAAAAAAAATTGTGTACAATACATTACCAGCAAATTAAAATTTAAAAAAAAATTCCAATTCACAAATTTTTGCTTATTTTTTTTTCATAAATACGATATAAAAGTTATAATACGAGACCTATTTTTAATCCATATTGTAAATGCATGTAATTTAAAAAATAGAAATTGTGTGCACTTTAAGCATAATTTTCGTTGCTTTTATTTTAATTTTTTTTTATTTCTAAATACTATTTGGTTGCAAAGCAATTTACATTTAGTAAACAAAATATTTGAAAATTCAAATTTAAAATTGGTATGCTTTTTCTTTTATTTTAGCACTCTTATAATGAATCTAGATTCATTAAAGGTTAAAGTTTAATTTCATGAATCCAATCATTCAATACAAAACTAAAAAGCGACAAACATGAATACACATGGTTTTGCATCTGGATCTTAGTCCGAATCCCTGGCCTCTAACCATTTTTCTAAGTTCCTCTAATCATCATTTATTTCTAATCATCATTTATCTACACACGTACTTATTTTCATTAGAATTTATTCGAACTTTCACTCCTAAATCCAAAATGATAGAATCCCAAATTTTAATCGAAGTGAAAATGAACGAAATTGCACATGTTTTGGCATTTAAGGAATAAAAATCCATTCGCATTTTAGTGGCGGCCGGACGGTTGGAAGGACATTTATTGAAAACATAATAAACTTCGTTTTTTCATTTTTGATGGAACAAGGTTTTTTTTTAGCTATAAAAAGTCATCTTAAGAATTTATTAACTAAAGAATAATTGTAATTTATTTTCTATATAGTTCTATATATAGTATAGAATAATATTTTTCTAGATATTCAATTTAGGTGATTCTAACAAAATGTTGCTGTAAAAAAACTGAAACTTTATAAGAAGTATATATTCATAAATTATAAACAAATAATGTAAATTGTAAAATAATGTGACTGAAACTAGAAGGAAAAAAGTGTATGCACTAAAATGAAAGCAACTTTTCCGGAAAAGAAACTTTTCTATGTTTTCAAGAAAAAAGAAAAATAATATATAAGTATAAACATATATATGTGGGCATTATTATATTCTGTGCAAAAAAAAAAATTACCTATTTATAGACAGATAGACAATCAAATCGTGTTCCTGCATCAATAACTTAGATTAAAAATATGCAGTTGTTTATTTATATTACGTGAAAAAGTAAAAAAAAAAAAATTAAAAATAAAAGTGAAGCTCGATCAGTTCATATTAAAGTAAGTAATCATATTTCGATGAATTAAAAAAATATTTTCAAAATATTGTACATATTTAATTTAATTCTTTTGACCTATGCAATAAGTAGCTTATTATAGCAGCAGAAGAATATAATTTGAATTATATTGACGACACAATTTTTTTTTGGAAAACCAAACTTATATAAATTAATTATTATAATTAAGAAATAATGTTAAGTAAAAAGTTTGAACAAAGCCAAGCCTGGGATCGGACATCGAATTTCGTGTGGATTGGGCACATTCATGAATTTATGTTCTTTATTTTTAATAGTAAATGTATTCTGTAACTTAAGTAAATATATAATTCTTAATATATATTCAAAATGACATTTAAAGAGTAGAAGATCTTGGTTTCAGCATAAAGGAAGTATAAATAGAGGAATTAGTCCCATACAAAAAGTGCTAATAAAAATAGTGAAACAAAAAATCCATATCACAACCCCATGAGCTTTTTTTTTGTATTTTTTAGACTTCCACTCTCACAAAAGCTTTTAAAACTTTAAAAAATTTATAGAACTGTTGTTATTTTTGAAATTTTAAGAGCATTTGTGAGTGGAATTCTCAAAAAATACAAAAAAAAAAAGCTCATGGGGTTGTGATATGGATTTTTTGTTTCACTATTTTTATTAGCATTTTTTGTATGTGACTAATTCCTCTATTTATACTTCTTTATGGTTTCAGTTATTTATAATTAATTTTTTCATTCCAGTGATATCACTCGTTGAGAGCGCATCGTTTGCGGATTAAAATAATTAAAATAAAATTAAAAAAAAAAAAAAAAAAATAAGTACCATATAGAGAAAAAAAAAAAAAAAAAAAAAAACCGCTTTGAATTTGAACAATAAAACAATTAAAACAATAAAAAAAAAAAAAAAAAAAACAGACGAACAAAGAAATAATAATTAAAGCACATTTTTTATTAACCTAACTGAGCATATTTAATTTAATAAAAAAAAAAAAAAAAAAAAAGGGGGCCGAAAATCTCCTTATCAGAGATGTTTAGTGGAGGCCCTCCACCAGGAGGGGGATCATCTAGTTTATCAAATCAAGCGAATATGATAAAATTTGATAAATCAAAAAATTTAAAAAATATGAACGAGGGTCAAAAATTCCTTGTAATGAAGCGATTAGATGAGGGAAAAGACATGAGCACGGTATCACCTTTTCTGTTGAAAAGAGTGATTGAAGGGACAGCAGGACCCATTGAGAAATGTACTAAATTAAGAAATGGTTCAATTCTTATTCAAACTAAGAACTTGAAACAGGCTGAAAAATTAATTAAAATCATAGTAATAAATAATACCGTTAATGTTTGTGTAGAAGAACATAATTCTCTAAATGAGGTTAAGGGGATAATATTCTGTCCTGAGCTGAAATATATTAGTAATGATGAAATCATTTCGGAAATGCGTGATCAAAATGTGAAAGATATCTACAGATACAAAAAGAAAAACGACAACGGAGTATTACAAGAAACTGGTCTTTTTTGTTTTCATTTTGGCATTTCTAAGTTACCTGAAGAAATTTACATCGGATATCAAAAATACACTGTAAGACAATATATACCTGCACCCATGCGTTGTATGAATTGTCTTAATTTCAATCATCCAACAACTAGCTGCAAAAAGGTAAAAACTTGTGCCAACTGTTCAGAAGAATATCATCTAAATGATAAAGAAGAAGCCAAATGTGAAAAACCACAAAAGTGCCCAAATTGTAAGGAAAATCACAATGCATTCTACAAAAATTGTCCTCGATATCTTAAGGAAAAAGAAATTAAAGCTATAAAAATTAAAGAAAATGTAGACATTCGAGAAGCCATTAGAATTTACAACATTCGTTTTCCCTTCCCGAAAACTTTATCACAGATTTTAAACAAGGAGAAAAAAAAATGTAAATGTATTTGCGTATGTGGAACTAGTGAGAATGGTAACAATGTAAATAAAAAAACGACAGCTCCATTGGAACCAGAATCAGGTAAATCAACACAAGATTTAAAATTTACAACACCACTTGTCATAGAAGCCCAAAAACATGTACAACAAAAAACTCCATTTGATATAGTTAATTCAAAATTGCTGGAAAATGGTAAAATTATTTTTAGTAAGAATTTGTCAAATAAAGAAAAAAGAGAATTAAAAAAAAATTCGAACAAAAAATTTAAAAGGCAAAATAAAAGTAGGGAAACTAGTATAAGCTCTGTAGAAGATATTGAAATATCCAATACACCTAATATAAATGAATCCTTACAATATAATACAATGGAATTCTGATGGCTTTTATAGTCATAAAGAGGAATTCGAGTTGTTGATTAAAAAATACAGTCCCTTAGCTTGTTGTATACAGGAAACTAAATTCAAATTTAATCAAGTTCCAATTAAAAAAAACTTTAAAGTATATTATAAAAATGTAATTTCAGAAAGTGTAGCTCATGGTGGTGTAGCCATACTTGTAAAAGATTCTTTTCAATCATTACCTTATACAATTCAAACCAATCTTCAAGCCATTGCTGTTAAATTATCCTATCCTCTTAAATTTATATTATGCAACATTTATTTGGAAAATAACATAAACATAAATCAGGATGATATAGAAAATTTAATTAACCAGTTTGACTCTCCTTTCTTACTGGTTGGAGATTTTAACTGTCATAACTTTCTGTGGGGTTCCAATAAATTAGATAAAAGAGGAAAAATTGTAGAAAAAATTGTAGATAACAATGGGTTGAATATTATGAATAATCGAGAACCAACCTTTTTCAGCTTTTCACACAAAACATTTAGTTCAATCGATTTATCAATATGTAGCCCAATTCTAGAAAACTACTTCAAGTGGCACGTGGAGGATAACCTCTTTGGAAGTGATCACTTCCCTATAATAATTTCCACTTTTGAAAAAAACGAGCACAAAAATAAAAGAGAGAAATGGGTAATAAAAAAAGCAGATTGGGATAGTTTTAGTAATAATGTTGAGTTACCTAATCTAGAACTAGGAAGAAATGAAAAAGAAATAAACGAAATGGAAAAAAATATAATAAATAAAATTACCCAGGCTGCGGAAAAAAGTATTCCAATCTCAAAAAATAATATTGTTATGAAAAAGGTCCCATGGTGGAACGCAACCATTAAAAAAGCTATAGCTAATAGAGAATTTTATTTTAAAAAATTTAAAAAAAGCATGATATTAGAAGACTATAAAAATTATATACGATTGAAATATGAAACTCGGAAATTAATCAGATTCCACAAAAGGGAAAGCTGGAAAAATTATGTGTCGTCTATAACGAGTAACACTCCTGTAACTGAGGTCTTCGATAAAATACGAGCAATTAGTGGTAGGAAATCATTCAATGAAATTACTTCACTAATATGCGAAAATGATATTATCGTAGATAGAAAAGTAATTTGCGAAAAATTAGTTGAAAAATTTTGCCAAACTTCCTGCACGGATAATTACCCAGAAAAGTTTAGGAGAATTAAAACTCAAGTTGAGGCCGTACCACTCGATCTGTCACTCTCTTCACAAGAGAATTATAATGCAAAATTTACTATTCATGAATTAGATAATAGCTTGAATGTTTGCAAGGGTTCTTCTCCGGGGCCTGATAACATTCGTTATGAAATGCTAAAAAATCTGAAACTAAACGATAAAGAAATTTTATTAAAGTTTTACAATAATATTTGGGTTACAGGATATTTCCCGGAAAATTGGAAAAAAGCAATACTTATACCCATCCTTAAAAAAGGTAAAAACCCTTCTGAATCAAATAATTATAGACCAATTTCTTTATCAAATTGCATTTGCAAACTTTTTGAGAGAATGGTTAGTAAGAGATTATCGTGGTATCTAGAAAATAAAAAAATTTTATCTAACTTTCAATCCGGTTTTAGGAAAAGGAGATCAACTGTTGATAATTTAGCATATTTTGAGGGTGAAATAATGACTGGGTTCTCCAGAAATGAGGTCACACTTAGTATATTTTTTGACATAGAAAAAGCTTATGATATGGTTTGGAGGAGAGGAATAATGGATAAAGTTAAGAAAATTGGAATAAAAGGTAATATGTTAGTTTTCATACATAATTTTTTGAAAGAAAAATACGTGAAAGTTATGATAGGAAATTCAGAATCGGAGGAGAAAAAACTTGAGAATGGGATTTTACAGGGTTCAGTTTTATCGGTTTTTTTGTTTCTAATACATATAAATAGTGTGGTTAAAGAAATCGATCCAAAAGTGAAATACACCATTTTTGCAGATGACCTAAATATTTTTATTAGAGGAAAAAATTTTAAAAAAATAGAAAAAATAATGCAAAAAACTTTAAATAGATTAAATAGTTGGACGGAAAGAAATGGCATAATTTTTTCCGAAGAAAAAACTGTAGCCATGTTATTCACTAGAAGAAGGAAAAATATTTCATACCCTAAGTTGTATTTAAAAAACAAAAAAATTAAATACGTTGAGGTTAAAAAATTTCTAGGCCTAACTTTCGATTCTAAATTAAACTGGGGATTACATATTAGGGATATTAAGGCAAGAGCCAGTAAAAATCTCAATATACTAAAAATGCTTAGTAATACCACTTTTGGATCCGATAGAAAAATGCTTTTAAGATTACTAAATTTACTGGTTCTCCCAGTGATAGATTATGGAAGTTTGATATACAGCTCAGCAAGTAAAACTTTAACAAAATCTCTAGATACAGTACTTAATGCTGGTATAAGAATAGCAACTGGGGCTTTTAGAACTACTCCAATCGAAGGCCTCATATCGGATAGCGGACAGCTACCACTTAATTTAAGGAGATTAAAGCAATTGCTCAGATACGGGACTAAAGTTTGGGCTATGGAGGATCATCCTTTGAATAGCTTAGTCAATGACGAGTTGCTATACAGCAAACTTAAAGATAAGGAAAACAGAAATCAACCAAGTTTTGTTAGAATTAAAAATCATATTTTACCTCATTTACAGCAAAAAAAATTAGAAAAAACTAGACCTCTAAAATTTCCTTACTGGCAAGGTAAACCTATTCAAGTGGATGTATCTTTAAATACCAACAAAAAAGATTCAACAAATCCTGAAATATTTAGAAAACTCTTTACAGAAAAAATTCAAGTATTCTACCCAAACCACAGTATTATTTATTCAGATGGATCAGTTATAGACGATAAAACAGGCTGCGCATTTATTTTTGGGTCAATTAAAAAACAATTCAGTTTGCCAAAATACACAAGTATTTTCTCTGCGGAACTGTATGCAATTTATCAAGCTATCAAATACGCAGATACTAACTTTAACAATATAAAAATCCTTATTTGCTCTGATTCTTTGAGTAGTATGCAAAGTATTAAGAAGCTTCATCAAATGCACCCTACTATTAATAAAATTAAAGAAAAAATTCAAAAGTCAAAAAATTTCTTCAGTTTTTTATGGATACCATCGCACGTAGAAATACTCGGTAATGAGGAAGCTGATAAGCTTGCTAAACAGGCGGTAAACATGCCTACAGATCTTAACTTTAATTTTATCTATACGGATCTAAAAATAGTTATAAATAAATATATTAATTATCAGTATTTACAATACTGGGAAAAAATAAATGATAATAATAAATTTAAAAAAATAGTTGGGAGCATACCCAATTGGAGTAACTTGAACAAGTTAAGTAGAAAAGAAGCTACAATAATAACAAGATTAAGGCATGGGCACACTAAAATTACCCATTCACATATTTTTCTAAAAATGGAAGAACCTTGTTGTCCATGTATGGAACCATTAACAATATTACACATATTTGAAGAATGTCCTTTGTATATTAGGCAAAGGGAGAAGTTTCAAATAAGTAATGCTCGAGTCCTTAGTACGGATGATAATAAAATTTATAAAAAAATTATAAAGTTCATTAGGAGTATTGGATATTACAATGAAATTTAACTAAGTTTGTATCTGAGAAATTTAAAAAAAAAAAAAAAAAAATGTATTTATAAAGAATAAAATTTATTTTGGTTATTATTAAGAAAATAAAAATTATTTTATAAAAAAAAAAAAAAAAAAATTAAATTACAAAAATATTTATAAGGAAAAAGTATTATGTATTTTGTTAATTCGTTAATTTTGAAAAATTAATTATGTAATTATAAGAAAAAGTATTAATATTTTGTTAATTTGTTAATTATTGAAGGATAAAAGATTATTTTAAGTTTCATTATTATTATAAATTGCAATCAAAGAATTAAGATATTTATTTTGTAATATAATATTAATAAGAAACCGAGCCCATATAGCCTAAACGAAGTGCTGGTGGCTTTTTTTTTATAAATAAATAAATTAATTTTTTCATAATGCCTTGTTCGAATTGAGATATTTAAACATATTCAAATGGAGTTAAACATCTTTTGAAAATCGACCGTTTGCACACAAAATGTTTAGCTATGACAACTAAAGAATTTCAAATAATGTCTGAGATAAACTCAAATGAACTTACGAGTACAAAAATTTTAAAATGTATGAAGTTGTGTCAAATGTATAACACAACTTGATGTAAATCCTACTTGCCTGACAAAATTTTGTTTAAAAATTACTCACCCATAACTGAAAAAGAACGTGAGTTCGCCGCCAAAACATGTTTACGTTTTAAATTTTTTTAACTACGGAAAAACATCAAAAACACCAACAAAACATGTTTAGGACCAGGAAATGTTTAACTCTATCAATCCGAACAAGGCATAAGCAAATTTACTAATTTAATAGTTTAACACAAAAAAGTTTATTTACATCAAAACAAATTATTACTTGCAAAATGGGAAAATAAAAATTATGCAAAAAAAAAAAAAAATTTATTTTAAATATAATTCCTGCTTTTTATTGCATTTATAAATCCTGGAAATATTTTTTCTATTAGTTTAATGTAACAATTTAATGGAGTTTTTTTTTCTTTTTTAAACATCTTAAACTGATGATGAGCAATATGTTTCATCACGCATGTTGTTAAGCTTAATGCAAAGAAGAAGAAAAATACTATTAACGTTTAAATTAACTAGGTATATATTATAATTAAGAGTTTTCATAGAAAAGTAAGATTTAATTTAATAAAACTATTTTTTCCTGCAACCAAGAAAACATAATATTATCTGTGCGGCAATTAAGTATTATTTTCTATTATTCTACATGTGTTCCAATCACGCACAGACAGTTTAAATATATCCGCGTGAAAGTAGGTTTGTATCTATAGCTTACATGATGTTTTTCTTCAATGCTTATTGAACTTAGATGCATTAAAAATAGAAAAATTATTTAAATTTATTGTATGTGACAACTAGTTTTCGCTAAATCTCGGGCCACTGATTTTAAAATGTCTGTGAGAAAAAGTATAAATGTGCGACTTTCTCTTTAAAAATGGAGCTACATATAGGAAAATCTAAATATTTACTGAATGTTTTTTAATAGATTTGGCATTTTCTGAGCAATAAGGATTTTTAGTGACAAATAATAATCTGACAAATAGATAGGAAGCTTTTTTGCAAATTGTTTTTATTTATCTTCATGTTATTAAATACAATATTAATTGTATGTATGTATGTATGTTTTTTGCGATTCTCGCGGATTAGTCGCGATCCGATATGATGGAAAGATGGTCTATAACACAGCCGAACCCATAAACCCTTACATGAAAAAAAACATATGATTGGATTTCAAAACAGAATCGCGCAATTAATACGAAAAGAAAAAAAAAATCACAAACCATATTAATTTTTAATATAACATATAACAACCTTTTTTCAATTATATTTTTGATAGCACTTCTATTAATAGCAAATTTTTGTAATGATTAATATACTAATTCTATAAACATAAGAAAATATATTGTTTATGTCAGAATTTTACTCTTGCCATCTACGAATCAGACTCAATAATACATATCGTATAGGAGAAATTCTCAATATTGAACTAATGTTGAACTAAGTTGGACTAAGTTGAATTTTTTTATGAATAACATACATATGTATACAACATTTATAACATATAATGCACTTTGTTAGGAAAATTTCAACCATATATTTACACCTCATTAAATAACAACATATACCTATGTTAATATTATATGATTGTACTTTGTACAAAAAATCAATTTGATATAATAAAACAATGAAAAACACTAATGACATAAATATCAAAATGATTTCCTTATATTTTTTTAGTATTCACAGTTTAACAATGCAATTTAAAATAATACTTAAAAAATCGCAAAAAGAAAATATACATAATTATGACTAACATTTGAACTGTACGTGTTGTACGTTGTTTCAATTAAGTTTTAAATTTTCATTTTATACTTTTTTCCTTATCCAAGAATGAATTTGAATACATTTCATATGTTTCTATAAGTTATTTTTATTGAAAGAAAATAAACTTTAAATTTCTTGTAATCTTTTAATAAAACCTTAAAAAAGAAAAATGAAGAAAAACAAAAAAATTGTTTTATGTAATTAGGGTGCTTCTGTAAACAAGGAAATGTATTTTTTCACAATATCCGATAATATCTGTCAACTATGTCATTAAAAAAATTTTAAAAAACAAAATCGCAATAAGTCACAATATCTGTCTGTTTTTATTTGAAAGGTCAACTTCATGAAGGCAAAAGTTCCTACTGATCGTTATACATCAGTTTGTCGCCTTGTCGGAATGGAAGTTTTGAAAAATGATTAGTTTTAATTCAAATAAACTCTTTCTTCTCTAACTCTATCTAATTATAGTTTTCTAGTACTTTTCATTTCAATGATTCACTTTAATAATCTCCATACAGGCAGTATATGTTCATACCTAATTACATACAGATACATATGTAAATACAGAATAAAAGAAAGTATTAGAAAAGTTTACGTGTATTAAAATTAAAAAATTACGTGTTCATGTTCAGTTGTAGATATTATTATTTTTAAAATAAGAAAAATACTATAACCGCATTTAACATAAATTCCATACTATGATATTTTTCAGTCCAAAAAAAAAAAGATTTAAAACTTGTGAATAGTCAGTCAGTAAGGAAATCCAAACAGGTTATCTCTAGATCCGAGTTAAATGGAACATTAAATAACGTATTTATGTGAACAAGGATACGGAAATTCGATTTGAAAGTATAAATAAGTTCAAGTATCTGGTGTTAATAATTCAAAGATTGTTTGTGTAGATAAAAAAATTTAGTTAATAAGTATTTACAACCTATTTCGGTTTTATTCTGATCGAAAATTATTTAAGGATTGAGAGGATTAAGAAATTAAGAGTGCTAGAAAAAAAACTTTACATATTAATGTAAACTAAAATTATATTAAGATAGAAGTTATTTAAATCTTGTTTTGGATTATATTTTCATTCCATTTTAATTTTAAATTCAAATTTTCTATTCTTTTCAAACTGTATTATTGAAATATTCGAAATGTGGCGATGAAAACATATGTACAAGGGGGCGGTTTAACAATTATCGAGAACACTTTTTTTTCAGAAAATTATGCATTGTTTTAAAGAAAATATCGTTTAATAATACAATTTTATTTTTTAGTTTCAGTCACCCAGTTAGTTGTAAAAAAAAAAATCACGAAAAAAAATGGGAAGATCCAATTTTTCTCTAACCTAGAAGTATGCACTTTTTGTATTAATCTTTTCAAGTTGATAAGTACAATACATATTTTTGATTCATCAAAAAACATTTCTCAGTAAATGAAGATAAATATTATGGAAATTTTGATTTTTTTGACAATTACCTAATTTATTAAGTTTGGAAAATATAAAAATATTTTAAAACCTAAATTTTTTCATCTTTCGAATATAATATTAAAGTCCAAATCGATAAAAATCGACTACGATTTATTGTCGATAGCCACACCAAACAATATCGTTTATAACTTTAAATTACATGTAAAAACTGTTTCTACTAAAAAAAACAACAAATCTTCGTATTTTACAATAATTAGAAACATAAATCTCTATTCTTTTATAAATTAAATCCATTGTAACTTAACTATTTTTGATTCCCTAATATTTATCAAAGAAATATATTTACCATAAAAATTTAAACTTTCATGCTACCCCCCTTATAGAATAAATATAAGCACATAAAAATATATTCTTTCCATTTGTTTTTTAAAAAATATTTTTCGTTTTTAAAATGTTCCTATTTCCACAAATTCGAAAACGATAAATTTCAATATAATTTCTGTTTATTTTTAAAATTTTCGAAAATGAGAATTTATGAAATTATTTGTGGTTTCAACAAAATAAAAGCTTTTTAAAAGTTCTTAAATCATGTAGAATCATTATTCTGAATTTGAAGATAATTGGTTCATTGAATATATAAAATTTAAATAACGTGGATAATAATAAACATTATTCATATTGTGATATAAAATATGGGGCTCAAAATGTTGAAAATATAATTTCATGCAACTTCTTAAAACTCTAAAAATAAGGATCTGTAATGTTAATATAGGTACATCATATATGTAGTGTAAGTTATTTTTTGTATTAAATAAAATAGTGTTTATAATAAATATATATATTTGTATTAAATAATTGTCCAAAAAAATAAAATAAATTCAACTATTAGAAAATTGTAGATTGCTTACATTGTAAACATAAGAATAGGTTTCAGATCACGATGCGATTTATTTACGTTTGTAAAGTGCGCTCTTATGCAAATAATAAGTTCTAAATAAATAATTAAAATAAGTAAATCAAAAGTGAATAAAATATTGTTTATTTTATTGAGTTCTTAATGAGTTTTTTTTTGCCTCACAAGACGATAAAGGTAATATAAAATTTGAAATATAAAAACATTATATCTTATTTTTGTTTGCTTATCTAAAATTATGTATAGAGTTCAATGGTGTCAAAAAAAATTATAAGGTCATTAAAAGAAGACAGAAATGGGTTGTTTCTTTGTTTATTTAAATATTTTTTTATTATTTAATTTTCAATTCAATATTTATTTATTTATATAAAGATTTTACAAAAGTATAAAAAAAGATAATTAAATGTTACTTATGACAATGTTATTTAAAACATTTTTCCAAAATTTATCTTCTCAAACTAATATTATCTATTATACTTCTAGCATGTAATATATAATCTTTTGTATAGAGAACGAAAATCCTGATTATCGCATTTAATTTAGATTCTAAATTCCCTCATAATACAAGAAATAATTGATTATTTTTTTTAATTCATATCTTGTTTCCTTAAAAAAAAATATGAAGAGATAGAAAGCGTAAAATGATATGATTTTTATTTACAAATGAATGAATGTACAAAGTTCAAGACTAAATGTTGATTTGTTTAATCATATTACTCACATTTTTTGTTTTTAAAAAGTTAAAAAGGAAATTTTTTTTGCATTAATATTACTTTACGTCATTGTAGTAGATAATATTATTTATATCGCAAAATTAATGGAATTATTTAATTAAAATAAAATATAACTAATATAACTACCTATATTGAAAATAGATGTAACGTACATGTATACATATAAGAGATGTCAACTTAATTTAGAATCCGAGCTACTTTTTCATTGTAAATTTAGTAATAAAATAGCATAAATAGATCGACTCACCAGAAATTGAAAAAAAATTGATTTTTAAAAATATAGGAGAAGTTAAAGCGATATAAAACATATTCTTTAAACAAAAACGCTTTATTACACTGAAAGTAGATTTTTTTTTTCATTAACCAGAAAATCAATTCCTCTCTGATCAAAACTTGATTAAATTAATGGATTTCCATATTTAAAAAAAAGATTCTAACAGTTTTCTTTTTAAACAACTTTTCATACAAAAATTATTTAAGTTCGAAGAAACATACGGCCAAAAATATGACAAGCTGGTTGGTTTTTGCATATTCAACTGAGGTTTTAGACTTTTTCTTTCATTGCCATAATTAAATTACATTTCAAAGAAAATTACTGGAACACCCGACATTATTGAAAAGTTGAAAATGTTGCCTTTGTAGAACTTATTAAAAAAGATTATCACTATAAACATATGTAAAATTTTTAAAAACATATTTTTTGAATTAACAAAAAACTAATATAAGAATTAAGAAAATGTAGAAATAACATTAACTAACCTTTCACTGTCCGTTTCACCGGTTGCACCTTGAACAAGTCCTTCATCAACAGGAGCAGATGTGGCTAAAAATGTGAAAAAAAAAATTATTATTTTTTGTTCATTTTGTGATGCTAATTTGAGTTTTATTATAAAAGTATAACATAAGTACTTATATCGTATATAATGGAATTTACATTCAACTTTTAGACACTCTGAAAAATTGAAACATCTATATAAAATATGATAGAATGGTCTGTTTTGCATTTCTTCCTTGAATTTGATTTTTTACGACATGCAGCTCGTAAGTTTTTTGAAACTATTTTAAAACTTTTTTTACAATTTTGAATTATATTTTATAAGTTACCATTTCGCTTTTAAATAATATATAGGTTAGGACTTTTACATGGTATTCGAACGGGTCAACTACTACTACTACTGACCTGTTCCAGATTGTTGTGTATGAATAGAATTCGATATAATTGCCGCAGCTTCGTTGATAGTTGTAGGTCCTAAATTGGTTTGTTGTGGTATCGTTTGATTTTCTAATAACTGAACATTTGGAATTGATTGTCCAGTTTGTGGCTGTTCAACATTCGAATTTATTGAAATTGCACTTGCACCAACGATAACACTACCACTGCTGGAAGGCGATACAATCCCAGATCCTGTGGATTGATTAGTTATAGTATTTGGTTGAGGTTGTTGAATGTCTAAAGTTGGTTGTTGCGGCTGAATATCTTGAGTAGAATTTATATTGGAATTAGTTACATTTAACGGATTTGTTGGATAAGTTTGAGAAGTGAGTGTTTGAGTTGGCTGCCCCTGGATGAATATTTCGGTCTGAGTTTGAGAAGCACTGTGCGAAATTTGCTGCTGGCCATTCAACATTTGAGATTGCTGTTGGTTCGGAGTTGTAGAAGATTGAATTTGTTGTTGAACTGTTTGAGAAATAGATGATGACGGAGACAAATTTGTATTTAAATTTGTCTCACTGTTCATAAAATTATTTGCTGATGATAAATTTGTAGGAACACCATTTTGCATTAAAATGTTAGCTGGAAGAGTTGCCCCATGAACTGGTTGATCAGGAACCTGTTGTTGTTGTTGTTGTTGTTGTGATTGCTGTGGTTGCTGACTTATATTGTAAAAGTGAGCTGGTTGAGATTGTCCAGGCATATAATTAGTAGGCTCATTAGAATTATGTTGTATAATAACATCAGCAGCAGATTGTTGCTGTGGTGGCGTTCCTTGTTGTTGCATTGTCGATTGTGTTTGTTGCATATTATTTTGAGTTTGTTGAATTCCAGCTTGGGATTGCTGAATAGATGGTTGTGTTTGCTGAATTGTATTTTGTGATTGGATTGTTGGTTGATTCTGCTGAACTGGGGCTTGTGTTTGTTGGGTTGCCCCTGGGCTTGATTGAATTGGCTGTTGTATAGTGCCCTGAGGCTGCATAGATGTTTGACCTGGCTGAACTGTATTCTGCGGTTGTTGAATTGTTGTTTGTGGTTGTTGTATCGTAGGTTGTTGTTGAATTGTTGTTTGTTGTGGAAGCATTGTCTGATTAATAGATTGTTGAATAGTACTCGTTGGCATACTTTGTGGGTGTACCCCTATTTGACTTTGTTGCTGCTGTTGTTGTTGTTGTTGTTGTGGAATTATAACTCCTTGTTGAGTTGCATTCACATGTGTTAGTGTTTGGGCATGCATTGTTGGTGTTCCATTATTTGTATCAACTGACTGTTTTAAGGTTTGCGCGGGTGAAGAGTGAAAATTAATTGCGGCTGCCGCCTCTGAATCAGGTTCAATATGATTTTCTGACGAAGAACAATTAACCCCACTATCATTGGTTAATGCAGTTTCTGAAGTTCCACCGCCACTACCATTACCACCACCATTACCACCTCCGCAAGCACCTTCTTCATTTTCAGACTGTAATGTTGTATGATCTAAATAATCCATACACATCCATCGACCTCTTTTAAATGGTTCTGTTGATTCAATTTTTACAACTTTAAATCTCTCATTTCGATGTTGTAAGTCTTTTTGATCACCGTCTTTTGAACCGCCTACTATATTAATCCCTGCATCTGAAACACTAACATGAACATTTTGTATATTTTGCCCTACAGCACCACCGCTCACATCCGAATCAACAATGACAAGTCCATATTGCGCACTTGTCGGTATTACTGGAGCCGCGCCTAGGGCATTCGAAGAGAAAAATACATCTTCCTTTGAAAATGTGTCTTCGGATACGCTAGGCGTCTCATTTTCTAAATCCGTTATTCGACTATTATCATCTGTATGTGATTCATCCAAATCATCCGCTGAATCTTCACCATTATCAGCGGACATTTTAGTTCCAACAGTAACAGATGTAATTTGAAATGAAGATGACTTGGGTTGCTTACGTTGTTGTTGCATTGCAAGAGGTCCAGCACATAAATGTAACTGTTGTACAGTCATAGAACCAATTGTGCTGTTATTACTACTGCTACTAGTACTGTTGCCACCAATTGAAGCTACATCGCTTGCAGATGAAGCTGAACCTAATCTTAAACTTTCACTTGTTGTCTTATGTATAACATGATGATGATGGTGGTGGTGATGATGATGATGGTGATGTTTTGATGCATCATTTAAATTTCCACTAGTACCTCTTAACGTTTTACTAGAATGGCTTTTGCTACCAAGTTGGCCACTTGATGTGTTATTTGGTGTTGCAGCCGCAGAATTCATGCTTGCTGAAGATTGTGATGATCCTTTTAATAAATTACTTAAATTTTTTTTATTATTTTGTTGAATTTTTTGTATATCATCAATAACTATTTGATTTTCATCCATAATTTTCGTATTATTACAATTAAAATATGCAATTATTTAATATATTAGACAATGATTATTTCTTGATAAAGTTGTAAGCTAAAATGAAAAAAGAAAATTATAAATCAGTAATTATTTTTATTTAAAATCTTGAAAGCTTGAAGGTGGTAAATATGGAATTGAAATAAATTATTGTTAATTGAATTGGTTTACCACCTAATAATAATAAATCCTTGAATTCATGAGTGAAAAAAAAATTTTCTCATCAATTTTCTTACACGACGAAGAGGAAGGAAATGTGTTGGGCAAAAAAAAAAAAGAAAAAGGTTTTTAACATTTCTTTGAAAATTCTAGTCAAAATTTTTCTTCACTTAGTTATTAGTATTAGCAAATTTCTAATGAAGAGGTTTCAGATTAAAGACAATAAATATAAAATAGTTATTCAAGAACTCCAAATAAGTATTCGCATAATAATTCTCGAATCAATTTATGAAAAAAAAAATCAACTCTAGTAGGTATGGTTGATAAAATTGCCACACTAATCTTATACTCTACAAGAAACACTAATCTAAGATCTAAGATACTTACAAGAAACTCTAATTTAATTTATAATCAAATTAATAATTTTGTACAATCGAAAACTAAGTTTATGAGCTTTGTATTTTAGTATCGTAGGTACTTAAAAATTCTCATACAAAAAAATTTTCCACAATTCTTGCACAAATCCATTAGAAAATGTACAAAAAAAGTTTAGGCTCCGGCTGAATTTTAGCCGATGAGGTTCAAATTATTAATAATTACAATATAATAATAATGTTTATTTAATTTTTGTGTTAATTACAATTCATTTTTATACAAATTTTCTTTAAAATAAACTTAGGTATAGTTAGCAATATCCTATAAGGATCTCTGTCATGAATCATGATTGGCCTCGCTATTGCCATACTTTACACACATAATAATTTTCCTGTATTTAATCCCAAGTACAAGTAATATACCCTAATCCACGCCAGTTTTGACATTTAAAAAATAATTTGTAGTTGGTGTCTTTTTAAAGAAAAAAAAAAAAAAAAATTGAAATTTCAAACAAAATGTCAAAGGTCTTTATTATTGCATCAAAAAACTCTAACCATAAGTTTTTTTTTTTTTTTTGTTTTGTTTGCAAATTAAACCAATTTTCTTTTTCATTATTTATTATTATTATTATTTAGAATTATACGAGGAATTATATTTTCAGTGAGTTTTTATTATTATTATTTTTGTTTGTCCTTGAAGATTTATTAAAACTAATAAAGTTGTACGTCGTATTTTTTTTTTTTTTTTCATTATTAAATGAAAAAAAAAAAAAAAAAAATAATTTTAAATAATTTTCAATTAAAATTTCCAATTTTATTTATTTTTATTTTTTTATTGTAATCAAAATAATAAAATTTTATTATTGGAAATTTTTGCGGAGTACCTTACGTTTGCAAAAAAAAAAAAAAAAACAATTATTTTTTTTTGTTTTGATTTTTCCTTCATTTTCATTATTTATAGGTAACTTTTCTTTCTTCACGAAAAAAAAAACTAATAACGTAATTTGATTAGAAAAAAAAAAATAGAAAGAAAACAAATAATTAGTAATAAAATTTGAATTTTATTTTTTTTTTAACAACAATTAACTCAAAATAATAATCTAAATTTTTTTTTAATTTTATTTAAAATCCTAAAATTAATTTTTTAATTTTTAAGAGATTATGCTTTTTTTTAAAATAATAATTTTCCCTATAAGAGGTAAAATAATAATATTCTATAAATAATATTTATTTTTTTTTTTTATTGACAGTTGAATAAGTTTTTTTTTTTTCTCATTGTTGTCGTTGTAAAATTGTTTTTTTTTTTATACATAAACTGAGAAATAGACTATTGGTAGGTACTTGGTGTTTTTTTTTAAAGATTGTCGGTCACGAACCAGTCATGACATTTTTACAAAAAATAAATATTTTTTTTCTCTTTTTTAATTTTTAAATTAAGAAAAAACTTAGTATCGAGATCTTTAAAATTTACTTTGTCCAGCTGAGTTGTCATTACAACATAGTTTCATATGCATTTAATTAATATTATATCTTGGGTATAATTCACCAGTATCAGGGTCAAAATATGAAATACTCAAATAAAAAAAAAATGAAGTCCTTTTGATGACATTTACAGGATAAGTAGTTTCTAAATATCACTAAGCTTTATAATTTTTATTTTATTTATTTTTCTTGATTTTTGTTTTGTTATGAAAATTTAATAATAATTTCTCAAATTTCTAATGGAAATCATGATAGATAATAGTACACTATGCAAAAGATAATGAATGAAAGACTAGCATTCAGTTTTGATTGCCTTTTTCTGCTATATTTTATTATTTATAATAATCTAAATATAAAAATAAAGGAAAAAATAGTAATTTTAGTGCAAAGTGCTGATACACTCACTCTGGGTTAGAAAATTTTCTAAAATTTATAGATTCGCATTGCTAGAACCTGAAAAACAATTTTAACGATTATTTTGTATTTTAAGTTGTGAAATCGATATATACCTATGAAATAAACAGAAATCAATATAAACTTATTATGATTTGTTTTTTGGTACATAAATTAACAATTTGCTCGAAATATTATAATTTCTTAAAATAAAAATTCACTGTGCATACGAACAACTTATTTTAATTGAAAAAGATTAAATTATTTCAAAATCATAGTCACACGAAAAATATTATTTAAATCTTTTTTTTTTTTTTTTTTTTTGTATTTTCAGTTTGATCTCCATTTTCAGTTTGGACAAATCGATTGAGTAGTGGAGTAAGTAAGTAACCTACGTTTTAATTTTTGTGTAACAAAAAAAAAGTTATTTGAAAATTATGCGTAAAAAAAATGAAATAATGAGATAGAAATTAGTTTTTTGAAATTTTGTTGAACGAATGAGAGCGTTATTGAAAAAAACTTTGAAATTGTCTTGATTTTTTATTCAATAAATAAAATTAGCATTATTAGTTCATATTTTTCTGGGCCCTGATAAAATTTTCTTACGCACATTGACTTTATTTGCAGTTAGAATAAACATTTTAGATTCATAATGAGAAAATTTCTTTATTCATAGTTTGGAACTCAAGAATTTGGTGCATCTACTTAATTATAGGTATACAAAATATTTTCTTTTTCCTTTAATTTGCTTTTCTTTTATTTACATTCTAGAACAACCGCCTATAATTATTATTAATATTAACTTGCAAAGTAATTAGGTAAAACAGTACTTTTAATACGAATACGAATAAAATTATAATGTAGGTATTTCTAAGCAGATGACTGATAGTTAATTCTAGTTTTGATGCATAACTTGTTAAATTTCATACTAAAAAAAAGAAATAGAAAATCATGAATTTGTTTGAAATTAAAATTAACTTATAAACTTATTCATATAAGGGCAGAAAAACGAGTTTTCAGTTATATCTTGCACAAATTTATTAATACGCGAAAGAACTTCTATGTTATATACTTTAGATGGATTATCATAGAGATACATAATAAATTCCTAGGTCAGATCATTAAATGATTTTTTGTGGGTAGTGTAAATTTTTCCCTAAAATGAAAAGCTTATTCTTGGTTAATTCAATGAAAAAAGAAATGCTTGGTTACAAAATTATAGAATCTACAGTCTGTACGTTCTCAGGTTCTATAGGTACGGAGAAATTTTTAAAAAATACGATCGAGGATACTACAAACAGATTATGTTTATCAAGATGGAATTTATTTGAGAATAGGTTCAGTTTTAAGGTTCAAGCGCAGACACCATATTAGTTAGATTTTTTTATTATAAAATTTGGATTTAGTAAGTTATTTTTCTAATGAATGTTACAGACGTGTTGAAGATTTATTGAACTTTAGTTGGCCAACTTAAAATTTACTCATTTGTAGTGTTCGTGATACTGTTTTTCAACAAACCATTTTGATATTGTGTGAATGCATTGATAGGCAAGTTGAGTATTTTATAATAATATTGAGACTTTTAAAAGCAAGTTTTCCAATTTAATTTATACATTGGATCTGTTGCTAAGTTTTCAACTCATTGAAAGACCAGTTGAATGAATATTTAACCCGTACAAATCAAGCTTAAGATATTAAAAATAATTTAAGGTATAGGTACTAGATACCTACTTACTTGATATTTCAAGCTAAAAATTGGATAAAAAAAATCTTCTGTTGCGAGTTTAATCAGAACTGTTCTGTTGTTGGTGTTTATTATTGTAGATGTTGCAGTTTTAGCTATCTGTCTGTACTCTAACAGCTAACAGCCAACAGGAACAGGAACTCTGGGGTCTGGAGGTCTGGACTGTTATGGAAGCACTTTAAAATGAGAAATATTTCCTTCTGATAGGCAAAATAAATTTAAAATTGACATCCAAGATGTTTTCTCAATCTCAGCAAAAAAAAAAAAAAAGGATCAAGTTTTTTTTTTATAGCATGATGTTTTTTTATTTTTTTTCTTTAAATAAATTTCATCAGTTCAGTAAATAAAAATAAAAAAAAAAAATTCTTTAGCAAAAAACAAATTTTATTTTTGTTTACATTTTTATTTTTTTTAAGAATAAAAAAACTTTTTACAAACAAATTTTTTTTTTTGTCTTTAATTCTCTAGATTTATTATTTTTCAAAAATTAAAAAAATTTATTAAAATTTAGGAATTTTTCCTTTTGATGACGATTAACACGTATTTTCTGCCATTATTATTTTGTTTTTGTATATAAATTTCTTTTTTAGTTTTGCTTTTTTTTTTTTTGATGAAAAAAAATTTTTTTTTCCTTTTTCTTCGTTGTAAAAATGTCAATTTTTTATTTTTTTAATTTTTTTTTTTTTGACATTTCTTTTTCGAATAAGTTTTGTTATTGTTGCAACGCATTATGTTAGAAGAGATTGAAAGAATAATTTTTTATGAAATTTTATTGCGGTTAGAAAGAGTGAGAACTATATACATTCGAAAATAGAGAATTTAATTTTTTATTTCGAAATAATTTCTTGACAGAGTGTTTATACATAAATAGCAGAGAATCATACAGATGGTTGATATTATCAGTTTTTAATTTAATTTAACATTTTTACTTTTAGGTTTGGTTCACAGAAGGGTGTTCGCGTACGAATAATATTCGCAGTGTGGACATAATATGCATATATTCCTGTATTAAATATTGCCATCAAATATGTGAAGGCAGATTATATATATATATTAGTGTATATATGAATACTTGATAACAAACATTAGATAACGAACACGAATATTGGTGTGCGCTTCTGTGAACCAGTAACCTAAGTTTGCTAAGGAAGTATTTTTTTTAACGTCATAGATTGGAAATGCACACAAGTATAAAAATAAGTAAATAAGTAAGTGCTGAGTGGTATTATTAAATAAAGATTTCCAAACGATAAAATAAATCAAAATATATAACAATATTATAATTGTAACGTCCAAAAGGTGATTAAGTCATTTTACGATTAAAATAGAGTTTAAATTAAAATTAAAAAACGAAAAAAGGTGAACCAAAGTACTTATGTAAGCCAAAAAAATATATTCAACGTAACTCTCCTACATTATGTTGAAACAATTGTTACTAAATGTTGGTGTAAGTTGTTTTGAGATTTTTAATTAAATCTTTCTTTTTTTTTTACCACACTATTAAGTAAGTAATAAAATCTATTTTTTTGTGAAACGATTGTTTTTTTTTTTTTCTTTTCTTTATAAAATTTATGAATTATATATTTTATAATAATTTCTCAGTTTATAACAGTAAGTAATCTGTTTTAGCAATTATTCTTCTGGAGATCCTTATCAAGAGTTTAATCCATATGAATACTTTGAAACTAATCTTTGGGTACCTACTTACATATAAATAAAACAATATATACATATACAGTAAAACATATGTCTCTTAATCTTTTTGAATAAAATTAACTACCGACTTTGTTTTTTAGATTTTCAATTTTTAAATGAAATACAGAATTTAGTATTTAAAAGAGTGAGCTCATCGTCTGCGTTATTCTTGTAAATTTATTAGCTTACTTGATTTGACACTTCTTTATCATTTAGATATTCTCAGCAGAAAATAATTTGTTTCTCAAGAATTCTTTTGTCAGAATTAAAAATAACAGATACTTCGATGAGAGTACTACGTTTGATTTTTCTGTTATCTCAATAGGCCTTTTACATTTACATTACATACATTTCTTATCAATGTTGACTAAAATTTTGAGTAGGTATGAAGATAGATACTACAATTATCTTCGGATGGTTATAGATAGTTAGACAAATACATCAAATATATATTTTTGGTTAATAGGTAGTTATATATTCTAATGTTCGAATTAGTTATTAGTTTAAGGTAAGTTAAAAATAAGTGTTCTACATTTTTTAAATGTTGACATTTGTTGTGCTTTGTCTTGTAACATTAACCCTGCTTAATACCCTTTTTGCACTGGCAATACAAAGACGTCTAAAAGCAGTCTTTTGAAAAAATTTTACACACTTACTTTCTACTTACTTTTGACAGCTTATAAAAAACTAATTCTCAGTCTGTTTATGAATTTAATGTTCTGTTTGTTATAATTTTATTGACCGAAATAAGTGTAACCACCACAAAAATAATTAATTTAAGGCAGAATAATGAAAAATAATAAATTGCAAAGCGACAAAGTATGTACTTTGAAGGCGAATGGGAGCTGAAAGAAAGACGTCTTTCGCAAAAGCCGATATTAAGACTGCCAGTGCTGAAACCATATAACATTACAATTTCAGTGGCATTATTATGGAATGCACAAAAATGCATATTAAATTTTTTTTGTTTGAATTTCATACTGCCTACAGAACACCCTGTCGATTAATTTTCCCCGATATTATTTTTCACCTACAAAAAAAAAATTATTAAAATTCTTTTTTATAAGAAAATAAAAAGTTTTGAATGCTAAATAAATACAAAAAAAAATTAATAGAATTTCTTACCAATATTTTTTTTTACAATTAATATTAATCCTTTTTTTTTATCTCATGAATAATGCATTTAATTTTTTTTTTTTTAATTTTTGTAATTTTTTTTTATTTTTTTCTTTTGAAGATTTGCAAATTTTTTTTTCTCCGACTTTTTTTTTCTACTTCACAATAAAAAAAAAAATCAATAAAAATTTTCACAAATTTCACTCAAAAAATAATTTAAATTTTATTTTTATTTTTTTTTTTTTCAATTTTTATTAAATTCAATTAAATTTAAGAAATTTAAACAAAAAGATACTAAAAAAAAAAGTTAAGAAAAAAATTAATAAATTTTTTTTTTCAATTTTTCTTGATTTTTCCTATTCTTTTTGAATCAATTTTTAATTTTTTTTTCTTTTCATTTATTTGAAATTCATTTTTTAATTGAAAATTATTTAAATAATTATTTTTATAATATTGTTTAAAATAAAAATAATTCTAGTAATTTTCTGTTTTTTTCTTCATTAAAATTAAAATAAAAAAATAATTTTTAATTTCTTTTTAGTTTTTTTTCCAAAAATTTTCATGATGATTCGTTTAAAGTGTTACCAGTCTAGCTGAATTCAGTGAACAGATGTCATTTACCCCAACACACAAAAGTGGTGAAAAAATAAATTATTTAAATTTTTTTTCTATGGTGAATGTTGAATCAGATGATTGATTCTTCAATGTGCTAAAAATGCTGGGTTTTTATATTAGATTTTTTTTGTTTAGTTACATTTGTAGCAACATAATGAGTTATTGTTTGTAAATATCGTTATTTTGTTTATTTTGTTTTTTTTTCATTTTTCATTTTTTTGAATTAATTTTTAATTTTTAATCTGTTATTAACTGGTATTAAAAATGGATATCAAGAAAATTTCTATTTTAAGAATTAATATATTTAATAATTATATAAAATCTATAGAATAATTTTTTTTATGTTTTACTAAAAATAATAAAGTACATATTTTTATAATTTCCAAATTCTTAAGGTATAAAATAAAAACCGGTATAAGAAGGTATATCATAATGTCACATAACGCTCCAAAGTATTCCTTTTTTGTTCTAAGAAGTATGGAATTTTTGCATTCATTTGATGGTCCTTATAACTTTTATTGGGAATATCACAGTGCAGCGTCACATAGGTAATCCCAATATTTGGAAGAAAAATCTGTTAAGGTAACGTTATTACGAAATTTCTTTTAAACAACATTTATATTTAAACATTTGCGTGACGTAGTATAAGTATACAATAAGTAGTAGTATAGCATAGTACAGCATAGTACTAATATTTACTATATATACGTACTATAATTTTTATCAGTGCATCTCATGCAATTATACCTTTACCTTTAAAATATCTTCCAAAAAAATTTACTTATTTTTAAAACATTAAATAGGTTAAATAAAATAGGATTAATTGTCCTACATAACATCTAGATTTTGGAATATTGGAAAGCGACGAAAGCTACAATATTTTAAAAATCTTAATATGAGCTAGATTAATCATATTTAAAATTTAAATTTCAAAAGATTATTTCAATACCCAATTACATAGGTACAATCGGAAAATGGTACTTTATGCAGATATGTTTAATATGATTTTATTAAAAAAAATTGTAAAAACAATTAAATCTACAATAAAATATTTTCTCTTTCAACATTATTGTTAATTATTGTTAATTATAAAAAAAACTTTACCAAGCTTTCATACAATACTAAAGATGATGTCATTACCCAAGCAACATTTCAAAGTTAATAAACGGTGTTCTATTGGTGTTTTCACTGCGGTGTAAAATTAGTATGAAGTGTAAAATGGGTGTAAAATACGGGTATACAACGTTCCACACACGTGATGGACATGGTATTTGCTACAGGTATTCTTACACCGTAGTGTAAAAATACACAAATAAACACGTGAATTTAATGTTATCAAAAACACTAATTTGGTTTTTTTAACACCTAAAAGTTTAATAAATCACTGTTTTTCAACTGTTTTTCAACGTGTTAGGAACGTGAATATCACGTAAAGAACCAGTGTTTTTTTGGTGTACTTTTATACCTAAAAGTGAATATTTGTTTTGGTGTACATTTTAACCCAAAAGTGAAACGAAACTGAAGCTCATTTTGAATCTTTCAAGTATTTTTCCGAACCCTAAGTTAAAAACTTCAATTTTTTTTATCCAGTGTTTATACTTGATGTTTTTGAAGATTAAAATGAGGATTTTATTTGATTGTGTGAGTAAAAAATTAGGAAAACGTTTGTTTTTAATCTTCAAAACCATCCAGTCCCAACGCAAGATAAAAGTTACCAAAAACAAAATAGTGATATTTGGATAGTACTATTCTACATTAAAGATTTGAATCAATGTGAATTGGCAATATCACGATTTTGACTAAAGTTACTTTAAAAAATTGAAATTTCTTACTCAGAATTTGAAATTAAACTTGAAAAATCCAAACTGATCTTCATAGGTTTTTTAATGGCATCTGAAACTTTCTTCATTCAACCTTCCTCTTTTGTCCTAAAAAAAATTAAAAATATTTTTTAGATTGAATTCAAAAAATATAATATATTTCAATGCATTAAGTAATTCAAAATTAAAGATATACTTATCATAAATTATAAAATTAACATTATATTCAAAAATACTTAGGTGTATTTTTTTTAATAAAAAAATAGGTATAAGAAAAATCTTTAAATATTATTTTGATTATAAAACAAAATTTATATAAGTACTTATTTATATATTATTTATAACTTTATAAGGTATTCCAATTATTGCAAACATTACATATAGTCTTTGATCTTTTATTAGTGATTTTATGATGAATGAAACATTTAAACTTTTAAAGAAAATTTACGAATCTTGATTGATATTCGATGATGAATGCCTGGATGATTCCACGGGAGTGTTAATAGTTCTGTGAAATAATGTAAATTAAATTAAATCAAATATTTAAAAAAAACAATAAGTTCACTTACTTTTTTTTTATTCGATTCGGTGCCTGCTTTGAAAAAATTTCCAAGATCTGAATTTGTAAAAGTGGGATGAAGTATCTGAACAGCTTTTCGAATTAATATTAAAATTTTAGTATAGCTTGAGAAAATATTTTTGCTTTTTGTTCCAGACCATGAAAATTGAATTAATAGCTCATCAGTGAATAAATAATTGCAAATATTACGACAAATTTTGTTGATATTTTTTCCACCAAAGACACTAATTTCCTTAAGCTGAAAATGAAAAAAAATAATAATTTAAATAAACTTATTAATCTTCTTAATAGATGAGCAGTTTTTGTTTTATTTATTATTAATTGTTACATTTACCATTGAATTTGATATTTCTTCTCTATTTAAATCTGATTCAAGCTCATTTAAACCATCTGTTGTTTTCAACGGAAGCTCCACAAAAGACAAAACAATAACCTACTAACGAAAAACAATAACCTACAAAACAATAACCTACTAACGATATTTTTCTTACCAATTCTTGGCATTTAAAAAAAAAGATTTTTGAATTTATTAAATATTAAAATTTATTATTTAATTTATTAGAAATTACTGAAAGAAATGAATTATTTGTTACCATAAAATTAGTTTTAATTATTTATTAACTAAAATCGCGCACTTCCAAATCAGACAAATTTTAGAAATAAACTGATTTTTTTCTTAAAATAGCGGTTTTAATTGAAAATGAAACACGAATCAGTGTTAAAAAAGTGTAAAAAAACACTCATTTAAAAAAGCAACAACAATAGTATTAAATTTCAGTGTATTTTGCTACTTTTAAACACCGAAAAGTGGTTCTTAATTTTTTAAACACGAATTGGTGCATTGAAAGTTATAAAAATCACTTACTCGTTACAAAAGAAACCAACACGTGAAATTTTTTGATGAATTTTGACACTTAAATTTCACGCATTAGTGTAACACTGAAAAGTTAAGAATAAAACCCATATTTAAAGTGATTTAAATCACTAAAAAGTATAAAACAAAGAAAAAGTGGTGTGTAGTAAGTGTAAATAACAACCTTAAAAACACTTGAGTTAAAAAACTGTGAAAACACGGTTTTACAACTTAAGCCGATAAATTGAAAAGTTTTTTTTTACACCTCGGTGTAAAAATGTTACTTGGGTACCTTATTTTTGTAAATCTATCAAAAGCTTGCACTATTAGAATTAACTAAAAACTTCAACTAGGAAGAAATTTTTCGGTTTCCTTTATTAATATTAATACTTAAATTTTATTTATTTTTAACTCATCTAAAATATTGTGAATAGAAAATTTTGCACGTATAAATGTTTCAAAAACTGTTATTAATATTTTTATTTTATTGTACTTATTTAATAAAATTTAATAATTTTGTAATTATGTATATAAATTCTTTGAAAATATAAATGATGTAAAAGTTTTTCTTCTATATACTTTGAAAATAATAGTTGCACATAATGTTTTTTTAAGGAAATAAAATTTTGAAACTTAAAATAGCTATAAGAATGGAACACATATTGCATATTATTTCTGTCAAAAACTTTAATTAAATTTTTATTAAACATACGATTACTTTTTAAGTATATTTTGTGTCTAATAATAGGCAATTTTTTTTTCTAATTAATATTATAATAATATCATATTTTTCTTCCATATTAACATTAGGTATATATATATGGTTTATCTATATACCAACAATATTTTTTTAAGGAAATAAAATTACCTATAAAAACTTATTTGGATTGAATTTTATTACACAATATTATATTAAATTACGCAAGAAAGACAAATAATATAAAAAAAATCATCTATAAAATATTGTTTTAAACATTATTGTGCTTGTTTTCTTCTTTAAATATTTCCTTTTTTTTTTTTTTTTTATTAAAGTTACCAAATCAGTGAGTTAAGTGAGTTAAGTGAGTTTCTTTAACAAAACTGCTTCAAACAGAACTTCGTGAACAATTGAGTTATGTTTAAGTTATATATAAATACACGAATATAGTAGTTTGCAACAATTGGATTTTGTTTTCAATTCCGTTGTAAGATCGTATACGTATTATGAAAATAACTAAAGGCGGGTATTCAACTGAAGATAAAGTACACGATAAATTTTATCTTAAAAAGGAACATTATTGAGTGAGATAAAAATTGACACATGACTTTCTGACTTATGTAGTACCTAAACAATTTTATTTTTAATTTTCTTACCTCCCAACTTTCATACATTTTATTTTATTAATTTTACCAATTTTATTTTATTTTATTAAATTAAACTATTATTTTAATTTTAATATTTTTTACCAATTTCAGTTTAAAAATTATTTTAGTTTTCTGATTTTTGTTTGTTTTCTTCAAACAACAAACGTCAAATTCTTTTTACACGACCTAATGTCAAAATTTATCTTGAAAAGAATGTTCAAAACATTCTTTGCAAGATAAATTTTTGAAATAAAATTTATTTGAGTGAAAAAATTTTCATACAATTTTTATTCAGATAAATTTCCATTTATCTTCAGTTGGGTACCGATAAATTAAATTCACTCAACTAAAATTTATCTCAGATAAAATTTTATATGAAAAAGTTGATTTTATCTCCAGTTGAATACCGGCCTTTAGATTCGATAAGTATAGAATATAATTTGCTGATATATTCAATCATTGAGTAATAATATTTTTAAGAGCGGACAGAATTCATACAAGTAAATTTTTTTCTAAATAACTCAAAAATTATGACAATATTTTCAATGCATTAAGTAAAATTTTTTAAATCAAATGTGTTTATTCTTAATTTTATTATTTTTATTATTGTATTAAGAATAAACACATTTGAGTATAAAATTTTTATTCAATACATTGAAAATATTGTCATAATTTTTGAGTTATTAGAAAAAAAAATTATGAAATTTAACTTGTATGAATTCTGACCATTGATATAAGAGTAGAAAGGACACCACATGATTTAAAATTTTTGAAGCATCCTTTTTATTTTACGATATCCAGTGTCGTAGATTTTTCTATAAAAAAGTAATATTTCAAGAGGCTCGTTGGGGCTCGCTTTTAAAATTTAAAAGATTATATAGGTGATAGTAAAAGAAAATAGCACTTTTCGTTAATATCATTTATAGCATATGTAAAAATAGATGACGAACATTAATAAATTTTTTATTTTCAATTATTTCTGATGAAAAAATTATGCAGGGAAATATTTTTACCTGTAGAATCTCTGCACAATGATATTCCACAGATATTGGAACTTTTTCTATCTATTTTTATTAATTACTTAATTAATTATAACTTAAATAAAATTTCAATTCGTAAATTTTCATACAAATTTCAAGAAAATAAAAATTTTATATGTTCTCTAAAAATAAAATATACATATCTTATAACAAATAAAAAATCTGTAACAAGTCACAAATTTTCCAAATTCTAATCCCACCCCATTAATTCAAAGAAATTAACGGCGCACATGGAAGTCGTATATCAAAATTCAAAAAAAAAAAAATTCTATAGAAAAATATTTTTTTGAGTGAAAAAAAGGTGCTTCAAAAAATTTGTATGGGAATATATTGACATGTTCTCTCTGTATACTCTGTGATTCTGACCCTCTTATAAATATTATTACTCAATGATTCAATGTAAAAACAAAATCGAAGACGAGTTTTTTTCAAAATATACCTGTGAAAATTAGAAAAATAAAATTAGTTTATTGGATATATAAATGTATAAGTTCATATAAACAAACATCTAATTTATATGTCCAAGTTCAGGTTCAGGAGATTCACTGTAAAAAAAGGTAGCTGCAGAAGGTAGTATTTTAATACTTTTATTTTTCGCCAGAGAAAAACAATGAAAACTATATGGCATAAGAGGATCAACTTTTGCTTTAATTTATTTGTTATAAGTTTTTAGACTGGTTATTTTAATCTTTTACAAGAATGCACATAATGCTAAAAATAAAACGGTTTTTGTTATTATGCTGCTATATTTTATAGCAGATTCTCCATCGAGTTTTTTGTGTCAGTATATGCTACATTTATTGTACATAATGAAATAATATTATTCAATATTTTATTGGTGTATTTTAGTCTCAAACTCAAATTCTGTTTGAAATAGTGCAAAATTTCGTATTTTTGGAAATATAATCAAAGGCGATTTTTTTTAATAAACTCAATTGAAAAAGAATATTTATAAATGTAGCCTTGGTGATAGACATAATATCTTCATTGAAGAAATATTAAATTCTTTTCTGCGAAAAAAAAACTAGTCACTGGTTGTATTTCATTAATGTACACTGTAAACGTACAGAGATAGACGCCGTATTGTAAAAATTTCATCTAAGATAAATCATCCTTTGGCACACATAAATAAAATTGACCAGATCGTAATTTCCTAATATTTGCTTTAATATTATTTTTGCTTTGAACATCACATTACAAAAATTAATGGGTTAAAATTTATTATTTGATTTTCAATCAGAAACGGCCAACGTTAATTCTATTTTAGGAATTTAACATAAAGAAATCCATACATAAGTACTGTACTTCTGCAAACCCTGATTACTTTTTTTTTCGACGGTGGATTCGCATCTATTTTCTACAACCTTTTAAAAAACTTTAAAATAAATAAAATACAAATAAATTATTAAAAACTAGATAGTATTTAACGTCGTCGAGTAAGAACAATTGAATACCCCTTAAATAGAAGTTCCATTAGAGTTCTATTAGAGTTCTGAAAAAAAAAATTGAAGGGGCCGCGGATTCTTCTTCGATTTTCCCATTTACAAGTAAATACATACCTAACTAAACTAAAAATAATTAGTTTTAATTTTTCCGGTGCTTGTTTGAGTCATTTTTGATTCAAATGGTAGATATTAAAATGCGTGCTTATCTAAAATTTTATTATTTATTTACTATTCATCATCATCTTTTGAGCGAATAGTTTGGAAATTTATGATCTACATACATTCTATAATATATATATAAATATACACTACACTTACTTGTCTCAATAAAAGAAAAAGTAAATAAAAATAAAAAAAATCTTATCAGAATTATCAAAAATTAAAAAAAAAAAAAATCTGAAATATTTAACATTATAAAAAAAAATGTAGTAGCGATCATCATATAATCTTTTTTATTTCAAGTTAAACATTATAGGTACACAACATACAATATATATACAATATATACAATTATATACATTATGTACATTCAAATTTCGAAGATATCTTTTGTTAAGCTGGAAAAGTGAAAAAAAACTACGCGATGAAAGAGTTCAATTCGTATAACCAAGCTAGAAGATAATTAAATATTGATTGTAGGTATCATGATATTCCCATTCTCAGTGACTAATAAATTATATCTTTATCTATAAACATAATCAATCGTATTTATTAAAATGAAATGAATTTTCCTTTTTTGGTCTAATAAATAATTTAATAATAACATTTTTTATTTAACATGAAGTAGCTTGAACCTAATTTGTGCGCGCTTCTTTCGGAGTCTACATAATCATTAGAAGAAACAGAATGTAGCATTCTAATTACATTAACGAAACTTTTTGAATACATAGGTATTAAACTACTTAACCTCTCCATTTACACCAGGGCTGTGGAGTCGTCAAAAAATAGTTCCAACTCCGACTCCGACTCCAACCGCTAAAATTTTTAATGTACTACTCCGACTCCGACTCCGACTCCAACTCTGACTCCGACTCCGACTCCGACTCCGACTCCAACTCCGACTCCGACTCCAACTCCAAAGCTAAACGTATGTGGAAATATATTTATAAATACTAGTGAAAACGTGCAATACCGAGAAATTCTACTATTGGAAGTGAATGTGTATATGCATTTTAATCTATCAGTAAAAACTCTCGGTATTGCACGTGCGTATATAAAATTTTTAAAATTCAATGAATTTTGAAACATTTGTAAAAAAAATTCTTGGAGTCGGAGTCGCGAATTTTCGTAACGACTCCGACTCCGACTCCAACTCCGATACAAACACCACAACTCCGACTCCACAACTCCGACTCCGACTCCAACTCCACAGCCCTGATTTACACAGGGTGTTTTCGAAGATTTAAATCAGGGAACGAAATATCATATCATTTGATAATAATCAAATGATATGTATCAAACGATAATTTTTATAATGTTGACTATGAATGATTACGATCACTCACTTTACTAACACAAATATCATTTGATTTTTCAATATCAAAAGATTTCTTAAAATGTTTTGAGTTTGATATTCTTTTTCGTTTTACTGTATGCGTTCTAATGAAAATAATAAAAATGAGTTGGTGGGAAGTTGAATTTATTTATGGGTTTGCAGTATACATACACAATAAATGCCGTTTTTCTCTTTTATTGCAATAAAATTTAGAATATGAGTAATATTTTTAAATGCGTATTATAAAATGCATTATTATGCGTATTATAAAATGCATTATTTTACTTTTATTAAATTCGTATTTCCTAACGTTACGGACGTTATTATGGCTGAGATTAAAAAGAAAAAAATGTATTTGATAGAGATGTTAATAGAGAAATAAACATGAACATAACTATTTCCGTTTATTAATAAATTAAAGTAGTAAATTAAAGTATTAAAGTAGTAACAAAATAAAAATTAACTAGATTGTCACTAACAAATCGGTCAGAAAAACTCATTCAAATAAATTTTAAAGTTTAGTTTTTATTTATTTTTGAGCAACCTGAACAAAAAAAAACATATTATTATGTACATAACAACAAAATTAAAAAAAATCAATTTGGCTCTTGTAATATTTATGTACTCATTTTTTTTTTAAGAAAAAAAATTTTGTTTGTGAAATCTTAATTCTTTCAAAAATTTTTATTTTACTCATTCGATTTTTTCATCACACACATTTAAAAAAAATCATTTGATAATGATATTCGTTTTTCGTTTCATATTTTTAAACTGGTGAGTGGGGAATATCACGATAATTTTTAATATAGGACAAAACGAAAAAGATAATCGTTTGATTCATTTTAATCAAAAAAGATTATCAAAAATGATAATTTTCGAACCCTGATTTAAATGAAGATTTTTTTTGAATGTGTGTGTAAAAGTTGTATGAAATTTTTTCATTATACAACAATGAAAAATTTGTATACAACTTTTACACACACATTCAAAAAAAATCTTCATTTTAATCTTCGAAAACAGCCTGTGTAAATGGGGGGTAAAGTTAGCAAGCATGGAAGGTTTCCATGAATGCAAAATACGGCGATTTGTAAAAACAATTAATATACATACTTCGAAAAAGTTGAAAAAAGAAGTTTAAATAAGCCACAACCTGCACTGAGACGGAAAAATATGCGAATAGCGATGGCGATTAATAAACAATTTTTATCTTTTTGCCAAATCAAACACGTTTATTTTTTAAATTGAAGAATTTTTAATCGCCCCACCTGGTATATTAAATAAATTTTATTTGTGTTAATCAGTGTAAAATTTTTTATTTTCAGCAATTTCCCCTCCTTTTTTTGGTTCTAAAGTTAGACTAAGTGAACCACTAATAATAGATAGATTAGAACAAAACTCCAAAAAAACCAATTTCGCATCGTAGTGGAATTACATGTTAGTTCATATGAAAGCATTTGTTCATAAACGGAATAAAAAAAAATCTATATGTATTTATCAACTAGACGTTACACGCTCCGAATTTTCTAGTATAGTGTTCATATTATTTGTGGTGTAGTTTCTGTTTATTAATTTTATGTTTTCTTCATCTATAAATTAAAACGTATGCGAAAACTTAAAAACAAATTTTATTAGATTAAAATAATAAATTTTTGTCAAGAGTTTTTTTTTTATGACTTTTTTATCTATTTGATGTAACTTATTGCATACACTTTTTTTTTAATTTTCACATGCGATAAAAGAATTTTAACTTTTTTTTCATACTTACAAAATTTTCGTATACAATATTTAGCTTAAGAGTTTTTGTCCTTCATATTATTATCAATAATTTTATTCAAATCGATTTTGAAAGCCGAAATGCCCCTAATTATACATTATATAGAAATATATACATGTATGTAGGCTGGAATTTCCTTTCAAGTAAAACGCACGAGTTTTTTATTCTAATTTAAAAAGTTCTTTATTTAATTTATTCTTATTTAGCTTTATGATTTAGAAAAAAAGGAATTTAATTTAAAAAAAAACTTAATTAAAATTGTAATAGAAATTAACGTTGCAACCTCTTCGACGATTAGACAATGAATGATTCTTCTCAATTTTTCTAGGTATAAAAAGGTAAGTATATAATCGACGATACAATAGGTATACAGAATTATTTTTTGGGACACATATACTATCCCAATTCCACACGGCCATCCAACTCTTCATCGGACCCCGATGAATCTTCCGGCATCCAGGGCTTCATTAAGTCTGCTGAAGACGAAGTTCTGATAGGACCATCACCATCATAATACCCATATCGAATCATCTCATACCTGTCATTACCATTTACTTTTGTAATCTCATATGGACCTATGTATCTTTTCTTCAATTTGGCACCCCTCGCAAATTGTGTCTGCTTAATTGCTATCTTGTCACCAACGCTATATTTATTCGCTCTTTTGCGTTTCTTATAAAAACCTCGTTTTTTGGCTCTTAAAATGCATTTGATACATTTTTTTACCATTTTCTCTAAGTTGGGCATAAAAAAATCTTTTGCAATCACTTCTGGTACTTTTTTCAACCTGACATTTTGGATTCTTGAATTTATTCGTTTCTGCATACCATCTGGCACGACCGTTACGTTTTTCCCATCCACTACTTTAACCAGGACACCATTTTCTTTACCGCAGTCTTCAAATTCCCTTTTTGCTAACAATATTTGTTTACTTGCACATAACTTCTCATCATTATTTTCATTTTCTCGAATTCTTTGACCAACATCGTCAGCTACGCAATCGGCGACTATTTTGTTTTTTGATGGTTTCACGCTTGAATTTTCTAAAATGAAACCGAAATATTTAATATTTGTTTTAGAGAACTTACATTTTGACCAATTGAGCTCTAAATCATATTTTGCTGCGACATCAAATATTATTTTAAATTTTTCAATGTTTTCTTCTTGGTTTTTAGATGGAACTAAAATATCGTCCATATACGCTCGTTGGCTTATTCCGTCTTGTAACCCCTTGTCGACTCGATCATGCATTACTTCATTTTTCATTGGTTTCATTACCACTGGAATATCATCAGAAAACACAATCCCCGTTTGAATTCTCGACTCTTCGATTCTGGACACTTGCTTAATTTCTTCAGTATGTATTGGTATTTCTGAACAAATTTCTTCAAAATCATTTTGCTTAGCACATTTTACTCGAAAAACCGTATCGACATTTTCAGAATCTTTTGGACCATATACTTTGATTAACTCGACGCCTGATGGTTTTATTCTGAGCTCGATGTTCTTTAAAAAATCAAAACCTAAAATCGCTTGAATTCCTAATTTATTTGCAGGCATTACATAAAATTCTACATCAAATAATTCGTTGTTTATTTTCACCGCTGTTGTAAAACGACCAATTGATGTTGATTTTACTTCGCCGAACCCTACAAAAATTCTACCAGTTTTTTCCAATATAGGTGGATTTTCTAGCATTCTAAAAACATCTTCACGAATAAAACTTGCTGAACTACCAGTATCAATCAAAGCTGTGAATTTAGTATTGTATAATTCTATACTTACATTATATGGTGTATCGTACGCGATTCTTACAGGTGAAGCCATTTCTGTTGAATTTGTTGCTGTGTTTTGCGAACAATTTCTAGCAATGTGACCCATTTCATTGCATTTGTAACATTTCACCTTCTGTCGACTTTGATTTATTTTTTTACTTGATTCTTCATCACTATTACTAACCGTTGCATTCGAATATTCTGATCTTGATTTCGAACTAATTTTAACTTTTTTCTCATAAATTTCTAATTTATCTTTTAATTGTTTTAATGTGGTTGCTTCATATAAAAACGCCTTCCTTGCATTATCATCTGGAATACCATCTACAATACACTCTATTAATGATTTAAGCTCCACATCTCCCTTTTCAGCAATTTTCTGCATCCTGATCACGTATTCATATGTTGTTTCAGTGTGTCTTTTTTTCTCCTTCATCAACAATTTGTGCATTTCTAAAGTGGAATAATTTCTGGCAAATTCGCTTTTGAGAAAAACTTTTAATTCTGCAAAATTACTAACCCGCGCCAGTTCAACTGCTTCTTTCGCCGGAGAAATTAATAATTTTTTACAAAAAAAATATTTTTGTATTTCATTCCAACCTACTAACAAGGCATTTGCTTCAAACTCCGCAAAAAATTTTGACACCGATAACTCATTACTTCCACTAAATTTTGGAAAAATTTCTTCAATATCTCTCATTGAAATTGAAATTTTTTGTTCCGCCGCTGCTGTTGCTGATGTCGTCGCCATTTCAAATCTTAGAAGCTTATCTTTTATATCTGTTAGCTCCACTTCTTGTATAGTTAATTTCGCCACTTCGTCCTGTAACACTTTCAGTCTGATGTTTTCCTCTAACAGTAGCTTTGCGTCTTCCTCCACTTTAACTTTGGTTGTTCTTCCCTTCAGCTCTAATTCCTCGACCTTAAGCATTAAATCTTGGAATTCTTTGTCATCATTTTCTGCCTTGGTTTTTTCCTGCAATTCCTTAATTGCTTCCATCGCCTTGGCATACAACTCCTTTAACTCTGCTACTTCAGCCATTTCACCACGATTCAATTCAGCACGAATAATTTCTTTAATAATCAGCCACTACTTTTTCCGAATTTCTAGGTGGTTTCCTTTCTCGTCCGAACTTATCAGAAACTTTTAAAACCAGCTACTTTACGAAAAAAAGTTTACCGACTTCTTTTATTTTTTCAAATTATTATCACGCGCTCTAAAAATTGTCAATCTGAGGTTGCAACAAAAAAAAACCCGATATCTTTTTTTTTTTCCTTTTTTTTTTTTATTCTTTTTCACACAAAAAAAATCTGGTGATGTTTGTTACCGTTACGGTGCACACAAAAAAAAAGTTTCGTTTCAAGTTTTTTTTTTTTCACAATTATAATTTTACCTCCTTTTTTTTAATTTCTTTTCAATTTTTTCCCGGTAAAATTTCTTAAATGTTTTCAAAATTTCTTTATCCCGGTAAAATCTCTCTTTAATTTTTCCTTGTTTGTCCCGGCAAAATCTCTAAAATTGTTTTTCTAAATTTTCCCGGTTAAATCTCTCAAATAATTTTCTTTTTATCCCGGTTGAGCCCCCAGAAATTTGTAGGCTGGAATTTCCTTTCAAGTAAAACGCACGAGTTTTTTATTCTAATTTAAAAAGTTCTTTATTTAATTTATTCTTATTTAGCTTTATGATTTAGAAAAAAAGGAATTTAATTTAAAAAAAAACTTAATTAAAATTGTAATAGAAATTAACGTTGCAACCTCTTCGACGATTAGACAATGAATGATTCTTCTCAATTTTTCTAGGTATAAAAAGGTAAGTATATAATCGACGATACAATAGGTATACAGAATTATTTTTTGGGACACATATACTATCCCAATTCCACATGTATGTACATATTTGGAATAAGTATTTTTTGTATACATAACATTTTTCTGCAAAAATAGTTCGTATATAAATCTAAAAAGGTTCTGAAGAAGTCTGAAGAAGTCTTAATGCTCATTCAATAGTTAAATGAAAAAAAAAAATTTTATTGATTTAATTGTTTAATCCATCATTAAATTATCAAAACATTTATGTATGTGCATAAGTATTTATTTTCAAATAAATATTCTTAAAATATTAAAACTTAACTAATGTACAATATTTCATTATTAAATTCATATCTTAATTCTGTTTAAAGGACCAATATTGTGTAAAAATCAACTATAAATAATGCAATGTCTAAAGAAAGCAATATTGTGAAAGAATATGCCATTCTTTGACAATATTTTCGTGGGTATGTAGCACAGTAGCCCAGTAATACAGCTTTCAAATCAAGGTATTTTTCAAATGATTTGGAATAAATAAGGTCATTAAACGTCCTTTACGTATACCTAACTCGCTTTAAGTAGCAACAATGTTGTACCTTAAATGGATTCTCAAAAATATCCAATAAACAAAAAATATATATTAAAATGTATTTTTATCAGGGCTTTAAGAAATAAAAAAAATATTAAGCTTAAATTGTTTAAAGAAGAATTAAAGTTATTTTTAAACATTAGCAAAAAAAAAATTAGAAGATTAGAAGATATAAATATAATTTATTTCAAGTTTATTGAGAAGATTCATGAGAATGTAATTTAATTATAAATCTTGTGAAATTGAGTTTAAAATTTGTTTAGATGTAAAATATTATTTTTTATACCATAATAATATTTTTTTTAAATAAATTTAATCTATAATAAACGAAGATGATAAATTATAAATTTTATGCTACTAAATCTACCCATTAATAATTCCCTTTTCATTATGTTTCATAAGTTTCGTAACTTTATTATGTTTGGAAAGTTAATAAAATGCATACTCAAAACATTAAGATTTTAGCATGAAAACATAAAAATACTAGGAACAACATAAAAAAATCTGTATTAAAAATTTAATTTTGTATAAGATTAAAAAAGTTTAAATTTATCTACAACCAGATACAAATTTTTAAAAAAATAATAAATATAAAATTAGAAATCTATACCTTTATAATATCAAATTGAGAATTGCAAACTTCAAATTACAGAATACTAAAAAAAATCAGTATAGTAAATTTCAATATGGGAATTGCAAATTCTAATATGAGAATAGTAAATTTAATTATGAGAATTTTTAATTTTCACAAAATTTATTTTAATGCAATTAATTTATTACACAATTTTTTAGATATTTTTTTTTATAAATTAATTAATTTCATTTAAATTGCACATTTTCTAAATTAAGAACAGCAGCTCCCTTTTATACTTGAACACAGTTTGTATAATTTTCTACAGACGCTCTTCTATAATGTTCTGTAATGCTCCCTCTTACTGTATGTTCCTTAATTGAAAAATCGGGGTTTCAGGTATTAAGAATATTTAACAACTTGCTTGTGAGCACAAACACTTTCAATGCCGTTAAGCATTGAACTATATGGTGCAAGTCTGAGTATCCCACTTTAACAAAATTCATCGTCCTGTAAGACTTCTTCAATTTTACTCTGCGAAGGTGCATTGTCAATGACAATAACAATATGTGATCCACGTCTAACCAGTAGTTTACGAAAGCTGGTTTTCATTCACGCTTTTGCATTTTATTATTCTCATATTGAAATTCACTTTTCCCATTTTGAAATTTACAATTCTCTTAATGAAAGTTACTATTCTACTTCGAAATTTACTATTAGTTCAGATTCCTTTAATCGATATCTACCTGCCCACATACTAAAAATGTATATATAAAATTGTGTATATATTTTGGTATTGGTACCTGGAAATCGGCTGGTAACAGACAGAAAATGAAAACATATATTTCCTTTTTAATTTTTGATGGAAAACGGTTTTAAAAATAAAGGCAATGTAAGAGTTACCTCTTAATAATATTATAATGGATTTCGTTATATTGTTATATATATTTTTTTTTTCCTGAAGTCTTATCAAATCTTTATTCATGATTATTATATTCGATTACCAATTACTTTTTCAATAAAGACGTAATAGAAGTAAAAATCATTTTTAATTTTATTTTTAATAAAATATTTGTATTAGAATCAATTTTAGTTTTTTTTTATAACTATTAAGTAATCAAGTTTAAAATTAACTTAAAAAATTGTTTATTTATTTTTTATATTTGCATTTGAATAGAATTTAAGAAAATAGTATAGTATTCAGATGTATAGTTTGGAATATTATTTTCACTTGAAATATTCCTAAATATTAATATTCTTATTATTCCGAGTATTATTCAGAGCAATGTCTTTTATTGAATTAAAATAAAATGCTTTCAAAGAATTATTTTAAGGTGAAATAATCATAAAAATTTTAAAATTTTATTTACATATGATGAATATTGAATAAACATAATATTTATATAGAGTTTTGTTTTCTCCGTACTATGTAAAATATATATTCAATTTAAGGCTATTTGAGCCAGGTATATAGGTTTTAAGATTTTTCTACATTTAACATTGACTCCCATCCCAGTTCAATAAATTACGGTGTCTTTATACATGCCTGCAATGAATTTCTTCGTCTTGGACGAAGAAATTCATTCTGAATTAAAATATTACACATTTATTTTGTGGCGGTGCTCTAATGTCCAAAGGACATAATATTTATTGATTCTTTGCCATTTTCAATAAAACAAGCGACATAAAGTCAATTGATCATGTTCCAGATTTAAATTATGTAGCAAAACACAAATAATTTTTACACCTTTTTTTACCTTTTTCCAAAAATGTCATTTTGACTTTATGTTTAAGTTTATACATTTTGACAGTTAACATTGAGGCAGCTCGCCGAATTTTGTTAGTGTGATTTATTTTTGACATCAAATTACTCGTGTGGAATACATATTTTTATTCAGAATATTTTTATTCCAAAAATAGAACATTTGAATAAGAATAAAAAAAAATTGTTACAATACTTATTAGCATAATGAACGAAGCATAAATGACTGAAGTTTTATTCGACATACTTAGAAATTTATTTTTTTTTCTTTAGATAAGTACAGTTAATATTTTCTCATCGTTATATTTTTATCAATGCTTGAATTAAATATTAAAAATGTACAATGATAAACTCCGAGATTTTCAGTAGATTAGAGAAAAATTTTTTTTTTTTTTTTTTTACACATTTATGATTATAATAAAGATCTTAAAATTAGAATATTTAGTGTCTTCTCAGACACCAATTGATTTGTTTCTTGAAAATTTTTTCGGATCATAAAAAATAAAAAAATTAACTTATAAACATTTTACCTACTATACATAATTATGTATTTAATATTATATACATATCGTGAAAAAAAAAATCTTACATAATTTAAAATAAAAAAAATAAATTATTTATTATATTATTAAAATTAAATCATTTATTTATTGTTTTTTTTTTTCTTAAATTATTTAATTATATAATTACAAAATTTATCGCCATTATTATTAAAATTTTTAATGAGCAGCGCCATCTTCTTTTTTGACATTCATTGATTGCAACTACCAAATATGGAAAAAATTAATTATCATTTATATTAAATTTAAAAATTTGTAATTTAAAAAAAAAAAAAAATTATTTTTCTTTTATAAAAATTATTAATATATAAATATAAAATATTTAAAATATAAATATAAAATATTTATATTTAAAAAAAAAAAAATTATTTTATTTGTATGTTCGAAAAATTGTAAGATCTTTAAAAATAATAATTAATTGCAATTTTATATGTTAAATATAGAAAAATTGAAAATTAAAATAATAATAAAACAAATTAAAATTAAAATTAATAAAAATATAATAAAATATTAAAATGAGTGAAGAAAAAAATATGAAAATGGCTGAAGAAATCGCAACAGAAACGGAAATGTTTGATAAACCGGTTTTAACGGGCTTTGGAAAATTTTGTCTAAGACATGGAATTAATCCAAATTTAATAATGTTAAAAATAACATTATTTGTTATGTACGGAGGTAATAATAATAAATGATAATACATTTTTTTTAAGATTTAAAAAAATTCAAATAAATATACATAATATTGAGTATTGTAGATGTGCGTCGCCGAACAGTCAAACTAAATGAAATTTTCTTGGACCAAAATTAATATTGAACGGATTGTTATATACGATCTGATCCTTTATTTAGTTCAACTTGATCTTACAATCGATGTTAAATTAATAAATTTTTGAAAGTAAATTGTAAAAGCTTGCAGTGATTCACGAAAACTTTCTAATGATTCTTCATAGTGTAAAAAATATAAATTTGATGTTTATAATTTTTTTCTCCACATTAAATTCCGATAATTTTCCGACTTGGCGTCACTGATTTATTTAAATTTTAGGCTTTTTAGTTCAAAGCCATCCTGATTAACCTCTTTGATTGAAATCCAAAAAAAATAATTATAGACTCCAACTTTTGGCCAAGAAAAGTTGTATATGGTCCTATTGTGAGCAGGCGGGGAAATTGCTAAAATACAAGTATTATAAAATCACTCAGAAGTATATAATTGAAAGTTAAGATAATTGCGTTCTTTATGTTGAGAAGCCAACTATACAAACTTTAAATTGAGAAATTTATTTTAAAAGGATATATCGGAAATAAATGATGAAAAAAAACTTTTTTAGGAAATATTATTATGAAATTCATTCAATAATAGCTTATTTTCTACAATTCTATTTAAATTATAAAAAAAAAAAGTTGTAAATTAATCCATAAATAATAATGAATAATAATAATAATAATGGAATTAAACTTGATCATTTCGTCTTTATTTTTTTACTAAATTTACTATTATAAATAAATAATAAACAGTCGAAGACGAATAGTGTGTGTTCGTTTTTTTTTTCAAGATAAATAAGTTAAAAACTTTAATAAGGAAGGATAATAAATAAAATACAAATCAACTTCTGTATAGTTTAGTTTGATAACTAATTTTAACTTTTATTTTTTATTATGATGAAAATAAAAAGAAAAGAAAAGAAAAGTATTTTTATGAAAAATGTGGAAATTGAATAATATGAATAATAATTTATGAATACTTCGAAAGTTTAATTTTTTTATTTTTTTTTTTTGCTCTGAAATGAAGTTTTTTTCTTCAAAATTGTAAGAAATTTGTAGAATTATAGTATTTTTCTAGATATTCTAGTATCGTACACTATGTACTAGGAGTTATTGGTTGGGATTCGCTTTTATATGAGCATACATTTATTAAGATTATTATGTTGTTAATTATGGTTTTAATTAATTGATGGAAATTTTTAATAATGTAATAAATAAATAAAAAAATTAATACCCTTTCATTAATTCAATTCTTTTAAAATTTTGATTTTTTTATTCTACAACATATTTAATCATTAAAGCTTCTTCAAGTTTCTTAAGTTTTATTCGACGTTAATTAAATAAAAAAGACATCTTAAGAAAAATTCAGAAAAAATTATTTCAAACTGACTTCCAATGAAAGAAATTAATAAATTTTTTAATTCAATTAATATATGTGCTGTACATATTTATTAATTTGTTTTAAAATTATTTACTCTCGTATTTGAATTGAATATTTATATGAAAAATTTTATGCATACATAGTAATGTTGTTATATACAATATTTTATTTTATTTACATTTTTATTTACTTAATTTTTGTGATTATTATATTATTTTCTCTTTTCTTGAAATTAATTCATTTTAATTTTCTTATGCATATAAATATAAAATATGATTTATATTTAATGTGAATAAAGAAGAAAAAAAAAAAAACAAATATTGTACAAAAAATCAAGAGATATAAATTTTATATTCTTGAAAAAAAATCATATGTATGTACATTAAGAAAATAAAAGTTTTCTCAAACATAATGCCGAGGTTGTATATATATATAATATTGTATGTACTGAACATGTACAATTGCACATATTCATGTATTTGACTTTTCTAAATAATACAAAAAAATTAAATAAAATTATAATTCAAAATAATTTTTATATTAACACATGCATGATAAATAGAACAGCTGGACTTTTTCTTATACATAGTAGTACTACTATATATTTTTATTAAAGAAAGACGAGGTTTTATTTATTTTGTTTTGTTTTGTATTTTTTTTTTTTTGCAATTCAAATAAAAATTATTAATTTTTTCATCACATTAAAAATTTACCTTCCATAGGCTCCAAAAATTCCTAGATTAATTGTATAATTTTTTTATTTTAATTCTTAAAACCTTGAAAATTGTTTTGTTTTCATTAAAATATTTCTCACGATGCGAAAGAAAAAAATTACAATTATCTAGTTAGACATTTATTTTCTTATTTTGATAACGATATTGTTTTTATGAATAATAAAAATGCAGAAAAATATTGCAGTGTCATATATAAATGTCTGTATCTTATATACAATATACTGATATGTATCTTTAAAATTTTAAGATACTAATAAACTATTATTATTTTGAATTAAGGATTTTATATTATTTTAGCTTTTTCCAGTGAGTAGTAAAAAATGTTCGGTATTAGTATCTTGCGAGTGACCAAATTTGCTTCAATATCCATATTATTAAGTTTCCAGATTTTTTGTTGTTATCGAAGACGAAAATATCTGTATTTGAAAAATTATTTTTTAAGGCAAGACATCAATTCAGCTTGGGGTTTTAATTTAAAAACAAAAAAAAAAGAAAAGAAATAGACAAGAGTTTTCTTATTCTGTTTGAAAGTTTTTACGTATATTATTTTTTGAAAGGTTTCTTAACATCAATATCTACTGTACACATAACTTTAGAATTTCAATATAATTTAGGTTAAGTTTGATAAAGTTTTATTCGTCAGAAAAAAAAGAACTAAAAATACAGAACTTTCCTTCAGTTCAGAGTACAATATGAGAATCTTGACATTGAATATTTTGTAAATATATGTCTTTAAAAATAACTTCAAGTTTATATTTTTATGCATATTCATTCAGCATAGACGCAAGAGAATGATGATTACGATAAAAGAATTTTAATGTATTTGATTAAAAGAAAATTTAGTGTAATTACATATATAGTGTAATTTTTTCTTTCGGATGTACCCAATTAAATTATTAGATATGTCAACTGTGCTTATGCTTGGGGTTGGCGATTGAATTATCAGATTTTTTTTTTCTGTTTCAACATTTTAATTAATGTTTTTTTTTAAACTACAGAGTATTTTTTATTAAATTATTGTTATTTTTTTTTTTTTTTTTTATGCTAAAATATAATTTAAATTTGTGATAATAATAAGACATAAATTAAAAATAATAAATATTTAGCGCTAATTACTACAAAGACATTGAAAATTATTTTAAACTACCCCAAAATTTTTGTTTTAAGTAAGTCAAGTAATTGTTCCAATTTAAAGTATAAAAGAGATTTGTGGATTCGATAACTTTAGTAGTTAGATTAATTACATTAATTAATAATAAAATTAAAATTATGATATATACGTATATGGCAGTACTAAATTCTAAATATGTAAAAATATTTGATGAAAAATTTGTAATTAATTGTAACTATACGGAATAATTGAACTATACTGAAAACTTATTAAATCTCTGGAAATCATGTTGTTGTTATTAAAAATTCACTGCTAAAGAGAAAAATAAAGATAATAAAGTTTAATAATGATCCTCCAATTCCACCCAGCATATAAGTTCTGTATATAGCAAGATTATATATACTTTTTAGTTGCCTTGGTATTTTTTCTTAACAGATTAATACTTAAACTTCAATTTAAGATATTCTTCTCTAAATTTATATTTTCAATCTATTTAAATCTCTATTATACAAAAATTTAAAATACATCGTTGAAAATGATATTTTCTTTAATTTTATATAACAATAATAATATGAACAAAATAACAAATATTTTAAACATTTAATTTTATAAAAATATTTTATTGATTATTTCATAGGTATTTCATAGGTATTTATTTTGTTTTTATTTTTTAGCAACATCATCACTTTTGCCATATTTAACTATTCATATGCAATCAATTGGTCTAACAGTTGAAGAAATTGCTATTATTTATTTGGCACTCCCATTTACAACATTTCTATCACCTCCAATTACAGGTAAGTGTAATAAATTATTTATTTAACTGACTTATACTCAATTTAATTTTATCTCAATAAGATAATAATTAAAATGTAATTTTTCATTAAAAAACTTTTACTTCCAAAACCCACTCTTGTTGTCCATGATTTTATCTGAATTTAAGGAATATCAAAACATATAGTTATAAAATATTTGCAATAGAATTGTTGGGTTATAGGAAAATGTGAATTATATTGCAATAATGAAAATGAAAACTACTAAATGAATTTTTAAGATGAATAACATTTATATAAATGATGTATAATTAACTATATTCTAAAATTTGTAAAATGATAGTGTTTTTGTTTTATAATGATATTCAGGATAAATTTTACAAGATTAACAAATTTATTATTTAATATGAACATTATGTTGTATTTATAAAATTTTGAACATAATGTTGTATGTTTAGAGATCAATTAGATACATGTATATATTTGAATATTTGTGTGGTGTATGAGAGTTTCAGAATATAAAACTTGAGCAAGTACTTTTCATTACATTAATTAAAATTAGTTTTATCCTAAATTTCAAATAATATAGTAATGAAAATTTTCTAACAAATAAAAATTGCATTAAATTCTAATTGAAAAAAGTTAATAAAAGCACTCTTCTTCGACAGGCAACCTAATGTAAATAAATTCAATAATAGATAAAATCAGTAATCACTATATTAAGCTTATCATGGATGATAATAACAATAATCGCTTATAATGAATCATAATCGATAATTATCGTACAGTTGATATTTTTTTGATTATAATTAAAATAAATTTAGTAACTTCATAAAATTCATAACATAATTATTTATATTTGTATATTAATGTGACAAAATTAATTTTTGGATATAATGATGTACCTACATTTTACAATAATGAATATAATATCATTTATTTATATACAAGTGTGTCGTCCATCGACAGAAATTTTTTTTAAATGTTTGAAATTTTGCGATCATTATTATATATATAGGTAGATATACGTAATTATATTCGCAAGTCAGTGAATATCTATAATGTAACAAATTGGATTGCAATAAAAATGTTGGATTAAAAGGAAATTTCAAATTGGGGAAAAACTAAGAAATTTTAATAGTTTTTTAAAATAAATTTTTACAAATTTTCAACAAAAAATCTTCACTAATTTAACTTTTTCAAGATATAAGTAAAAAAAAACTTTCATATTTAAAAATATATTTCTGTAATATCTGCAACAATGAGGATAGTTAAGAGAGTAAAAAAAATAAAGTATAACCCAAAAGTTCTATTTTTGTACATAATTATGTACACAATATTATATTATAATAATAGCAATAAAACATTTTAAACTTATATTTATGTGTATCTTTTTAAAACAAGAAAATTTTAAAAGTTTTCAGTTAGCCATTTTAAAATAATTATTTAAGTACCTTAACTTGTTCATTTGTCTTTCTTCTTAATCCGACTTAATTTTTTTTCGGTACTTTGTAAAAAGTTGAGAAAAATAAAAATTTTTTTACTTATTTTGTATACGTATATACATTAGTAGTGTATAAAGACATTTTTCTTTATTTGAATTTTGAATCATTTAAAAAGTTATAGCTTAACTTGATATTGAAGAATATAGTAAGGATTTTAATTATCTGTTTCATTTTGACAGGCGTCATTTTTATTAAACTTAAACAAAATGAAATATCAAAATCTTTTTTTTTCGAACACTATGTTTAGATTTCGATTGTAGATATCTCTTGGGCTCTTGTTACGGTGCATCTTTTTTCTAAAAATAAATATGTATTGCCTTTTTTAAAAATCCCTTCAAGGAAAGAAAATTCAGATCAATGAAGAAAGTCTTCGCATTAAAAGTCATTGGATCTGTAAAAAACAAAGAAGTTTTTATAATATTTTTTACTTTTATTCTAAATAAAATATGATGTCAAGAGTAATATGAGAATGATTTCATTACTAATTCTATAACTACACTAATGATCAAATTTTTTTCAAATGTAGTTTTGTACACAAATTTATATTAGTTTGATTATGATTTTATTGTTACAAGTAAGTATCAAAAATTGTGTATAGAATTTATGCCTACAAATATAAAGTTTGGTAAAATTTGATAGCAGGCTCTAAGAATTACTGAATAAATCAATTTATTCCTTGTACTTATCTCTTAGACTCTAAGAGATAAGTACAAGGAATAAATTGATCTATTTAGTAAGCTCTTGCAGCCAACCTCTTGTATGTTTGAAACGTAAGAAAAATTATTTAAGCTGATATAAATGTTTGAAAAGTTTAAATCGTTATGTGCCTTAGTGTGTAACGTTATGTATATGAATAATATACTATGTACTGAAGATATGTATATACACATTATAAACATATACACTTATTTATAGGTTATTAGAAAATTTTTTTTGTTTTATTAATATTATTTTTCTTATTGGAAAATTTTTTTCATCATGTGTGTAAAAAAATATAGAATAACATAAAAATTACATTGCCGTGTTTACTTACTTGTCAACTTAGAGTATGAAATTTCTTTTTATTTTTTTTATCTTGACATAATTTTTTTCTCGAAAATACTATGTGTGTATGTATAGTATGTTTAAATATTTAAAGGTCGATCATGTGCTAAAGTTTCTTTTCTAATCAGAATAATTTATTTATTTACATTTATATTTCATTCATATACAGAATAAACTTTCTAATAAAATAACAGAAAGGAGGAGTGATATGTGTTTTTGCGAAATTTGAAACATGACAGGTTTGGAAAAATCTATTACTGTATACATTATTAATGGATTATATACACATTTAAAGTAGGTTTGACTATCATCGACGAGAACATTGTTAAGGTTTTAATACTACACGAATTGGAGACATCAAATTGTTTATTATCAGAAAATTAAGTTTAATATCAATTTTCTTCAATACTATCGAACTTAAATAGTCAGAATCAAAAGACATATTTGCTATCCTTGCGTACTCGGTTGTTTTATATGCGGTTCCACATTATTTTATTTACTTTTATGAACAAAATATGCAAAAATCAGTAAAGAATCTCATGCGTGCCTCCTTAATAATAAAATTATAATGAACAGAAAAATCACAAAATAGTGCCAAAGAGACACAAAACTTGTATATGATTACAAATTACAATGATTCAACGAAAAAGTTTAAAATCTAAAAAATAAAAATAAAAATTAATGTATATAATAGAGATATAAAGTTTGTCTACAGATTATAAAACTACACATTGTTTGTCCATTAATTATAATTACATTAAGCCGTTTCAATAATAAATTTTGATATAAGCAAAGAATTTGTATCGCATGAGTATAGAAAATTTTTATTCGCTGAATACATATAGTAAAATGTGATAATAAAATAATAATAATTGTAAAATGAGAGTTTTTTTTTTTTGAAAATTATAACTAATATTATTTATTAATATTTTTTAATTGCTGTCATTTTATTTTACCATATATTGTTCAAATAAATTTTTGTTTTGGCATAATTTTATTTTTCGTCTGTTATTACTAACTTTCAGTATAAATGGGTTTATTTAAGTACTTCTTGTACTTACGTTGATTTTTATTATTAACAGAAAAAATTAATTTATATATTTTATTAAAATTTTAAGCATTTTCTACTTGTTCAAAATTTAAACTATGTACTATATTAGATGCAAAACAAACATTTTTAATAATATGTATGAAAAATTCATATTTCGTATGTGTATACAGTCTACATTTTTCTATTTCATAAAATGTGTCTCATTTAATTGTGATTTACATGCAAAAAGAAAAAACAATTTTATTTTTTTTTCCTATAATTTATTTTTTACATAAGAAAAAATTGTAGATACGCAATTTTCAAACCTATAGTATAAAACATGAGTAGAATTTATTGAAATATCTATTCTTATTATTATTCCACAGTTAAAAATTTATACTTTGTGTCCTTGATATAAATATATAGTTATTAATGAAAATTTGCGATATGCATGATGTTGGCTGAATAGAGAAAATTTTTGGTAATATTTACGTACAATATCAATATAGTTATACCTTTATAATAGAGCCAAGGCGCCAAGGTTAAAACTTTATGTGTTCTATCATTTATTACTTTTTTGCAAAAAAAGAAAAACTTTTCTTTATAACATTTTTGGATACAATTTTAAGTAAATTTTGTAATAAAGTTTCCATAAATCTATTATGTACATAGAAATATTTTTTTCAGTTTTTTTTTTATATTTAAACAAGGAAACGTGTAAAGTGCACACAGACTGAGCATTTTTCAAATTACGAATCAACTTACAAAATTGAAATTGAAATCTTTGAAAAAAAAAAACCAAAACTAAATAAAAATTAAAGATATTTTAGTCAAATAGAATTTGGCTTCAAGTCATTTTTGTTCATTAATTTTATTCATATCAATTACACCCAAATGCTTAATAACATAAAACTTTAAATAAACTTTATCTTTTTCATCTCTAAATATTTAAAAAAATCAATAAGAAAAAATTAATTCATTTGTTTCTTAAAGAAATGTGTGTGCGAAGTGTTGAAGTAAAACTTAATGTAGTCCTTCAATATATACTTGACATATTATATGTATTACTTTTACTTATAACGTATACTTATTTAATATATGTACATAAATATATATATAAAATTAAATATACGAAAAAAAAAAAAATGTTATGCATGCAAAAAGTTTTTAATGTTGCTCATTCGCATATAATGTAAGTATGTATATATGCGAAATAGAAATTTTTTCAACGTACATAAGTATTCCATGGAAATCGTTATTATGCATTAGAATACACATGAATATACCTACTTATGTAAAAATATAGGATAAATATATACGACCTACAATACATTATATCTGAAACTTTATTCTGTACAAGCATTATAAAAAATTTCACCTGATTGTTTCGACGATGCTCTGCTGTGCATTATGTATATTGTGAACATGTAGATAAAAAGTTAAATTTTAGAATTTCAAAGAAGTTAATTACAAAATACATAGCTTTTATGAACTTTCTATACAAGCTACTAAATTCACAAAAAAAAAATTAAAATAAATAAATAAAGAAGAGTAAACAAGGTGCGAACAATAAAATAATTAAATTTGTTAGGAATTTATATTATACCTACATATTGAAAGAATTCCATGAATCCTTAAAGTTTTTTTTCTGAAAATTATGCAAAAAAAAAATTATAAATAGATATACAAGTTAATTTAAAATTAATTTTAATTTACTATGATTAGATTATAATTTAAAATTTCAAAATATAATAAATTTTCATATTTTGTTTGGCGCCCTCTTTTTTGATGATGTTTACCATTTTTACTTTATTATCTAAGTCTGTAAAACTAACTAACATCTTTATTATCGTTCCTCGTAAATTATATGTGCCACACTCATTAATATCATCTAAAAATAATGAAACTTAGAAAATTATTTAAAATTTTTAACCTACGAGCAATTACGTATTCAGTTAAGTTTTTTGTTTCAAAATAATAAAATAAAATAAAAAAGAAAATTTATGATTCTTTCCACGAAAAAAATTTTCAAAAATTTATAGTTCTGGATATTTAAATAAGAAAAATCTTATGCAACAAAATAAAAAAAATTAAATAAATACATAACACGAAAGATTATTTTTTTAATACTGAAGTTTTTTTTTTGTTTAGGTGTAGTGTTTTCTACTAGTGTTACGAAATCTGTGAAGTTCTAAATTTATATTCATATCACTGACTATGTCAGGAAGAAAAATAAAGTTTTCAATCCAATATTATTGAAATGAAAATAATATTTAAAAAAAAAAATTTGTTTATTTAGTTTATTTATTTGACTTTAATCTTTGTAAAGTCAAATGAACTGAAAACAGTTTGAAGCAAACACAAGGGTGTCGAACAATTTTGTAAGAAAATAACACGCATGAAAATAGAAAACTATATTTAAAGAAACAATTTTTGATTTACAAAAATAACCATCCTCATATAGCGTGGTATGAATTTGACTAACGCGATGCCGCTGTCTGAAATGAGAGATATTTCTTCAACCACTATACTTTGCGTTCGATCATGAAAATTAGTGAGAGAAAATTAGTGCTTCTTGTAGAATAAATAATTAACATACAGCTAGGAGACACACTTATATGATTTTGTTTTTTTCGAGTACAAATGAACCTGCGTTTATTAAAATGACAGTTTTATAAATAGTTTTTTCTCAACAACACATAGAATATTATAAAATGTGTGAATATACAAATATTTCAAGGATAAAATCTACTTGGTAAACATAGTACAAAAAAAAATTGAGTGATAAAGTTGAGTCATAAAAAAATAAACACATCGTCTTACAGTATGAAATAAATCGCTTTTTAATCTTGAAATGAAAACTACAAGATAAATTATACCACCTTCACATTGTCTTCACTTGTCACAAGTGATGAATTATTTACATTTTTATTTGCAGGTGAAATTTTTTAAAAGTCCGATCGAAAGAAAAACACATTTGTTTTTCAAGAATGTTGTTAAGATAAAATTTCTAAAAGAAGGGTTACCACAATAGCAATAAAAATAAAATAGGAATTTATTCGCCAAAAAAGAGAAAATGATATTCAGCCAAAAGCTTTATCTTCAGTAGTAGTTTTAGTTACATAGTAATATAATTTTCAAAACTTATGAACCAAGGCCTTACATGATCTCTGTAAACATAAAAAAATATCCATATAAATTTAATAAGAAAATTTTACGTTTTCACACATTCTACACAACAACAGAAAAAAGAATTAATATTTCCTTATCTTTTTTTTTATATTTATATAGGTTTTCTTGTCGACAAATTCGGTAAATATAAGCCTGTAGTTGTTATGAGCTTACTATTAAATGCAATTTTTCATCATTCGCTGCTCTATATTCCACAACAGGAAATTCCTGGTATAATGCCAGCAGCTTATGTTATGAGACATCCACATAATGGAAATGTTGAAGTGAGTACTATATAAGTAATTTATATTTTTTTATATAATCTGAAATGCTGAATACAGGATGCATTTATTTAAAATGTTAGGTATGGTGGTCACCATGTCCTAGTCGTGAATGCCCTGAAGAAGAAGAAATTGATTTAGTTGTTGATCAATGTTTGGATCATTGTCTTCTATTGGAACAGAATCCAAAAATTGAAATTGCACCTACAATGGCCCCAGTACCTAGTGTTAATTTAGATACTGGTAATAATTTGGGATTTCATGTTAGCAAAAGAAAACATAAAGATGCAATATCATCTACGGCAAAACCATTGACAACAAAAAATCCAAATGTACTTAGCACGACAATTATGAGTTATTTTAATAGTAAGTACAGGAAATATTAAAGTTTAAAGTATTTTATTAAAATTAACACTTTTATATATATATTTTAGAATTACTTCATTATATTATAACAAATTTATAGAACACTCTAGGGATCTCCCACATACCTGCATAATTTACTACAGCTCTTTTTATATATACGTTTATGGTTAAAATTTAAAAATGTTTTCAGTTTAAAAATTATTTTAATAAAAATTAAATAATTTAAAAACTGTTTTAAAAAAAAAATTTTTTTCAACTTCATTGTCAAGATTTTACTTCTGATAACAACATTTTGAGAGCTGTAGTGAAAATTATTAATTTTCTGTAATCATTAATTTCTTTTGCATACACATAATAAGGTCACTCATAGCAGGATGGTTCCATTATTAAAATTTTCTATACCCATCAATCTTACAAAAAAAAAAATGAAAATGAAAATGAAAATGAAAATAACAAATAAAAACCCTTCAGAAAACCCTTATTTCAAAATTTGTTTTATTTGTATTGTGTGTCATGGGAATATATAAAATTTGTTTTTCTTGATTTTTGTTCAGAATTCTTTTTAATTTTTGTAAACAGAAAGATAAAATTCTTTTCTATAATCCTTTCATGTTTCTTTTTTTTTTCTGAGAAATTTGAACTTAATTCAATAATATTATTTTTTCATTCTACTAATAATATATTTATTTGTATTGGGAATCCTTAATACAAAAAAAAAAAATGAATGACAAAAATAGATTCAAGTTTTTTCCTTAAGGATTTTTCTTTAATATAAATAATAATAAGCCATTTTTATATATAAGAAGTACGAAAAAAAAAAATTGTTTTATTTGACCTTCTGGAGAATGCTTGAAAGGTTCTTAGAATCCTTAAAAAAAAAAAAATA